>CM032329.1:25566261-26137987 GCA_019022515.1 Quercus aquifolioides
GACTTACCCTTTTTATCTAAGTGTACGGCCGAGTCCAACTATTGTGAAAGTAAATGGAGCCCAATTATGTATTCAAAATTTTAATCTATATCCTATCCAAAAAACAAAAAATTAAAAAAAAAAATAATCTATATATATATATATATATATATATATATCATATTATCATATCATATTATATATATATATATATCATATTATCATATCATATTATATAATAAAAAGTTGGGCTTAGACGCTGTGGTTGCGCCAAGTGACTTTACCAAATTGCAGAAATTTTAATAAATTTTTAGATTTTAAGAATAGATATATACATATTTTTTGGATAAATATGACAAATCAAGTAATAAAAAAAAGTAGTGTTTGATTTACAATTATAACTGTTGTGTTTATCTAAAATGTTATCAACAAAACCTAAAACCAATAGAATAAAATTACTTAAGGATAGAATTTAAATAAAAAGAGAGATAAAATAACGTAAAAGAAAAAGAGATCGAATTTGAATTTTTTTCCTATGTTTCTTTAAAAAACGTAAAAGGAAAAAAAGATAGAACTTGCATTTTTTTTTTCCTACGTTTTTATTTTTTTTTTATTTTTTTTTTTATGGATAAATTTGCATCTTATGTCATCTTTTTCCTAATAATAAAGTAAAAAAAAAAAAAAGTATTTGAGTTTCACCTGAACTACTTCTTTTTGTTCATATCATCTTCTTCACAATCTAAAATTCTCCCTATATATACACAAAATTTTTTGGTATTTCATTATTTCTACTACGTACTTTATAATTATTTGCTATATTCTTCCTTTCTCCTCTTTGCCCTACCTACAACCTTGCAGGTAATTTTTTTTTTCTTTCATCAAATTTTCTTTCATAAAATTGAATAGATTTTGTGTATTTGTTGCCTTTTTATTATATATAATATATATAATTTTTGTGAATCCCAGCAACACTGTCTGCGGTAAAGTTTCTAATAGAAAACGATGACGGTCGTTTTGATATAGTGAGATTCGATTTGTAGAGGGTTGTCATGTCAAGGAAACTGTGATTTTAGAATGGTTATGTAGGTTTTATTCTCTGGGTTTTTTCCCCCCTTTTTGCTTCATGTGTATTTTTTACTTTCTTATTAGATGAAAAGAGAGCTATTTCTATGAGTCTGTAGAAGTTATGTAACAAAAGGTCTTTCATTTTTGGGTTTATTATTATTATATTATTTTTTAGAATTAGATGCGACAATTTTAGATTAATTACAGAAAAAAAAAAATTGCTAGATTTATGTTGTTTTGTAATCTAATAATCTATATCATATCATATTATAAATTAATGTGATTTTATTCGTATGGTTCATTACTTATGATTCACCAAATTACAAAAATTTTATTAAATTTTTAGATTTTTAGATAACTAAAAAGGAATATTATACTACCAAGACTCTAATTCATTCTTATCATTAAATAAAATTAGATTAACTTTATTTTTTTTTATTTTTTAGGATATATTTCTTAAATTAAGGGATAATATTTAACATACAAAAATTTAATTTAGATAATATTTATCATCTAATTAGCATTATTATTTTTATTTGTTAGGATATATTTCTTAAATTGGGGGATAATATTTAACATACAAAAATTTAATTTAGATAATATTTATCATCTAAATTTTCAAAATTTTAATATTATTAAATTAATATTATTTTATTAGAATATCAAGCTACAAAACTTGATTATTAAGGGATAAGCACAATCCAAATTCTTCAAGAGGTGATTAATATAAATCTATCCCAAGAAACAATATATATCTGCAATAATTTGATAATCTCTATCTATTCTAAAAAATAGTATATATCTCCATTAATTTGATAATTTCTACGTTGATAACATTTAAATATATATATATATATATATACACACATATATATCAAAATTCCTTATAGCTATCAACCACGTTCTCTTTCTCTCTTTTTTTTTTTTTAAATTTTTTATATGTTACGTTATGTTGAATCAACTCTCTTTTTTTCTTTTTTCTTTTTTTCATTCTATTCATATGACCTTTTTTTAATTCCAATTTTATGGGATAAAAACAAACACATTGATTAGATATCTTTAATTTCAATAAGATTTAAATGAATTATATTTCAAATGGAACTCTACCAATATATATAACCCTATATATCCTTTTTGGAGTGAAGCTTATTTCAATATGTGAATGCCTAAATCCCATGACAATGCAGGTATGCATTCTTTCTTCTTTTATTATTATTATTATTTTCATTTTGTTAATTTTCTTTAGTGTTATTATTGGTTTTTTTTTCTTCATGTGATTTTAATTAATGAATTCAAAACATTCGAAAACATTGTCAAGTTTCTAAAGGCTCCTTCTTTGTTTTTGTATTTTGTTTTTATTAAATTGATTAGGTTTTGTTTATTGGTTGCCTTTTGTTTAAACCAATTTTCTTAGATTTGATCTAATTTATATGCTTAGGGTTAGGGTCTTAGAATTAATGATTAAATATGGTTAGAATTAATAGATTAATTTTAACAATTTTCTTATTTAATTTTTATGTTACATCAAATTATCAAGATGTTCTACACGTGTATTCTTGAATTATTAACTTTAATTTTAATTTATAATATTATCAAGATTATATTAATTTTAGATTTATCAATTGTTTAGTACTTTAAAAAAAAATAATTATCAATTTAAAATTCAATTTGGAATTATCAATTTAATTTAGTTTTAGGAAGAAATCTTACCCCTTATTTTAGTGAGATAATTATTTATACTTGATAATTTTTTTCTTTTATCTTTATTAAATCTATTAAAATATATAATTATTTATATATTTATTTGATAAGCGTTTTCATAAAACCGTGCAACGCATGGGCCTATAACTAGTATATATATATATATATATATATATATATCTCTCTCTCTCTGTATATTGAGAAGATTTTGAAAGTTAGTTATTGCATTAAATGAATAGAGTGGACCGGCCGTAAAAAAATTAATCTATATATATATATATAATATATATATATATATCTCTCTTTGTATATTAAGAAGATTTTGAAAGTTAGTTATTGCATTAAATGAATGGGTCTTTGACTTTGAACAATCCGTTCAAGTCTCGCGTCCTTGAATTCATTACTTGTGAAACCCAAATTGAATAAGCATAAATCAAAGCTTAGGATTTAAAGAAAAAAAAAATCCCTTTAGCCTTCGAGCTTTTGATTGTCGTTATTACACAATGCGCACCTCAATCTTTAGATCACCACTGTTGCCAACTCTTTATTGTCAACCATCACCAACTCGCCATCTTCACTAACTCACCATAATGGGATCAGTCACATCTCTTTCTCCATCTCCATCTCAACCTCAGTCTCATTTCTCCCTCTTTCTTTGTTTCAATCTCATAACTTTGATTTGTGTGTGTGTGTGTGTTTGTGGTCTCATCTCTTACTTGTTAATTTAATGTGTTCTTTGGGTTTGTGAATCGATTCAATTTCTTTCCCTAGTGTTTGATTTCTCTTTTTCTTTGATATTTTCCTTCAAATCCAATGAAACGGACCCTTGCAACCTACAAGTCGATAAATCTAGTTATGATCGACCACTCTGTCAACAAGAAGTCAGAGATCCATCTACCTGAATTGATCAAGTCAAGTGACAAGTTGATCTCAAACCCGATCCGAATTTTTTTGTGGTACAATTAACCCAATAAATGAATTATGGAAGAAGCACTTGATAACATAGGATTTGAAATTTATAACATTTTGTTGATTTAGGTCTTAATTGATATTCATCTCTCAACAAAAAGTCTTAATTGATATTTTCTAAATTTTCCAATGGACATTTCTATGTTTCAAAGTTCAAATCCTCTCTCCCTCAATTATTAAATTATAAAAAAATTAATGTAAATGAAAATCATTTTTTTAGGGAATGTAAATGAATAAACTTAACTCATAAGAAAAAGGCAAAAAAAGTAAAAACCATATGGCGTATGGGCGCTTAAAACACGGCCCTTCGTTGTTGAATGTTTACCAAGAATCGCCATGGCTTTGGTCTTTTGGGTTGAATGTATGTGAAACTCCTTTCTAGAGAGTTGAATCCCGACTCTTACCCAGGGATGAAACTAGGTGGGGGCCCAAGGGGCCTCGAGCCCCATAGTCTTAAGAAATTTTTTTTTTTATATATATAGGTATTTTTTTACAATTCTATATTTGGGCCCCTCTTTCAAAAATTTTGGACCTCTTCCCCTACAATTTTACATTAATTTCATTGCAATAGCATTTGTATCAGTTGTAAAATAACAAAAGGTCCCAAATTTGTCCTACGAATCTCAAAATACACCTACATCAATTTATGTATCATTGTACAAAAATACATTTGTGCTATAGTAACTGTGTGAATTTACACAATTACTGTAGCACAAATGTGTTTTTGCAAATTTACACAATTGCTATAGCACAAATGTATTTTTGTACAATGATACATAGACTGATGTGGGTGTATTTTAGAGTTAATTGGACAAATTTATACAATTACTATAGCTATGCAAATGAATGTTTTAGAAATTAATTAGATTGAGGATCATGGTTTTTGGCTGTGGAAGAGAGAGATGATTTGAGATAATAATAACAAATTGATAAGGAAATAGTATTATGATAAAATGTAGTGTAAAATAAATAATCTGATATGAGGTATTTTGAAAAGTGAGTATATAAAACTAGACTCATCACACGCGCTTTGCGTGTGCAATAATGTTATTTATTTATTTGTTTTTTTGGTTTAGTGTTATAATGTTTAAAAGTGATATATAAATAACCACTTGTATTTTTATTTTTATTTTTTTTAAAGAAAGAGATAAGGCAATATGGAATAATGTTTAAAAATGAGATAGAGATGGTATCCTAACTCCTATGTTTTAGGTTGAATGGAGAAGATGAAGGAAAAAAAAGCCTAAAACTTAGGAACAATAAATTACTCTTTTAACCAATTTGTGTTTTTTAATTTAAAATTATTTAACTAAAAGATGGGGGTATTTTAGAGAGTTTAAGAATTTGTGTAAGAGTATTTTAGTACGCAAAATGTTAAAACCCAAATAGGGAATCCTATTATTAATAGTATAGATAAAAAAATTAGGTTATTATGCTAAATAGACATAAATTTTTGCATGAGTTTATGCAAATGCTTTAATGTAGTAAGAAACAATGGTGTTTATGTCTTTGATTTTGTTAGTAGATGCTTGCATTATAATGTTTTACGAAAGAATGATTTTGTGTATTTGTCTTTGTGAATAATTTGTCAATACTAAATAGATGCTTACTTGAAATTTTATGACTTTTTTTTCTTACTCATACAATCATACTCCACCCCCCCTAACTTGAAATCCTAGGCCCGTCACTGCTCTTACTCTACACACCCCACAAGCACTTGTACTTGTAGAGTAACTACCAAGCCAAGGATGCGCGTTGGTGATTCTTCCCTTTTATTACTTTCCTTAAAGCATTAGTATCCGGTCTCTCAAATGCCATATGTTGGTATATTTTAGCATCAAAGCCCAAAATGACCCATTATTTGGTCTTGTAATTGTAAAAAATTTGCAATAGAACTATAGTGCCATCATAAATTTCCGATGGCACTGTAGCTCAATTGTAAACATAAAATATTCATTTTTATTTCTTTTTTCTCTTTCTCTCTGGCTCACTTTTCTGTCTTGTACTCATTCCTCTCTCTTCTTCATCTTCTCTATTTTCTCTCCATTTCCCCCTCTTCTATTTTCTCTCCTTTCTTCTATGTCTGTTGGCGTGGTGTGGTAAATCTTGTCGACTATAAAGTCCAGGATCCAACAAGAGTTTTCTAGCGTGGGCGTGGGCCGGTGTGGGTCGAGTGGCGGCGTAATCAGGTGGTGCCAATCGGCGGCTTGGGTTTGCTAATCGGTGGCTTGGGTTTGCTAATTGGTGGCTTGGGTTTTCTGTTGGGCGTGGTGGTGTGGCGAGATGGAGATCGGTGTGGTGGCGTGGTTGTCGACGAGTCGGCGTGATGGGTTTATTTATTTATTTTCTTGGTGGTTCTTGTGGTGGCTGTTTCTGTGATTGTGGTTGTTGTTGGTGGTTTTTGGCGGCTTTTTGTGTTTTTTTTTTCCTCTTGGTGGATCTTGTGGTGGTTGTTTCTTGTGGTTGTTGTTGATGGTGGTGGGTTGCTGGCAGGTGGCGTGGTGGTTGTTGGTAGGTGGCGTGGTGGTGGCTATTGTGGTTATGGTGGTGGTTACTGGCCAGTGGCGAGGTGGGTTTGCTAGATGGTAGTGGTGGTTAGTTGTTTTCTTGGCGGTGGTTGGGTTTTTTATAAATATTTTTTTATGGTGGTGGTAATCTTTTAGGCACAGTGAAATGGAGAGGAAGAGTGGGTTGATGGTGGTGGTTTTGGTTCTGTTGATGGCGGTGGTTAATGGCGGCAGCGGATAGTTTTTTTTTCCTTGGTGGTGGCTGGTTTTTTTAATTATTTTTTATGAAAAGAAGGGAGAGAAAGAGTGAGAAATGAATAAGAAATGAGATGTAGAGTGTATTATAAAATGATATGGTATAATCGATAAAATAGATTTTGAGATGGTAATATATATTAGTTTGAAGAAATCAGATGTGAATACTCTAAGAGTTTGGATCTCAGTAGCCAAATCTCATCCTATAACGTCTCGAATCCAATTACACCAAGTGGTCCCCACATTCCTAAAAAAAAAAAAACTTTCAAATTTCAAAACTTGTCCATTTGATTCAATTATACTATTAAATTCAAATCAAAATCCAAATTGAATTCCCAACCTCTCCTCACATTGTATAATACACTTAGGGATGGCAATTTTTACCCGACCTGTGGGTACCCGGCCCAGCCCGACCCTAATGGGTCGAGTTTTACCTGGTCCGATTAGAAATAGGATCGGGTATGGGTTTAAAAAAAAAACCCGAAGCGAGTCCGGGTTTTATCAAAAAAACCCGAGACCCGGCCTGTTTAAAAACCCGGTACCCTAAATTACAAAAATACCCTCTCTATATATATAAACCTATAATCTAACCCTAATCCTGTAATCCCTCATTTTCATTTCTTCAGCCCCTCATTTCTGCCTCCCTCCCTCATTTCTTCAGCCCCTCATTTCAGCCTCCCTCAGTCCGACACTAAAACTCATTTCTCTCTCAACTCTCAACTCAGCCGCCTCTCTCAAGTCTCACCTCACCCTCACTGACTCTCACTCTCACCCTCACATCTCATTCGCCCCTCATCGCCTCACTAACTCTCACTCACATCTCATCCTCACCCTCACTCTCATTCACTTACCGACCCACCCTCACCCTCGTGGAGGAGCGATCTCGTGGTGGTCGTCGTTTGTCGTGGAGGAGCACGGATCTCATGGTTGTCGCCGTTTGTCACGGAGGAGCACGGATCTTGTGAGGTCAGGCGAAGATTGCTAAAACCACCGCTGATGAAGCTACTGTCTGAGTTCTTCATGTTTTTTTTTGGTTCATTTTTTTTTTTTTTTTTTGGGTTCATTTCCTCTTAGTAGTTTTTGTTTTTGGGTATTTGATGTTTGAGGATTCATGTAAGAATCAGTCCATAAATGGAGTTTGTATTTGATTTGTATTTGATTTGACTTGGGTATTTGATGTTTTTGGGTATTTGATTTGTATTGTGTTGTTGTTGCTGTTGCTGTTTGTGCTTGTGTTTTTTTTTTTTTTAATTAATAAGATTAGTCGTATTGGGCCACGGATTAGGCAGTGCAGGCTTAATGTAGGCAAAAATAAATTTGGGCTTAAATTTTTTTTTTTGGTTGGGCCACGAATTGGGCCTAATCCTTAAACGGGCCCGGTTGGGGCGGGTCCGGGCCCCGGAAAAAAACCCGGTACCTTAAACGGGCCAGGTTCGGGCCACGGGTCTTGCCCTGCGGGTTGGGTCCGGGTATGGAAAAATCCGGCCTGAACCCGACCCGTTGCCATTCCTAAGTACACTATACAGCAGACCCCACCAATCCCAACAGTACACACTGCTTGAACTATATCTTTTCTCCCCTATTCTAAACTCTTAATCTTGTCTCTTACGCTAAACTTTTAAACTAAATTCCTGTACTGTTCGGCAAATTCTCAAAAATCTCTCTCTATTATTTATATTCCTTTTTTTAGAGCATTCACAGTAAAGTTACTAAAAATTATAGTTTTTAGCAACTCAAAACACTACTTTATCTATTTTAACACTACACTTTATAATACATTCAAATGTTATATTTTTTTTACCATATCATTAAAATATTATTTCTTTATTATTTTCTAATTCTTTTTTATTCTTATGCGTCTTCCACTCTTCTTCTCTCTTTCTTTGTTTTGTCTTCTCCCAAACAAAAAGATCCTACTGCAATACCACCAGCCACCATCAAAAAATCCAAGCCACTACCCAAGCCACCACCACCCCATCAGAAAACTCAATCCGCCAACCAAGCCACCACCACCACCAACCATCAGAAAATCCAAGCCACCACCCAGGCCACCACCACGCCCATCAGAAAACCCAATCCACCACCACCACCACCATCAGAAAACCCAAGCCACCACCCACCATCCACCACCATAAACCGAAACCCAACTACCCACCAGCCACCATTGCAAACCCCAACCCAAAATCAAACTGATAACCACCAAAAAATCCTTCCTTTCAAACCCAAACCCAAATCAACCAATAACTAAGCACACAATAAGAAAGACAAAAATTTTTGGCCATAGCAAAAGAAATTTAAAAAAAGCAGAAGAAAGGGAAGAGAGAAACTACTGCTGCCTATCGCCGATTTAGACCACTTGACCTCCACTGTTGCTGATTTCAACCACCACCACCATTGTTGCTGAGTTTTTAAGTTAGATGAGGTAGGGAGAAAGCTTAAAGAGGAGAAGAAGAGAGGAGAAAAAAGAGAGAGAAACAGCTACAGAGAGAAGAAAAAAGGAGAAGAAAGAGAGAGAAAAGAAAAGTTTTTTTTAAAAGTAAACACGAGAGAGAAAGAATAAAGTATTATTATTATTATTATTTTCAAATGTTATTTTTTATTTTTTTTTTTAAAGTATAGCAGCTTTACTATGGACCACATTTTAGAATTTTAGTTGCTAAAATGGCATTATAGCAATTATACCTCTCTTGTTGTGAATCCTTTTAACTTTCTGTTATTTAGCGTCAGCTTCTATTGTTGCTTGCTCTTGCTCTACTTTTTCTTTTTATCTTAGACCATTTACATCTAATTTCTAAAAAATATCATATTTTACCATCTTAAAAATTACTTTATCTATTATACCATACTATTTCACAGCACACCCAACATCCCAAACTCTATTTCTGTTGTCACTTTATTTAAATATTCTTTTTTTTACTATTTCTCTCTCTTCCTTTTCCTCTCTCTCCCTCTTCCTTTAGGTCTCGTTTAGGAGGAGGGAATGGAATGGAATTGAAAGGAATGAAAAGAATAATTTTAGAATATTCTTCCTTTCTCTTGTTTGGGAGTTTTAATGGAGGGAATGGAAAGCTTATTCCATTGTTTAGGAGTTTAAGTGGGAGGGAATGGAATGGGTAGGAGGGAACACTCATTCCTCTCTATTCCCTTAAAACTTCAAATTTTCATTCCCCCCGAAATTGGGAGGAATGGGAGGGAATGAAATTAAATTTAATGATTTTTTTACTAAAACTCCCAAAATAACCTTTTATATTCAACTCTTTATTTTAAAATAGGGGTCTAATAGTAATATTGTCATAAAATGATTTCATTCCATTCCCTCCATTAAAAAAATCACTACTCACATCCCATTTAACCCACCAGACACCGACTAGAAACCACCACCACAACCACCAAGCCACCACTATGCCAATTTGCAAACTCATTAAAAAAACCACCAAACCCACCAACAACAACAACTCAATATTTTAGAGATAAGATAGGAGAAACTCTCGAACAATTTAAATTTTGGAAGCACTTAAGAGCAACTCAATTTACAACACAGTTTATTTGTCTTGCCACAAGTAAGTATATTAAATGAGTTTTTATAAACTAGAGTAAGTAAATCTATTACCTTCCTAATTAATTGTTATAGGCATAACTTCTAACACTTATCCATGACACTAGTTTTGTTAATTTTATACATCTATATCTATATAATATATAATATCTAAAAGTTGAAGCCTAACATTTATTTTTGCTACTTTCTAAGCTTCTATTAAACTATATTGGCCCTATCACCATTTTCTTTCCATCATTAAAAAAAAAAAAAAAAATCTTCTTCTCCCTTTTAGTCTACACCTATTGTTACACTTTCTCTAACCCTCCCTTTGTCTCTTTATCTTCTTAGTTCCCACTACCCTTTACTTAACCTTTACACGTTCTTTATCATTTTCTCTTATATTTTGACTCTTTTTCTCCATATTTTATTTTGTATAGATTGAGTATCATTTCCACCGTTCAATTTATTTTTTTCCCACACTAGAACTATGAGTACTCTCTCTCTTTGGAATTTGGTCATTTCTTATAACTTTAATTTAGTTATTTTATGTTATTTTAAAATGTGTCTTGATGCTGTGTTTTTTTTAATTCTCTATCACAAAGTCTTCTTTTTCCTCTCTTATAGCTTTGGTTGGATTTTGATTTGGGTTAATAATTAGCTTTTTTGGAAATAGGAATTTGAGTTTATATCAAAACATAATCTACATAGTTATGAGTTTGAATGTTCCTACCAATTGTTTAAGTAATAAATTATTATAAAGTCTATCTTTTATTCATTTGTTTCATTTTAATTTTGGTTAAGTTAATATTGTAATTTTGTGATGAGTTTTGATTATCATGATAATCTCCATATTATTCATTAAGAGATGAGAAATTTGAAACTTATAAAGTTTAGTTGTTCATTAGGCAAATATAACAAACTGATGAGGTGTGAGCTCGTCAGTTAATCGTCAAATGGAAGCAACCTCCAGCCTACAAAGGTGGTCACCGGTGTGGTGCCTGCCACAGTGCCTCCGATGCCAAAGTCAGTATCAATTGCTAGTTGAGAATGAACAATATAGAAATGAATCGAGCAAAAAGAAATCCCTTAGTGTGTATGTACCTTGTCATTGGCAATGTAGGGGCTTTTTATACCCTTTCATGGCCTTTAGCCGTTGGAGTAGTTATGGAGATCTTAATGCTCCTCTTAGTAACGTTTAGGACAGAGTAATGTGGCATCAATGTGCTCCAACGGTCCATACAGTTGGCCTCGTAACCGTTCTGGGTTTAATTGACTGCATTGAATGGCCTGAACGTCTTCGTCAGTAACGTGAATGATCACTTCGTCATCCCTGATGGTGCATTCGTCTATAGATGAGGTCGTCCGTGTGAGGCGGGCTTGTCAGTCCCGTCAGTTGCCCCCCGATTCTGTGTTCGTCATGTTTTTGACGATCATAGAATGTGAAGGGTTATAGGTTGCGGATGACTTTTAGGGTTCTGCTCCGTATTAAGTGCGAAGTGACGGCGCTCCATAGAACGTGGCATACGTGGCATGTGTTGACTGGTGGAGTTAATGCTTGAATAGTTGGGACTATTGGGCTTCCCGCTGGTTTTTCAGTTTCCAAAGTCTTCAGTTTTTAAACTTCCTTTCTTCTCACTTTTCCTTTTCACCTTTCTCAAAAACTTTCAATCACTTTTCTGGGCATCTTCTCCGCCAACATCTTTCTGCAAATCTCTTCCCCAACTGGTGCGCTGTGTGGTGGTGGTTCTCTCCCTTGAGGTGTGTTTCCCTATTCATTTCTTTTCTTATTTTGTTTGTACATGTGGTGGTGGATTTCTGATTTTTCCCATCTTCTTTTCTTTTCGTGTTTGGCTCGCCGAGTCTCGGGGTTTTTTAGGCTTTTTGTGCTTTCTGGTTTACTTATGGTTGGTAGTTCCGAGGTTAGGATAGCGTGCCCCTTCATCTCGTTTCTTTTTGCTCGACTAGGGGGTTCGTCGGGAAATTTTCCGCACCTCGAGAGTTTTGTTTACGAAGGTAGTTGTTTGGCCGTTGCGTTGGCTGATCTGTTGCCTGTGCTTCGTCAGTCAATAGATTGGTTCGACAATTTGGTGAGAGAGGGAAGAACGATGTCTGAGATCAGGTCTAGTGAGCTCGAGACTGGGTTATCGTCTAGCGGTAACCCAGTGGAGGAAGACACAGCCGTCTCCACGCCTCGAGAAGTTAGGGCTTTTTATGCTCTAAGGGAGGAGTGTGGCTTGGACGCCGACGCGCTAGGTAGATTTAGGGACAGGTTTCAGTTCCCAGAACGAGTTAGGGTTCGTCTGCCTGGCGAGGCAGACCGGGCCTGTCACTTCTTTCCTGGGGAGATTTGTTTCTACAAATCTGCCTTCGTCTGTGGATTGAGGTTTCCCGTCCATCCTTTCTTGATGGAACTCTTGGACCATTTAGGTATTGCCCCTAGGGCAGCTTATGCCGAATTCGTGGCAGATTTTGGTTAGTTGTATGGGGATCTGGTTGGCCGTTAATGACGGGGATATGCTCAGGGTGGACGAGCTTGTCCATTTGTACCGTTTAAAAGCATCAAAGGAGTATGGGTACTACGAATTGGTGCCCTGGGAGAGAAAAACTAGGATCGTCAAGGGTTTACCGTCGTCCTTCAGGTACTGGAAGTCCAGATTTTTCTTTGTGTCTGGGGATGATTTTGAGACTGCCTCTGGAGAGGTTTGGGGTGATATCCCGAGGTTGCGTCGTCGGTGGGAAACCCCGACTTTAGGTGCGTCAATATCTATCCTCGTCCTTTGAATTTTGTTGTGCTTACTTCCATGGCTATTGACCTTTTTTTTTTTTTTTTTTTTTGCACAGTTAAGAGACGACCCAAGCTCAAGAGCAGGTATAGAGAACGGGTACAGAAGGCAATTGATTACGCACTGATGATTGAAAGTTGGGACGAGCTTGTTGACCCCAGAACACTAGCCTTCTATTGCCTCGGACCGGATCCCTCTGCCATCGTCCTGCGTAACCTTGATATTGAAGGAAAAAAGAGTAAGTGTTATATTCGTCAGTACTCACCTTTCTTCTTCCCCTTGATTTTTCTTTTTACTAGTGTTTTCCCCTTGCAGAAATGACGATCAAATTCAATAAGGGCATGTACGCGAAAATGAGGTCCAAGAAGGATGAGCCTTTGTCAAATTTGGGAGCGAAGACAGTGCGCGTCACTGGAAGGGGGAGTCATGCTGCTCCAACCTCCACTGTTCGTCCAATTGTTCCCGCAAGTGAGACGACAAGGACGGCTTCTCCTACGGCTTCCGTGGAGGAGATAGGTGGCACTCCCGTCTCTAAAAGGCCGCGGCTGTCTGAAAAGGAGAAGGAGAAAGCCGCCTCTCGCCCGTCCACCCTTTGGAATGACGAGAAGATGGCTGTGGAGCGAGCCCACGAGGTAGTGACGTCTGCAGATTTGAGGGCTTTGACTGGCGTCCCTATTAACGAGGTCGCGGCTCATCATGTCCACAAGCTCGTTCAGGTGTTAGGGGAGAGTCTGCATCTTTCTTTTGAGTATTTTACTCAGGAGGCTAAGGTGGCGTCTATGACGTCTAGGATGGAGGTCTTCGAGGCGGAGAACTCGGCGCTGAAGAAAGACCTTATTGCCTCCATGGGTGAGACCAACACTTTGAAGGAATAGGTCAAGAAGCAGAATGACGACCTCCGGGTTGAGCACCAATTGACTAAGGAGAAGGACGAGCAGCTCCTTGGGGCCAGGGAAAGCCTTAAGACCATAGTTGCCAAGTCCGTTGAAGCCTTTCAAACTACTGACGAGTACAATACTGTGCTCTTCAGTTGGTATTTTAAGGGTTTCGAGCTTCTGAGGAGATATCTCGTGAAGCACCCTTCGGGGGTGAATATGGAGGAGCTGGACCTGGAGGAGGTGGATCAAGAAATGGCTGCAGACGAGGCTGCCCGACCTTCTGCTTTGGAGCCTGGAGCTTCTGTGGATGCTCCTGCTGACGATGCTCCTAATGACGAGGCTCTTGCTGACGCGGCTCCTGCTGACGATGATGCTGCCTGAACCTGATACTTAGAAATTTTTTGTCTTTCTTTTTGGATACCCACCGTGTTTTGGGGGTTTTTTTTTTTATCCAATTTTCAAATAATTAATCTATTTTAAGAACAACGTTTTTAACCTAGTGTTTATGGGTCTTTAATTGTAGAAACACCTGTAATTTGCCCGTTGTTTTGGGCTTTTAACTTAATTTTCATTTGTGTACTTACTTGTGCTTGTGTTTGCATGGTCGTCGTTTGCGATATGCTGGCCTTGATCATTCATGCAGTATGCTCGTCTATGTAGGGTCAATCCTTTAACCTTGTAGGTATCGTCATTGTTAGTAACTTACATCCGTTCTATGCGGAATCTTGTTACTTAGCCATTTTTGGCTTTACTTGAACCCTTTTGAGGGGGTTTTATAATCGTCAGTAACTTACATCCGTCAAGGCGGAATCTTGTTACTTAGCTATTTCTGGCTTTTTGTGACTTACATCCTTTAGGGATTTTGTAGTCGTCAGTAACTTACATCCGTCAAGGCGGAATCTTGTTACTTAGCCATTTTTGGCTTTACTTGTACCTTTTTACATAGGTTTTATAGTCGTCAGTAACTTACATCCGTCAAGGCGGAATCTTGTTACTTAGCCATTTCTGGCTTTTTGTGACTTACATCCTTTAGGGATTTTTTAGTCGTCAGTAACTTACATCCGTCAAGGCGGAATCTTGTTACTTAGCCTGCTCACAGAGAAACATTAGCTGGATAACATCTTTATTGATTTTAGTAATGAATACATTTCAACGTAACTTCTATTGATGGTATTTTTTCAAGTGTTCAATGTTCCATGGCCTCGGGAGTCTTTGTCCGTCCAGGTTTTCCAGGTGGTAGCTGTCTTGCCTAGAGTAATGGACGACTCGGTAAGGTCCTTCCCATGTGGGGCCGAGCTTCCCTTGAGTAGGATCTTTGGTCGCCAGGGTTACTTTGCGTAGGACGAGGTCGCCAATGTCGAGTCGTCTGAGTTTCACCCTTCTGTTGTAATAGTCCGTCATCTTTTTCTGGTAGTCCGTCACTCTACTGCAAGCTTTGTCTCTTACTTCATCTAGACAGTCCAGGTTGAATTGTAGATGATCATTATTAGCTTCTTCGTCGAACATTTCTCGTCTGGTGCTGGTTACTCCTACTTCAACCGGGATCACTGCTTCAGTTCCGTAGGTAAGCCTGAAGGGGGTCTCTCCCGTCGGGGTTCTTGCTGTTGTTCTGTAGGCCCACAAGACATTGGGAAATTCTTCTGACCAGGCGCCCTTCGCGTCGTTCAGCTTAGTTTTTATGATCTTGAGTAGCGTACGATTTGTCACCTCCGTCTGTCCGTTCGCCTATGGATGCCCTGGCGATGAGAACTGGTTCTTGATTCCCAGACCTGAGCAGAAATTTTTGAAGCCTTGGCAGTCGAATTGTCGTCCGTTATCTGATATGATCGTCCTTGGAATCCCGAACCTGCAAACTATATTCTTCCACACGAAGCTTCGGATTTTTGCTTCGGTGATGGTCGCCAGTGGCTCTACTTCAACCCATTTAGTGAAATAATCAATAGCAACTAGCAAGAATTTTACCTGACCTTTGCCTAGGGGCAGTGGGCCAACGATGTCGATTCCCCATTGTGCAAATGGCCATGGGGATGTTATTGTCGTCAGTCTTTCTGCCGGAAGTCGCTGGACATTCCCGAACCGTTGGCATTTGTCACATCTCTTGACCAACTGCATTGCGTCCACCTGCATAGTAGGCCAGAAGTAACCTGTTCGAAGAACTTTGCTTACCAGGGATCTAGGGCCATCATGGTCCCCATAGATTCCTTCGTGTATCTCTTCCAGGATGTACTTAGCTTCTTCTTCACTAACACACTTCAAGTAGGGCATGGAGAAGCCCCTCTATTAGAGGGTGTCGTTGAGAATTGTAAATCTGGCTGCCCTCTTTTTAATCTTTCTGGCCTCGTCTGTATTCAGAGGGAGGTGCCCGTCCTGGAGGAAGGATATGATGGGCGTCATCTAGCTGTCTGTGTTCTGGATTGAGAACGTTGGAACTTCTTCAATGCTGGGGTATTTCTGGATTTCCATTCTTAGGTCCACGCTCGTCGATCCACCCTCTGACGAGGCTATCTTCGAGACTTCGTCTGCCTCCACATTCTGGCTCCTCGGTATCTGTATGAACTCCACTTCATCGAACTCCTGAGTTAAACGCTTCGTTAGCTTGAGATATTTCTGCATTCTTTCTTCCTTTGCTTCATATTCTCCCCGAATCTGCCCAATTACCAGTTTCGAATCATTTTGGACTAATAGGTTCTTAGCCCCAAGCACCTTTCCGAGTCTCAATCCCGTCAGAATCCCTTCATATTCTGCCTCGTTGTTGGTGGCCGGGAATTTTAACTGAACTCCGTACTTCAGTACTTCTCCTTCTGGGGTGACTACGACGACCCCCACTCCCCCCTGATTTCGAGCTGACGAACCGTCGGTCTGTATCGTCCATCTCTCGGCCTCGTTGGCGTGCTTATCCTCATCCGGGGAAGTGAACTCGGCGATGAAATCCACCAAGGCTTGTGCTTTAATGGCTGTCCTGGGATGGTACTCAATGTCAAATTGGCTAAGTTCAATTGCCCATTAGACCATTCTTCCAGCTGCTTCAGGTTTGTTCATGGACTTTTTGATAGGTTGGTCCGTCATCACTAGGATGGGATTTGCTTGGAAATATTGTCTTAGTTTTCGGGAGGACACAATCAACGCAAATGCAATCTTCTCAATCTTTGGATACCTGGACTCAGCCCCCTGGAAGGCTTGGCTGACGTAATAAACCGGAAGCTGCTTCTTGCCTTCTTCTCTGATCAGGGCTCCGCTGACGGCCGTATCTGATACTGCTAAATACAGATATAAGTTCTCACCTTCTTTGGACGGGCTCAGAAGGGGTGGATTACTCAAGTAGCGTTTGAGCTCCTGGAAGGCTGCTTCGCATTCGTCCGTCCAAGTGAAAGCTTGTTTTAAGGTTTTGAAGAAGGGCAAGCATTTGTCCGTAGCCCTAGAGACGAACCTATTGAGGGCTGCAATCCTTCCAGTAAGCTTCTGGACTTCTTTGACGGTCTTGGGTGATGCCATGTTGATTATGGCTTGCACCTTCTCCGGGTTTGCCTCTATTCCTTTCTAGGACACCATGAATCCCAGGAATTTTCCTGAAGCTACACCAAAAACACACTTACTAGGATTCAGCTTCATTTGGTATTGCCTGAGGGTAGCAAATGTCTCCTTGAGGTCGTCCAGATGGGCAAGTTCTTCTTTACTCTTGACGAGCATGTCATCCACGTACACTTCCATATTCCTGCCTATCTGCTTGTTGAACATTCTGTTCACCAGTCTTTGATATGTAGCACCTGCATTTTTCAGTCCAAAGGGCATTACCTTATAGCAATACAGCCCCTGGCTTGTGATGAAAGCAGTCCTCTCTTGATCTTCGTCAGCCATTCTTATCTGGTTGTATCCCGAGAAGGCGTCCATGAATGTCAACAACTTATGTCCGGAAGTAGAGTCCACAAGCTGGTCAATCCTTGGTAGGGGGAAACTATCATTCGGGCACGCTTTATTCAAGTCCGTGAAGTCCACACACATTCTCCACTTCCCATTCACCTTTTTAATGAGGACGACGTTTGCAAGCCAATCAGGATAGTAGACCTCCCGGATGAATCCCGCCTTCAACAGTTTATTTACCTCGTCTGTGACTGGCTGATCTCGTTCTGGAGCAAATACCCTTCTCTTCTGCTTGACGGGCTTCTTCTCTGGATCCACGTCCAGCTTGTGCTGGATGATTTCTGTGTATATACCAGGCATGTCCTCATGACTCCATGCGAAGATATCTTGGTTCTCTTTTAGGAACTGGACTAGCCTTGACTTCATCTCGGGGCTTAGCGTCGTCCCTATCCTCGTCGTCTTGGTGTCTTCTTTTTCGTCCAGCTTCACTGTTTCTAAAGCTTCTATTTTGTCTTCTTCTTTCTCTTCAATCGTCCAAGTATGGTTTTCTTTTGCGGCCAAGACGGCCTGGTAGCATTCTCTGGCTAAGACCTGATTGCCTTTTACTTCTCCCACCCCGTTGTCCGTTGGGAACTTTACCTTCAGGCAGTAGGTGGACATGGCTGTCTTCCATTTGTTGAGCGTGGGTCTTCCAATGATCACATTGTAAGATGAGGGGTAGTTTACCACTAAAAAGTCTATCTGGCGAGTCAATTGCTTCGGGTAGGTTCCCACCGTTACTGTCAACGACACTATGCCCTTGGGATATACTCTGTCTCCACTGAAACTGACGAGCGAGGTGTCAAAGGGACGCAGTTTCTTTGAATCTAACTTGAGCTGCTGAAATGCTGGGAAGTAGATGATATCTGCTGAGCTACCGTTGTCTACGAGGATTCTTTTGGTGTTGAACCCTTCTATTGTTAGCATTATAACTAACAGGTCATTGTGGGGCTGCTTCACTCCTCTGACATCTGCTTCATTGAAAGACATATCTTGATCCGTCCGTCGCAGCTTGGACGGAGGTATCATGTAGACACTGTTCACTTGCCTTTGATGGGCTTTCCTGAGGGACTTGAACGACCCCCCGGTTGTGGGTCCCCCTGTGATCGTCTGTATCTCCCCGATCACGTTCTGAGGTGGTTGGGATTGGCGGCTTCCGTCCCTGGACGAGGACTCGTGCTGGTTCTTATTTCCGTCTTGAAATTTACTGTATTCTCCTTTCTTCACAAACTTCTGTAATTTCCCTTTCCGTATTAACTCCTCTATCTGTTCCTTCAAGTCCCGACAGTCTTCTGTATAGTGGCCATGATCCTTGTGAAATCGGCAATATTTATTTTTATCGCGAACATTAGGAGATGAATGCAATGGCCGCGGCCATTTAAGGTAGTGTTCGTCCTTAATCTGCGTTAAGATTTTGTCAACAGGCATAACAAGGGGAGTAAGTTTTACCGTCCTTGGATTTTTATCGTCTCTTCTTCAGTTACCGTCATTAGTCCGACGATCTGGGCTCTCCCTTTTTTGTCCCCTACGTCCGTCATCCTTCCTTCCTCTGTCTCCTGGCTTTTCTGTATCTTTTATGGCTGCTAATGCGTCTTTAGCATTCATGTACTTCTGTGCCTTTATGAGCATTTCTGCCATTGTTTTTGGAGGGATCTTCGCGAGTGAAGCCACGAGGTCCCTGGACTTTAGACCCGCTTTGAAAGTTGTCAGCTGCACCTTATCGTTTGCTTCGTCCACCTCTAGGGTTTCCCTAGTGAAGCGCTTAACGTACGACCGCAGGGTTTCTTTTTCTCCTTGCCTGATGGTAAGCAAATAATCCGCTGGCCTCTTGGGACGCTGTCCTCCAATGAAGTGCCGTAAGAAGGCATTACTCAATTGGTCAAAATTGTCAATGGATGACGTTGGCAGCTTGGTGAACCATTCCCTTGCAGCTCCTTTAAAAGTAGTAGGAAAGGAACGACACATTATCTCGTCAGGGGGCTGCTGGAGCCCTAGAGTCGTTTTAAAGGTGTTGAGGTGATCTTGTGGGTCCTTGAGCCCGTCAAACGGTTCCAGTTGTGGCAGCCTGAACTTCGACGGTACTGGGCATCCCAAGACCGCGACTGTGAAAGGCGAGTCTGTTGCCCTTACCAATCTGCCCACGCTCTGGTCTGTCTTCTCCCTGATGGCATTTTTCAATTCGTCCATCTCTTTCCTCATTTCCTGAAGAAGATCTGAATTTTGATCTCCTGGAGTAGTAGGCCTTGGATGACCACTTCTCCTGTGGCTATTTCCTTCGTCCTCCATGTTGTTTTTGGATCGATTCTCCTCCTGTTGAATCTGTAATTTCATCTCCTGATTTTGCTTGGTGAGTTCCTCGACAACGGCTGTGAGAGCTTGAACCTGCTGGGCTAAGGCTGCGGAATCTTGGTTGGATTCCATCTGAAAATAATAGTTGATTGGAAACTATCTTCTGGAGTCGGAACACGAAAATGTCGTTCCACACAGACGGCGCCAAACTGATGAGGCGTGAGCTCGTCAGTTAATTGTCAGATGGAAGCAACCTCCAGCCTACAAAGGTGGTCACCGGTGTGGTGTCTGCCACAGTGCCTCCGATGCCAAAGTCAGTATCAATTGCTAGTTGAGAATGAACAATATAGAAATGAATCGAGCAAAAAGAAATCCCTTAGTGTGTATGTACCTTGTCATTGGCAATGTGTGGGCTTTTTATACCCTTTCATGGCCTCTAGCCGTTGGAGTAGTTATGGAGATCTTAATGCTCCTCTTGGTAACGTTTGGGACAGAGTAATGTGGCATCAATGTGCTCCAACGGTCCATACAGTTGGCCTCGTAACCGTTCTGGGTTTAATTGACTGCATTGAATGGCCTGGACGTCTTCGTCAGTAACGTGAATGATCACTTCGTCGTCCCTGATGGTGCATTCGTCTATAGATGAGGTCGTCCGTGTGAGGCGGGCTCGTCAGTCCCGTCACAAACTATAATAGAAGTTAGAAGAATATGGTTCACCTAAAAAAAATTAATCAAACACACTAAAAATATATTTGTAGAGAATAAAAGAAAAAAAATAATTGTAAAATTCTTTAAAAAAGAAATGACAAAATTTGAAACAATTGTTGCTATTTATATATTACACCTAATTATAAAATGACAAAGTTTAGTTACAAAATTAGTTGTAGTCTTAGACTACAATCTTACTCAATAAAATAAAAATTGCTACATATTTTGAAAATCTGAATTGCATGTTCTTTACGCTCTTAATACACATGTCAAATTTTGTATCAATCAAATATAATATACTATATGATCAATAAGCTTATATTTTATGCATAATTTTAAACTACAAAAACTTGTAAGTAAAACAATTTATTGATGACATAGATATTGATATTTAATTTTTCTAGAAATTTTACAAGTATGGAGGATATAAGAAGAAAAATAATCTAATGGTGGATTTGTCAAAATCCACATCCAATAAAAAGATATTAAGAAATGTTGTAATTTAAGGTTACAACTAATTTTATAGTTAAATTTTGTCTATTATAAAATAGTGTTATATTCCCTTGTGGCTAGTATATCTTATGTGTCAAAGATAGTTTAATAGTTGAATGTGTACTTTTTGGTGTTTAAATGAAAATGTCTAGGATTGAATGACCCTCACAATTATCAAATTGTTATTATTATTATTATTTTTAAGTCATGTTTATTTTTTATAGAGCTAATGTGGGGACATGTATAAAAGTTGATCTTTGGAAGTCAACCAAGAAAGTATGAGTTACTTTATTCCTTTCATACTAGATTGTAATCATTTTGAAAATGAATTCTATGACTTTGTCAAGAGGGATTGCATCATTGGGGGGGTGGGGGGAAACACATTCCATTCTTTTAATCTGTATCTTTCTTGTCCAACGTTACCATTCTCCTAACACGCTATGCCACGGACAACGGGTATAAGCTTAAGCTGGGCTTGGTGTGGTGTTCTTCTTTACTTTCCTCTTTTTCTAATACATTTACCTAGCTTAGTGACAGCCAAGCTGCCTCAGGGTTATCTAATTGCAAACCCTTCTACTACATGGACCAATGACAATCTCTCCGGTTATTGGTATTATCCGGACCGAGCAATCTTGAGAATCATCCATGTCAGTGGATTCTCATTCGCCAGTTCACAACATGTATTTGCTTACGGCTTCTTCTGTTTTGGAAGGTGCGACCGTCGTCTCCTTGCCATTTACAGTATTTATTACACAGCAGCATAGGCGATATTGACAAGTCTGTTGATCCACAACTAGTATGGTCAGCTAACCAAAAGAATCTGGTTAGCTTTGGTGCGACTCTGCAGCTCAGTTCAGAAAGTGGTTTGGTGTTAAGAGATTCTGACGGAACTACAGCTTGGTCAACAAATCTGTGGCTGGCCTAAATTTAACCAACACGGGTAACCTCGTGCTCTTGGACAAAAATAATGCCACAATTTGGCATTCTTTTTATCACCCAATCGACTCGCCAGTTTTTTTGGCCACCACACGGTTATCTTAATGCAAACCCCTCAACTTCATGGACCAACACTCTCTCCACTCCTGTTTCTGTCCAATTCAGCGACGGATCAACTGTGAGAATCATCCTTAACAGTGGAATCTCAGGCCCAGTATTTGCATGTGGCTTCGTTCGTAATGAAATCTGCAACGGCTATCTCTTTGCCATTTTTGTTATTTATTTATATTGATGGCAACATTCACGAGGATGTTGCTCCACAAGTAGTATGGTCTGCTAACCAGAAGAATCCGATTAGCATTAATGCGACTTTGCGGCTCAGTTCAAAAAGAGGTTGGTGTTACAAGATGCCAATGGAACTTTACGAAGCACGGGTGTGTTTCAAGACTCGGGTGGGGATGCGGGACTTGGCAATTTTTAAAAAGGTGGGTGCCGGTGCGGTGGGACTTGACGATTAAAAAATTATTAAAAATATTTTTATTTATATATTTTATATATTGCTAAGCATGTTTTTTTATATAATAATAATAGAGAACTCATATATAATAATAATAATGTACTGTACAAAATAAAACCTCACTAACCAAAAGCTTATTAGTGGCTCAGTGGATCACGTACCAGTTCAGTGACTCAATGTTTAAAAAAAAGAAAAGAAAAAAAAAAAGGGGGGAAAATGTGGCTCACGTGAGAGTAAATATTTGCTACCGGTCAAACAAGTTATATATATAAGTAAAAAAAAATCTAAAACAACCCGGTATTCACTGTGCGCTTCTTCTTCTCAAAGACAAATTTCTCTCTGTCACGCTTTATCACGCTTCCGATTCAGTTTATCTAAAGAACCCAGAATTCGGTTTCTTCTGTATAGCTTCTTCTCTTACTAATCAACCACAAGAACCCAGGGCAGCTAAACAAAACCCAAAGAAGAAACAGTATCGGCCGTTCTCTGCCCGGCGACGATATTTGAAATAGGTTTGTCTTTCTCTTTCTCTTTCTCTTTCTCTCAGATGAAGTTGATTTCACTACTAATATACAGATTATTGAAGTTTCTTTGACTATCAACGCATGATTTGTCTTTAGTTTTATTCATTGTTAGTAATCCCTAATGCTATTAATTGATTTGGGTTTTTATTTTTATTATTTTGATAGGAGATTTGGGTGTTGTTTGTTAACTTTGTTTCGAAAGTTGATTTGGAGTTTCCTCCTATTTGATAAACAAAATTTCAATACCCATGATTGCTGTTTTCTTTAGAAATTAGAGGGTTTCTCTGTTTTCTTTCTAATAAAATGTTTATGACTTAAAAAGAAAAAAAGAAAAAGAAAGAATGCTGAATGACAATAGCTATCGAACAGAAGTGAACAAATGAGTATTCTTTCAACTGTTTAGGTCCCCAAGTAAAATTTCAAATACCGTATTGCTATTAATTAGATCTTTTCTCTTCATGTTCCCCATATTAATTTCCCAGTTATGCTCACTTTCTTGGTATTGGTCCTTATATCAGTGAGTCTTGGAATTTAGCACACAGGTCCAGAAGTTCCATTGTACGATGAAGTTATATATGTAGACATTGTTCTGGAAAAAAATTGGCATTGAAGGTGAAGGTAAGGCCCCGCCTCAATTCTTCTAAATGAATATTCCATTTTTCTACCTGAACTCCCATTTCATATTTTTTTCTTCGTATAAATTTTGGAATGGTCATTGTTTGCAAAATAAATTTGCTGCATAAATGAATTCAAAAGCTTTCTCACGAATTTATTCTATGGAAGCAGTTTTTTTAGAACCCAAGGAAAATTACACTTCCAAGATCAAATAGATGTTGATGTACTATAATTTTTCCCTTTTAAGAATTGTACTCAGTCTCAACTGATTAACAAGTGCATGAGAAAAAAAGCTTCATTTTGTTTTGTCCAACCGATGAATTTTCCATTGATTAGACTATTTACTCCTTGGTGGTTGGTAAAAGTGTCATGTATGCTTTGTAGATTTGGTGGTGAAGAGTTTATTTATAGAAGTCAATTACACAATTTGCCTTAATGTTTTCTTCACTCAAGATATTTTCAAAAAATCTCTTAAGATAATCACGTTAAAAATGTTTAGTTGAAGTTTATCTTAATTTCTCAACAGATTTCCTTAGTGTATGTAATTATTTATTTATCTTATAAATTGATGCTTAATGTCATGGCTCAGTTCATCCAAGTGAAACAGTGCTGGCACTTACAGTGCATAAGGCTAGAATATGGCTTAGCTCACTAAATGTTTTTTTGGTTAATGAGTTCTTAGACTTCATTTTCTGCAACAGGAAATTTTAGACTTTTGACATAGTTATTGAATCTTTCTTAGTAGATTGCCTTAGTGTATGTAATTATTTATTTATCTCTTAAAATGATGCCTAATGTCATGGCTCAGTTCATCCAAGTGAAACAGAGTTGGCACTTACAGTGCATCAAGCTAGAGTATGGCTTTGCTCACTAAATGTTTTTTTGATTAATGAGTTCTTAGACTTTATTTTTTGGCTATGATGATAGAGTTGGGGGTGGTGAATGTCATTGCAGCTCTGGCAGCATGGTGTGAAAGAGATTTAGGATGGTATATCATAATAGGTTGTTTCATCTTCATCATAATCACAAGGTGAACATGTGTTTACCCAAATCAATAGCTGATGTGTTTTTGTCATTTTCACAAGATGAAGATAGCCTTAGTGTGGTATATTTATCTTAGTTTTAAAATTGATTCTATTATCCATTATAACATTTGTATATGCCTTCTAATTTTTTATGATATAAGTTTTATGTTAAGTTGTGCGGTAGTCACTCCACAAAATTTTTTTGGCTATGATGATAGAGTTGGGGGTGGTGAATGTCATTGCAGCTCTGGCAGCATGGTGTGAAAGAGATTTAGGGTGGTATATCATAATAGGTTGTTTCATCTTCATCATAATCACAAGGTGAACATGTGTTTACCCAAATCAATAGCTGATGTGTTTTTGTCATTTTCACAAGATGAAGATAGCCTTAGTGTGGTATATTTATCTTAGTTTTAAAATTGATTCTATTATCCATTATAACATTTGTATATGCCTTCTAATTTTTTATGACATAAGTTTTATGTTAAGTTGAGCGGTAGTCACTCCACAAGTGTAAGTGTTTGTGGGGCGTGGGGGATAAGGGATAGGGTTCAAGTTTCCAAGAGGGAACTTCACACACATACGCACTTAGATTAGGCTAGAATAGAATTTCTATCTTGTATAAAAAAATAAAAATAAATAAAAATAAAAACATTGATCATCTATGTTGTCCAGGACAAAGTTTGCGAGGAAAAAGTTTGCAATTCCCGCAGCTTTCAATTGTGATTTTTTTTTTTCTTTTTTCAAATGTATGTTATTGCTTACCTTGTTTTTATTTCATGTTATATTGAGATAGGAGTATGGGGAGAGTGGAAAATATTGAAGAGCAGGGTGCTGTCCAAGTTCCCCTCCCGAAAAGACCAGTTGGACCATTTTTAATTTATTAGTAAGATTCATTTTCATTATATATCCATTTATAATATATTTCCTATTGTTATATTTAAAATAATCTGTTTAATTAAATTTGGATTTTCAGTAAAAAGCAAATAGAATTGATGAAAGCTAAGGGCATTGTCGATAAGATAAGCATAGCTGTAAGTTAAATAATACTTATAGTTTTCAGGTTATTGTTATTGTTTAGTTGACATGACATATTCATGGAGATCTTAATTGAGTATGAATGTCTATTACAGGTTAAGAAGGAGATTAGAGAAAAGTGGATGAATCTTGATGAAGATTCTAAATTAGAGTACAAGAAGGAAGCAAGTGAGAATTCTGAAAAGTATGCTAATTTGTCACATAATATTCCTCGCAAATCACGTAAAGTAAGTATTTAACTATGAAATAAGTATTTACTTATGAAACTTTTAGCATTTAGGACTATTTATTAAATTTCGTAATGAAACCCTTTTTATTCATTATATAATGCAGGTTTCATTATATACTCGGTGTGCCCCTAATCGTGTTCATTTGATGGCTTTAAATTTAAATGAAAAACATAGATTTGTTATTCGAGAAATGGGATTTGGTAGTATGTTGGATTTAAGGTCTATACAGTTGGATAGAGATTTTTGCAAATGGTTAGTTGATCATTTTGACCACAATTCTTGTGCATTGGATATTTGTGGAATGAGGTTACCAATATCCACTGAAGATGTAGAATTTATTCTAGGAATAAAATCAAGTGGGGGTAGATGTGTCTATTGCTGCAAGCGCCGAAGAGATAAATCATATATGCCAACAACATGGATTAAATGTGGTAGGGGATATACCAATTAACCTCTTAGAGGGTAAGCTGAAGGAGATGAAAACATCAGGAAAAGAATTTGTTGGTTGTTTTTTGCTGTTTGTATTGGGTACTTTATTATGTCCCACTCCAAAACCTTATATCAAACGGTCCTTTACCTCAATTCTCCTTAATATTGATGAGTTCAAAAACTTGAATTGGGCGAAGTTGGTGTTGGATTTTCTTGTTCGAGGTGTGCGCAAATATAAAGAAAAGAATCATGTTGGCGTTAATGGTTGCTTGCTATTTTTAATGGTAAGTTGTAGAAAATAGTTACTTTCAAGAATATGATTTTGTTTATCAAATTTCTATGACTCTTTTGACTAAATTTCTATGACCCTTTTATACATATTGCAGTTGTTTTATTTTGAGCATGTCAATGTTGAAACGAATCTTGAACATGTGTCCAAACGACTTCAACCACGTGTTTGTTATTGGGGGAAAGAAGAAGTTAACCAAAGGATGCTTAAATTACAATCAATTGGAAGTTTTGACAGTCCTAAGGTAATAATTGACTTTTTTAATGTTTGACTTTTTATAAATAAGTTAAATATGTTTTATATGTGAATTATTACCCGCATGTCGTTGACATTTTTTTTTTTTTTAATCATAGTTGGTTGTAACACAAATGGATGGTGGACATGAGACAGAAAGTATTCCACTAGAGAAACAAGATATTAATGAATCTCATGCTATGCCATCTCAACATGAAGACAGGCGAAATATGGTATCTTTTTTCAACCAATAAATCTTATGAATTTGATGATAATTTGGTGCAGGACATTTGTTGATGATTGTACCTATAAATTAATCCACAGGGTTCTGATGAAGCAATTCGTAGAATTGAGCAATCAATAACAAGTCTTAGAGATGAAATGCTAGTCATGCAGAAAACCGTGACAAACATTGCAAACAATATGGACACATTTAAGAATGACATTCTTTTGGAGTTAAAGAAAACAACAAGGCAACATAATGGACATTCCAACGACCTCAACTTTAATGATATTGTAGATGTTAAAAAAGAAATGAAGTCTGCATCTCCATATATAATCCAAGACACAATGGATCAAGATGATACAGTATGTGCTAAAAAAGAACCTAAGATAGAGTCTACATCTCTAGTTCAAGACAAAATGGATCAAGATGATACAAAGCACATTAAAAAAGTATCTAAGATGGTGTCATTGGAGGAAGACTGCAATGTTCACATTGCTGGGCTAACTCAATCTAATAAAAAACCTGGCGGCAAAACACCCTTATCTCATAATGTGGTAAGTGAATTAGTATTTGTTATTTATTTATTTTAAATGTGTTTAGGATGTTTAGTAGCAACATGAGTTTTTTTTTTTTTTTCTTTTTTCTTTTTTATTGCACAGGATGTGGATATGCTGCAATTAACTTTCCCTCATAATGTTCAACTTAAAGCATCATGTGTTACACCTTCTAGCAAGCCTAAAGTCACCAGATCACAAAAACGTAGCCCAATTGTCACATCACAAGCTGAAGTTCCAAAAGTCAAAAAGAGGAAAGAAATCAAAGATTCATTGCAGGTAAGTTCATGAATGTGTACATTGATATATAAGGGTGCGAATACAACATATTTTTATATGCTAATTTGATTATACTATATTCTTTTAGGAATCTAGACTGGGTGATGACGAGGATATGAATGAGTTCGAACCATTCACTGAAATGGAGAAGATCATATGTAACTACATTTTTAATAAAAATTTTGAAAAGAGGTTTGTCCTTTTTGAAGTTGGTATTAAAAATAATGAATTTATTGAATAAGCTCTAACATAAGAGTTTGTCAATGAATAATATTTAGTGTAGTTCTTGTTTCCATGAAATATGAGTATGGTGACCGTGCAGCTTTCAATACCTTGCTCCCTAACCAATGGATAAGCAGTTAGGTTAGTGTATGAAATTCAAATACACTAATAAATATTTGTGTTGTTTATTTATACAATAATTATAACAATTATGTTGTATTTTAGATTATTAATTTATTCGTTTGCAAGATGAGGATGGAAGAGAACAGATATAGAGACATGTTTGTGTGGTATTTGCCAACGCATTTTGCTGTAAGTTTTCGTAATATTTTGGTTTGTGTGCTTATAGTGTTTAATTAATACACAAGTTGTTTATCTTGAATATATGTTTAGGATTGTGCTTGTAGTGTTTAATTAATACCTTACTTTTTTGAAATATTTATATATTTTTGTAGCAAAAAATGCTCAAAGAAGATGGCAATCCCACACTAGAATGGTTTAAAAGGACATATAGGGACGATGACAAGTATATATCAAATTTGGTGAAGTGTAACGGGTAATTTTACTTAGCGCGCACGTGCACACACACATGTATACTACATTGACACATGCTAATACATTGTTCATTTGTACTTGTAGATTTTTATCCCTATGAATGACGATAATAGTCATTGGTACTTATGTGTCGTTGATTTTGTAAAAAGAGTTACATATATACTGGACTCTTTGCAAAGCACAACTAGTGAAGTCATTCGAACAAAAAATGTTAAAACTGTGGTATTGTTTCTTACTCTTTCTACTCAATAATGATTGTTTTTAATGTAATTTTGTTAGGTATTGTACTAAAAATAACTGATGTTAAAATCCAACTTTGTGATAGGTTACAGGCCTTGATAAGTTGTTGAGCTTTTTGGAGAAAGACAAGTATATTGATAGTATTACTAGATTTAAATTGAAATCACCAGTCTCAAATCCTCAACAAAATAATGGGTAGGTACCAAATTGTACTAGTACATATGGATAACTATTCTATGCATTCTTCTAATTGCAGAATTTTAACAATTTTCATTTTTCAGGTATGATTGCGGGATGTATGTTATAAAACACATGTTTACAAATACTTCCTGGAGGCATTTACCCCTTTTGGTAAAAATTTCTTTGAATTAAATACAAATTTTCACATGATTTGTTTAAACTACTTCTTAATTACATGTCTAATTATTTGTAGGAGAGCTGGTCGGAACGTTTACGGTACAAGTTGGCAGCAAGTCTAGTGCTTTCAAAGGATAATGATCAACGTTCGAGAATTGTTGAAATTGCTAGAAGCATTCCACTACAGGAATATTTTCGATCACTCAAAGATTAGTATAAAAGAATGAATAGGATACTGTTTATGAGTTGGTGATTTAGTGAATTGAATTTTTTTTTTTAATGAATGGGAGATTGAATTTTTATCTTTCATACAACAATTTAGTAAATTGTTTTTTATTTTTCTAATGAATGTGAGGCTGAATTTTTATTTTTTGCACATACGTTTGTGTTGTGTGCACAAACTGTTTTGATTTCAGCTGCTTGGTTTAAAGAGCTTCTGACTCTCTTCATCTCTCCCCACTCTCTTCATCTAAAGCATTGAACAGATTTTTGGTTTGTGTAAAGGTCATATCATAGTAATTGATGTTTTTGAGTTTCTTTTTAGACCCATCTTGAGTTTTGGCTATTTAAGTGTTTTTAAGAGGTACTTGAGAAGGTTTGTGGCCTTTTTACCAGACTAGCAAATATGTGTCTTCCTTGTAGAATAATAAGTATAATGTGATAAATTATAGTTTTTAGTTTTAATGTGGTAAAGCAAGTACTCTTGACTATTTTGGCAATCTCTTTTGGCTTAGAAGCAAAATATATATTATATTGAAGATTGTGTCTTGAATAATAAGTGCTGGAGTTGCACTTCATCTTCAGGTATATTTTATTAAAGATTGTGTCTTGAGTAATAAGTGTAAGTGATTTGGTTGTATTTTCTGCAGATTAGTGTTTGGATCTTGGTGGGAAATCTGATACCTGTTGGCTATATACAGTATGTTTCAGACCACCCTAGTGATTTAAATTCTGAATCAACACTTTTATGTGGTATCTAATTTTTTGAATGTTCTGGAATTAGTTGCTAGCTATGGTTGGATAACAATTTGATCATGGAGATGAAATTTGTGGAGCAGTTGTCAATGTCAGAGCTAGGCAGGAAAAAATATCTCTATGGCTGAAGAATGCTACAAATGATGCTGCACAGGCAACTGGCATGTTTTGTTCACATGTACTCTTTTGGACCCAGCAGAAGACTTAACTTCCTGAATTATAAATACTACTTTGGTTCTGTATATACGAGTATAAAACCTACTTGCATTTGTGCTCAAGTTTTTAGAGATGAATTGAGAGAGAAGAGTTAAACATGATGGGCAGGTCAAGATTTTGGTCTGATATGTTATGAAATGGATGAATTGTAGACATTTTAGTAATAGCCTTGTTTTATGTTGGGGTTGAGACACGATGAGTTGAAGATATTAACTGTAATGAGCAATGACTAGTTACATATCGTAGTTAATAATTTAATCACTTAATAATTATAAATCTATAAGAATTAGCTAATATAAGATGAATGGTGGACTAGAGTGATTGCGGTCCCAAATTGGTCTTATATAATAGCACACCTTAACATTGAATTTTATATACCAAATTAATGATTTATATCAATAGTGTTAAGTTTTGGTTTATTTTTTTGAAAAATAAAGAAGCAGAAAAAAAAGCATGCCTAAAGTGTGCTTCTTTAGATACACCTAGCTTTAGAGGCTAGAAGCGCTGGAGCTTTGGTGCTTTGCGCTTTTACCAACACTGTGATTCCTTGGAGTTGGTTGGTTTACTGAGTTCGGTCCTCAGCATGGTTAATACCTTATACTCTGCAATATATGATAGCGGTCGCATTTCATTTGTTCCCTTGAAATTGTGTTACTCAAGACAATAAAACTGTATTAGTCAATCAACGGTGAAACTTTGTATAATCACATTATTTAGCGAATGTAATCACATTATTAACATCAATCCATTTGTATATAACACTAGAGGAATTATTATACTTAATATTTATACTGCAATATAAGCATATATATAAAGCCTCAGTTGTAAAGCTTGAATATTATATGCAAGATTTATGGTGTAAAGAAACAATGAAGCTTCTCCGTGTCAAAGCTACCATTGTCTAAAGGTTCTTACGTATCAATCATAATGAAGTCTGGACTTATGTTTGTGTCCAGGAAGCTCTTTTCATGAACAATCTTTGTTTGTGTTTGTATTCTAGCTGTAAATTGTTACATGCCAAAGTTGGAACAAAAATAAATAAATAAATAAATAAAAAATAAAAGAATTATCAAGCTCCACTCTAGAGAGGTAAAAAACAAGCACGTAAGGGCCAATAGCTGTAAATTGTTACATGTAACACTTATATTAAACCACATGACTCAAGTACACATGTAAGACCCTAAGTTTTAGTACATAGTATCTGATATCAACCTCAGTTGTTTATTATGCTACAACAAAACAAAGTTCTAGTCCACTACCAAACAATAAAAAGAAAATACATTGCTGCAAATATGGAGTATTGTAGTTCCACAAGAGAGCTTTCCTTTTTTTGTTGAGCAAGCCAATCAAAAGTTTTAGTGAACTGAAACTGGTTGCATATTTTCAGCTTCTTTCCTCAGCTCTTGAAACAGGACAGATGACAAGTATCGCTCCCCAAAACTTGGATGAATAGTCTGAAATTCAAACAATCAACAGCCATTTATGGGCATTAATACTTGAATCAAACTTATTACATAAGAACATAAACACTAGAGATGCTGATAATAAAGAACACCATTTGCTTGTGTTGATTGAATTAGAAGCTTTTTCACAACCAAAACTGGTGATGTGTAGAGAAATGAATTTTGGAAACAGAATTATTTTTTCAGAATATAACCTTATTCACATTTCATGTATAAAACTTGTGAATTAAAGAAGAAAAAGATAATAGACAATGAAAGTGTAGAGATAGAGCGTTCTCCAGTAGCATCAGCTGATATAATTAAGTGGTGAGCACCCATGAAAGTGTAGAGATAGATATACTTCAAAGAGTAATTTAAGTAATTACCATAAGTCCCTCCTTCAATGCTAATTCCCTGGCCATATTTACTGCATCTTTGCTACTAACCTACCAGATACGTTTCAACATGACAGTTAGGGAAAACCAAAACTATTAGCAACAATACTATATTCTTTTTAAAATCTTTCTGTCATTGCTAACAGCATCATCAACAACACTTACCTCAAGAAATTTTTCCATTACATCCATGTCCAAAATATCTGGTTTTAACCAAACCCCATTGCCAGTAATCTGATGAGGACCTGATTCAAAATTTCAACAATATTAGAGTGTTAACTTCTCTTACCAGGACAATGTTATCTACAAAGGCATAGATAAACTTGAAAGTTACAAAGTCTGAATCTTCGTTTCTTTTATAGTCTTCCATTATTAGATATCAGCTGGACGAAAAAAAGATAAATTTGAAAATTTTCCAACTTTGTTCTCTTCAGAGGTTATAAAAAAAAAAAAAAAAAAAAAAAGGAACTAGATAAGAAAGAAAATAGCATGAATTTTACCTGGTTTACCACCATTCAATACGTTACTTTCTGCAGGTTCTACTCCATATATCTACAAGAAAACAACTAAAATATTAACAAGGAATGAAACAGAATTATAAGGGTGAATGTGGGCAAAGCATGAATCATTATCTTTACATTAGGATTTTGGGATTTAAGGTACTGTCCGACACCAAAGACAGTGCCTCCACTACCAATTCCCATGACAAAAATGTCAACTTGTCCATAAGTATCTTCCCATATCTCAGGACCTATAGTTTCAAAATGCACCTGTTTTCCATTTTGAGGTCAATCACATATCCACCATCCACTAAGCAGGAGAGGATGAATAATGTATATACTATATTCGAATTGATTCTAAACTATATATAATTTAAGATAATTATGTAGCATAGAAAATTTTATCCTACATGATACCAATAAAGACTTTTCAGTTACAGGAGAAAATTAAAGGCAGGATTAGTTACCAAGGTGTTGGCAGGATTTGAAAATTGTTGGAGCATGAAAGCATTTGGTGTAGATTCCAAAAGATCATATGCCTTCTTAACTGTTCCCCCCATCCCCTTGGTGGGATCAGTGAGAATTAAATCAGCATCAAATGCTCTCATAGTTACCCCCCTCTCCAAGCTTGTGTAAGAGGGCATGGTTAGAACCGTTTTGTATCCTTTGAGGGCTGAGATAAATGCCATACTGATCCCCATATTTCCTGACGTGGGCTCTATCAGTTGTCTAACATAACATTTATACTAAATTAGACAAACCTGAAGCTGCAGTATAAGTTTAAGAAAAAAATATCTGATAACAAGGAAAAAATAAATAGATCAATAAGTTAAGTATTCAGCTAACCTTCCTAGGGGTAATTAAGTTTTTCTTTTCTGCATCCACTATCATGGCATGTGCTGCTCTATGAACAGAAATAAGCAAAACAATTATACATTTTAATCATAAAAATGTAGTCAGTAATATGTGTTTTAAACTGTAATAACAAGAAATATATGCTAGTAAATCTATGATTATGAGGAGGAAAGTGTTGAAGAACAGTCTCAACAATCTCAACACAATGATAAAGACTCCATACGCACCGTTTCACTTATGACTTAAAGACAAAACGCACCGTTTTATTAATCTATGCAGTGGACTGTCTTGGACTCAAGCTGAGGACTGTATTCATCACAGAAACGGTGTCGTATGGTTGAGTGATCAAATAGCAGTTATTGTTGGAGGGAAAGTTAGTTACAGAAGCTGTTATAGTTCCAGAATTCACGGAACTGATCCGGATAATCAGGATCATAAGCTATTCAGTTTTAGTAATGATAGGACTCTATAAATAGTAGAATCCTCTCTCAGATAATGTATTGAAAAAGATTGTAATCATTTTTTCTTGGTTAATATAGAATCATCTTCAACCTCTCGTCTCTCTCTCTCTCTCTGTTTCACTCTCTGTTTTCTTTGTTTCTTTATACTGAATTTCTTCATGGTATCAGAGCCAATTGTCAGTGAAGCAATGGCAACAACAGCTTCAACAATGGCTTCCTCTTCAACGTCTTCATCAACTTCCAATTCTTCAGTGAATATACTCAATCAACCTCTTCTCCTTCTCTCTAATATGGCCAACATGATGACCATAAAGTTGGATAATATGAACTACATAGTGTGGAAGCATAAAATAACAATGGTATTAGAAACCTATTCTCTGTTTGAATTGATTGAAGAACCACAGCTAATTCCTGAAAAATTTCTCAAAGATCTCTCTGGTTCATATACTACTGTGATGAATCCAGATTATTTGGTATGGAAATCAAAGGAAAAGGCTTTATTGACATTTGTGAGCTCAACCTTGACTCCTTCCATTCTAGCACTCACTGTAGGGTGCTCATCGGCCTTAGAGGTTTGGAAGGTCTTGGAGAATAGATTCTCTTCCATTTCAAGGTCACATGTCATGAACCTTAAAGGTGAGCTTCACAATCTCAAGAAAGGAGCTGAGTCTGTGGATGTATATCTACAGAAAATCAAGGTGGTTAGGGATAAATTGCTAGCTGTGGGAGTCATTGTGGACGATGAAGAATTGCTCCACATTACCCTCAAAGGACTCCCTAAGGAGTATCATGCTTTCAGATCAGCTATAAGAATCAGGAGTACTCTTTTGAGTTTTGATGAACTCTCCACTATGCTCAATGCAGAGGAAGAGTCTCTCAATGAAGGTTCTGAGGTAAAAGACACTATTTTTGCTATGGCAGCAGCAGCTACTCCAAAACCTAACAACAATGGATTTAATCCATCTTTCAATAGAGGAAGGGGAAGAGGCAACTATAATCATAGAGGTGGCAGAGGTGGAAGAGGTTCATCTCACCAATCCTCTCAATTCAATCAATATAATCAGTTTCAGCAGCCTCAGCCCAATTCTAATGGAGCTCGAACAGAAAGACCAACCTGTCAGATTTGTTGGAAGGTTGGCCACTCAGCACTGGATTGTTACCACAGAATGGACTATGCTTACCAGGGAAAGCACCCTCCCACCAAGCTTGCAGCTATGGCTACTGCATCAAATGCCTACGTTACTCAAGATCAACCCTGGCTCGCTGATAGTGCTGCTACAGATCACATCACATCCAGTCTGACTCATCTTAACTTTCCCAAACCTTACCATGGTCAAGATCAGATTACTGTGGGCAATGGACAAAACCTTCCTATCACACACTTAGGTAATACTTCTCTTCCTCTTTCTCAGTCCACACTTCACTTAAACAATGTTCTTAGAGTCCCTTCCATTGCATCCAATCTTGCCTCTGTTCATAAAATTTGTCATGACAATAAGTGTTTCTGTTATTTTGATGAAAACATCATTTCAATTCAGGCTTTAGCCACGGGACAAATACTTTACCAGGGCAGGAGTGAGGATGGTGTTTATCCAATCTACCCTCACAAGGCTGCACAACTCTCCTTGTCTTCTAAATCTTGTAATAGGGTGTCTAGTAGTCCTGTTTTCAATAAAACTCTTTGGCACTTGAGGCTTGGTCATCCTACTGATCAAGTTCTTCATCATTTGTTTCCTAATGCCAAGTTTCATTTCAATAAAAATTCTGCTGTTGAGAACTCATGTACTCATTGTTTGTATGGAAAGATGCATAATTTACCCTTTCCTACTTCACAATTTAATGCATCTAAGCCTTTTGAGCTTGTTCATTCTGATCTATGGGGTCCAGCTCCAATGTGTTCTGTTAATGGCTTCAAGTACTATGTGTTGTTCATTGATCATTACACCAGATTTACCTGGATCTATTTGCTTAAATCAAAATCAGAAGTCTTTACCAAGTTTGTTCATTTTAAAGCCATGATTGAAAACCAATTCTCTGCTAAAATTAAAATCTTTAGATCAGATGGAGGGGGTGAATACACCTCTACTGAATTCAAGAATTACCTTTTACAAAATGGAATTATTCATCATCTTTCTTGTCCCTACACTCCCCAACAGAATGGACTGGTTGAGAGGAAACATGGGCACCTCATTGAAACTACCATTACCATTTTATCTCAAGCCAAAATACCCTCTTCCTACTGGTCTTATGCTGTCCTTACTGCAGTCACCTTAATCAATCCGATGCCCACTTCTGTGCTTCATTTTCTTTCCCCTTGGTCCATACTTTATGCCTCTCAACCTGATGTCTCTCAATTAAAAGTGTTTGGATGTGCATGCTATCCTAATCTTAGGTCTTACACTCCTCACAAACTTGCACCTAGAACCAAAGAATGTATATTTCTTGGTTATCCAGTAGGTACAAAGGGGTACCTGTGTCTTGACTTAGAAACCAATCACATATATACCTCCAGACATGTCTTGTTTGATGAGTCTAAATTTCCCTTTTCTTCCACCACTACCTCTCAGTCATCCACTCCTTCATCACCTGTTTTTCCTGATCTCACTTGGCTGTCAAATCAATTGTTTCTCCACTCTACAAATCATTCTTCTATCCTTGGTCCACATCCTGTTTCCTCTACCATTTCCTCAGCCCCAACCTCCACACCTGTCTCTTCCTCAAATGCTCCTCAATCTCTCCTTCCTGTCACTAGTTCACAACCTGACCCTCCTGTTCCTAGTCCACAGTCTTCTGTTTTGGCTTCCCACTCCTCTGATGCTACTGAGGATGCTACTAAAGATGCTACTGCTGCACTTCCTTCCTCAACCACTGCTCCTACTCCTATCTCAGCTTTACAGTCTGTGCCATTTAATCAGCATGCTATGCAGACCAGGTCTAAGAGTGGTATCTCCAAGCCTAAGACCAAGTTCTGTTACAAGGCTGTCATGGATTACTCATTTACTGAGCCTCCAACCTACAAGATTGCTTCTCAATATCCTAAATGGTGTGAAACTATGGATGCTAAGTTTCAGGCTTTGCAAAGGCAGCAAACTTGGTCCTTGGTGCCAACACCTCCTAATGTCAATCTTGTTGGCTGCAAGTGGGTCTTCAAGCTTAAACTGAACAGTGATGGCTCCATTTCAAGATATAAGGCCAGATTGGTAGCCAAAGGGTTTCATCAACAAGCTGGGATTGATTATCATGAGACATTTAGTCCTGTTATTAAACCTGCTACTGTCAGACTGATTCTGGCTATTGCAGTGAGTTGCAATTGGAGTTTGAGGCAACTTGATGTATCTAATGCCTTTCTTCATGGCCTTCTTCAAGAGGATGTATATATGTCTCAGCCTCCTGGTTATGTGGATTCTCATCATCCTTCCTATGTATGCAAGCTTCATAAGTCCTTGTATGGACTCAAACAAGCCCCACGAGCTTGGTTTGAGAGGTTTACATTTCATCTTTTGCACCTTGGGTTCACTGCTTCCATGGCTGACAGCTCTCTATTCATTTTTCATTCTTCTGGCACTACCATCTATCTGTTACTTTATGTGGATGACATCATTGTTACAGGCAACAATTCTGCTCATATTTCCTCTTTCATTATTGCTCTCAGTCAAGTGTTTGAGCTTAAAGATTTAGGACCATTAAACTACTTCTTGGGCATTCAGATTTCTCCCACTAAGTATGGCATCACTCTCACTCAGTCCAAATATGCTTCTGATATCTTGCACAGGTTCAATATGTCCAACTCTAAACCTGTCAAGACTCCTTGCTGCCCAGCCACACGTTTGGTTCCTCACACTGGTGTGGCTTTATCTGATCCCACTGAGTATAGAAGCCTGGTGGGTGCTCTCCAATACCTCACCTTCACCAGGCCTGACCTTGCCTTCAGTGTCCAGCAACTTTGCCAGTTTATGAGCAAGCCTACTTCTATGCATATGGAGGCTGCTAAACGAGTTCTGAGATATGTTAGGGGCACTTTGAATCATGGCATTTGTTTCTCCCCTGGTCCCTTGACCCTCACTGCTTTCTCTGATGCAGATTGGGCAGGGGACCCTACTGATAGACGCTCCACTACTGGTTTATTGGTGTTTCTTGGTCCTAATCCTATTTCATGGTCTGCTAAGAAACAATCCACTGTGTCTCGCTCATCCACTGAAGCTGAGTACAGGGCCTTGGCTACCTCTGCTGTTGAACTTTCCTAGCTTTGAATTTTGTTCAAGGAGCTCAAAATTTTCCTTTCTCATGTTCCTGTTATCTGGTGTGATAATATTTCTGCTATTGCTCTCTCTGCCAATCCAGTGTTTCACTCCAGAACCAAACACTTGGAAGTTGACTATCATTTCATACGAGAAAAGGTTCTTCGTAAGGATCTCTGTGTTGGTTTTATCTCAGGCAAAGATAATTTTGCAGATGTGTTTACCAAACCATTATCTGCTCCTCCATTCCTTCTTATCAGTTCCAAACTTCTGGTGGATGCCTCCCCCATTCGTTTGAGGGGGGATGTTGAAGAACAGTCTCAACAATCTCAACACAGTGATAAAGACTCCATACGCACCGTTTCACTTATGACTTAAAGACAAACGCACCGTTTCATTAATCTATGCAGTGGACTGTCTTGGACTCAAGCTGAAGACTTTGTTCATCACAGAAACGGTGTCGTATGGTTGAGTGATCAAATAGCAGTTATTGTTGGAGGGAAAGTTAGTTACAGAAGCTGTTATAGTTCCAGAATTCACGGAACTGATCCGGATAATCAGGATCATAAGCTATTCAGTTTTAGTAATGATAGGACTCTATAAATAGTAGAATCCTCTCTCAGATAATGTATTGAAAAAAAGATTGTAATCATTTTTTCTTGGTTAATATAGAATCATCTTCAACCTCTTGTCTCTCGCTCTCTCTGTTTCACTCTCTGTTTTCTTTGTTTCTTTATACTGAATTTCTTCAGAAAGAAGATACCTGTCTTTGATGCTAGCAGTAGGTTGCATCATTTCTTGCTTGACAGCAATATCTGAGTTCAATAAGAAGGATATGAGTTCATACTTCAAAAGAAGATCATTATAAACATATTATAGTTGGTTTTGTGGATTGTGGTTTCTTTTTCTTTTCTTTTTAAATAAGTAGACCAAAGAAAGAACAAAGGAATTCAGACTCACCTAGTGAGTATATGGATTTCGTGTCAACTCTCAAGGACTTTATGCCACCTATTAGGCAATTCAAGTGCAGGATGACTCGGCATATCCAAGTCACAAAGCACTCTCCCTATAGATGAGTAATGGGGAAGCTCTCAAGATGAGTACAATTTCCAAGATGATAAATAAATGTTAGTAAAACAAAAATGCAAAATTTTAATGAGTACAATTTGCATCTAAAAAAACTAGTACATCTAGTCGTCTGTGTGCCAATTGCTAAGCACTGCTGTGCAGTTAACTTTTGGCCAACTAAAGTAAACTTCTAGACTAGCAATGAAGTTCTCCACAGCTGTACAGCATTTTACATATAAATAGTTTTGTTTTATTTTATTGTTTTATAATATATATATATATATATATATATATATTAGTTTTGTTGATTTAAAGTTCTGTATAGATAACAGTAATAACAATATAATAATATATAATAGTATGGTTTATAGTATTAGATTATCTATTTATATTTGAAAATAGTGTTTTTTTTTTTTTTTTTTTTTTTTTTTGTTGAGAAACATTGAAAATAGTGTTGAACCCCTTAAAAAAGCTATAAGATGTAAAAAAAAAAAAAAGTTTGAAATTAAGTATAAATAATTTTTGTACGATGAAAGAATGTAGGCACAACTTTATTGAGCTCAAGTTAGTTTATGAAAAACAAAATTGCAACTCCAAAAAGGTGTGCTTACCAAAGCAAGAGGGAGGGCTTGGCTTGAAGAGAGTTTGGTCTTGGAATAAAGCTGCAGTGTTGAAGCTCATTTGAAAACTATTTACTCATATGCAGGTTCCTTATGGTTGCTAGGGTGCATAACTATTCCCCAAGAAGCGGGTCACATGCACAGCATCAACATTGGAGTAAGGTTCACGAGCGTAGAATATACCTTTAGTGCCTGCAATGTGATAGCTACCACAAAAGACAAACTTCAATATAAAAACAACATAACTTTCCTTTGATACAAACAAAAAATTATAATACAATAAATGCAGGCCAGAAAGAAGCCATAAAATGTGTATCATGCTAGGAAACACATACCAAAGAGGAATATCTATGCAATGGAGTAACACATATCAACCTTGCCCAGACCTGTAAAGAAAATTGATTTATCAAATAACAAGTTTTCAGGATTTGTTAACGAAATTTAGTATCAAATTTACAACCTAAGCTCGAAATCCTGAAATGGAGTGTCCTTGGGAAGTTCTGATATAGGAACAGCTCAGCTACTAGGTGCCATTTGAAGCTTTAAAGGTGTATCAATGGTTCTATTTATCATAAGATTCTGCAAATTTAAAATTACTTACAGCATTTAAATCGTAAATGTTATAATGGCAAATTCAACAAGATTTATGGTGCAAACTTCATTAATGGAAATATAAAAGTTATCTCAACATTGAGTGCAAATCTCATATCTTGATACTATCTCCTGTAACTTCACTTAATAACACAGCATCCTAGCTAAGCAACAAAGGCTACCCTAACCCCCACCCACCCACACACAAACTGCAAACAAATATGCACTTGACTTAGCACCTAACTAAAACAAAGAATGTGATATCTATTAGCCGCAACCATTAACATGCTGGAGGCATCTTCCCTGCAAAGAGAAAAACACATATCAACTAAAAATTTTATTAATTTTCAAGGCAGCAATGTTGATATTGAAATACTAAGATGAAAGAATTGCCTCACAATGTTGGGGTGTATTCAGCATAGCATTAGGAATGTTGACATCTGCGCTTTATGATTAAATGTCTCCAACATAATCTGTTCGTAAATTAGGTGAGCCAACTGGTGCATCTGATGCAGGTTGTTCCATGAATTCATGTGAGTTGTCACTGTCAACATGTTCACCTTGATGAATATGGATAGATGGACATGTGCGCCTTGTGTGTCCAACATCTCTACAGTTACTGCATCGCCTAACTTTCGTACTGCTATTACTTGTGCTACCATGGTCACCTTTAGTCTTTACAATAGCTGGGTCACGAACATTTCTTTTGATTCCAACTCTACCATGTATCCCTTCTCCATTTGCATTTATATTTGAATTGTAAAGTTCTTCCATGCGGCATTTCAACCTTGCTATTTCAACCTTCAATTCTTCAAAGCCTTCTTTTGTTCTTGAGCCAAAGAAACACATCTGACTACAACTAAAAGATAACGCACTAAACCGTGCCATACTTATGACGTCCGGAGAAATTTGGGATTCATGTTTGTCAGATAGGTCAGACTTTGCAGTTTTCAGCAATCTCTTCATTATACATGATGGTGGAATCCGTTTCAAATGTTCGGCCTTCATAATAGCAAATAAGTGTGCGCAAGGATATCCATACGATTCAAATAGCAAACATGAGCACTTCATATGTTGATCGTCTATATATTACTAAAAGCTGAAGCGTAGCATTTAACACTGCTGCTCTCACGTTGCGCCACATCAGCTGTCACGTCATTTTAAAAAAAAAAAAAAAATTTCCTGTAATTTTAAAATGGTTTTTACAATTTTCAGCCCCATAAATACAGCCCACTACTTATTTATTTACTTCCACTATCACCCTATAATAAATCCAGCCCACTACTTATTTATTTACTTCCACTATCATCCTATAATAAATTTGTATAATTAATCTAGCCTACCTTTTATTTATTTAGTTTCACTATCAAGTCCAACCCAAAGCCTTTTCAGTACAGCTTTAGGATTTTGTGTGAGCCTTTTCAGCTTAAAGGAAAAAAAAAAAAAAAAAAAAAAACCCAACAACAACAACAACGTTGAAGCCTTTCAAGCTTTAGGGTTTTTTTTTTTTTTTTTTTTTTTCAATTTTCCTATAATTGTTTTTAACATTTATTTTTTTTAATATTTACACTTCTCCAACCTTTCTCTATCCCTTACCATTTCATCTCCCCATTACTTTTTTAATCTTTTTCCCTCTCTTACCTTTTTATCTCCCCACTACCCTCTACATTAATATCATTCTTCATCTTTCCCTTCATCTTCTTTTATTTTTGTCTCTTCTTATTCACACCCTCTTATACTATAAATTTGTCACTATCTCTTCTATCCCTTACCATTTCATCTCCCCACTACTTCTTTAATCTTTCTTCCATCCCTTACCTTTTATCTCCCCACTACCCTCTACATTAATATCATTCTTCATCTTTCCCTTCATCTTCTTTTATTTTTGTCTCTTCTTATTCACACCCTCTTACTATAAAAATATAATATTATTTTATTACATAGCATGATTTGGATAATTTGTATTTATTCTGTTACATATCATGATTTTTTATAGTGTTCAATTTAGATGTTAAACAATGAGACTTTACTAATTTTTGTTTATTTTCTAATCCTTTGTGGTGGACAAAGTACTCTTAATAGTTGTATTAGAAGTACTCTATAATGCCATTCATTTAAAGAAAAGCAAAGGTTAGCCAAACGAAAATAATCGGATATGTGACAAATTTTAACTTTTGCAATTTTATTTTAATTATTATTATTTTATAACAATGCATGTATAGAAATTTAATTCTTAGATTTTGCTAATAATTGTTTATTTGATAATATGTTTTGGGTGGCCGAAATTATAATTTCTACAAAGAAAATAACCTTAATAGATTATCAAAAACAAAATTTTATCCTAATATTGGTTCAATTAATCATTGTTAAGTTTTATTAATTTTTTTTAGTTTATGTTTTTTTGGTGTTTTGGATTGTTCCTATATTACATTTATGATTGTTCCTATAATAAATAAAAATATAATTACGAAATACATTACTCATTATTAGATTAGTTTAAATTGTAAAAAAAATTTAATAAAACCATCATAAAAATAATTATCACGCGCAACGCGCGGGTTCGCGGCTAGTTTGGATAATACACAACCTCCCATTTTGAGTCAGGACATTCATATTGAGTTAAGGTATAGGTGCGATAACCTTCACTTTCTATGCTATCAAGCACAATGAATGTTTGTTCATTCATTATTTCTTCCTGAACCATACTGAACATCTCCCTTGTCAATATATTAGCAGCATGCTTCTCAATTTTAACTAACTTAGTAATCAAAATTGGTTCAGTATAATTTGAACTAAAATCTGCCCCCATTTCATTGTGTCTAATACGTGTAAGTGCTCTATCAACTTGTTGGAACAACTGATAAAGCCTAGTCTTTTTATTCACGTATCTATTAAAGAATGCATTCATGGCTTCACAACGTTGTGTACTCCTACACCCGGAAAAAAAATGACCTCTCATGTAAGCTTCTGCCCATTTCTTTTTCTTAGCATACATTTCATGCAACCATTCATGGTTATGTAAATTGTGTTTGTCGACCATTTTCTTCCACATGTCTTCAAATTCATCTGGTGTAACATACCGCACCATACACATGATAAAACTTTGATATGCTTCCGTATTGGGTAGATTTGCAAAAGCATTCCTATCAAGATGCCACACACATAAACGATGTCGAGACTCTGGAAAAACACTTTTAATAGCTGCACTCATTGCTTTGTCCCCATCAGTCACAACCGAAATAGGAGTCTTATTGTTCATTGCTAGAAGCAGATTTTGCAACACCCAAATATATGTTTCCACGGTCTCATCAACCAATACTGCACAACCAAAAACTGTGGTTTGTCGGTGGTGGTTGACTCCTACCAATATAACTAGGGGCTTTTTGTATACATTTGTCTTGTATGTTGTATCAAATGCCAGTACATCTCCAAAACATTCATAATCTAACCGGCTTTGGGAATCTATCCAAAATAGATTGGCCAAACGGCTTTCTTTATCAACAGTGTACCGGTAAAAAAATGATGAGTCCATATCTACCTTGGCTTGTAAATATGCCAAAGCACATTCTGCATCACCATCACGCATATTAGAATTTTGATCTGCCACTACATGGTTGTAGAGGTCTTTTGGAATGAACCCTACATTCTCATATCCTCCAGCTTGTTGGATCAAATTGTCCATGATTTGATTTGATTTTATCCCAACATTATGCAGTGCTGTAATGTAAGCCTTATCAGAATCCTTAATATGCCTGTGTGATCGAAGAAATTGAGTCTGTAATTGAACAACTAAGTCATGATTATGCACCTTTTTATACTCTACTACCACCCATTCATTTGACCTTCGATCAAACCTAATACGAAAAGCTGCCTTGCAACCAGTTCTAGTTATTGGCCTTGCCTCTCGCTTGCAATTTAAGTTATCCTCCTTTCTTGCTAGTCGAAATCCTTCTTTTGCACAAACCCATCTCCTAGACGTGACAATGTTATTTTTGTTGCGCTTTATCTCATCTTTGCGAATGCTAAAGCCAACCAACTTCGCATATGTGTTATAAAATTGTCCGCCATCGTCTAGGGAACTAAATCTTAAACCAGTTATGTCTGCATCTGTCAAATGATCTATTCCTTTGTCAAGAATAGTGCTCCAATGTTTTTGCACATTTTGTGTAGCATCACCACTGCCTTGTTGTCCCATGATACATTCATTATCTATAACATTATTAACATCCTTGCCAGCATCATCATTCACATCAATGAACACAACCTTCCCACTGTTCTCTGTATTATGATCCATGTGGTTTGTGGACCAATATATTATTCCTAAAAATCAATATACACTTATCAATAAAAAATAAAAAAAGGGTAACACAATAAAGCTAACATTATGTTACAAGTAACACCAACAATTATTAACAAACATTACATATTAATAAGTCACTGATAATGCATAAGTTTGGAATAACTTCAAGCAATTCACTTACACTATAGAGAGCACAAACCAGTAATTTGGACCATTATCACTCAGAAATCATGGATGAAAATTTACACGAGGATTTAAAAAGAACCAAAACTTCTTAAGTTAATGCTTAATTATCAAAAAATTTGAAGTCTTTTAAATTAGAGAAACAGAAATCAGCATGACTGGACAATTTCATTTCCAAATTGAGGAATCTATACAAATTAGATAAGAAGAAAAAGACCACACGTTGGTACCTATGGTTAATGACCATTAAAATGAAATAAGTACACATGTCAAGTATATCTGCAATGATAACCAAGTGGGGGGGGGGGGGGGGAAGCAAAGATAGTCAGAAAGAAACAAAACCAAATATATGTTTAAAAAACTGGAAGTAAAGATTGATCCTCTAAACTATTGTCTAATTTCATAATGTGACTTGTAAACTATTGTCTAATTAACCAAATAAACGCAGTAAAATATTTGCATATTAACACAACAAATATTTGAATTAGATACAATATAAACATACAGTGTCAAAAAGAACAAGTTGCAATGGAACAAATAAATTTCTGAACAAGCTTACCTCCTTCAGAAGGTCTGCTTCTGGCGAATATAGAGACCACTGCAACAGCATCAAAGAATTAGACATAAAATGTTGTTTACCATGCAAGATTTCCAGTGTACCAGTTGATGTATTAAACTGATAATCCACCTGCAATCAGCATGTTGGACTTCAAAGTAAGAGAAATCTCAACAAAGAAAAGGTGAAAGAACAAACAGCACCATAACAGTCCACGAAACCAGGAACCACACAGTAATTGACACCTACCATGACTTTGTGATTTAATATTTATTCGCACAAAACAAGACTCTACCCAGGCTAATCATATGTGTTAAACGATTTTTTTTTTATATATATAAGTAGTATAATCTATACAAAAAAGAAGATTACTCCCGTGCACTATGATTAACACAGTAGAGCAGTGAAACTCACCGTGTGTAGTACTATTCTGTCATGGCCTGTTCGTGATAAAAATGTATACGAGAGAAGACCAATGCTTTGAGTCAATATCCTGATTATGGAATACACTAATATTAGGAAACAATAATATTGTACAGGCAATAACAAAAGTAACAAAATCAATATGAATAAATAGATTAAAAATTATTATTCTTTGATGTATAAAGATTATTCTTAATATCTTTGTTCACATGTCAATGATATTTTACTCACCATAATTAAAAAACAACTGTCAAATGAGTAAAGCATCAAATTTCAGAAATAAAGAAACAAAATGCAAAAGTACACATGTAGAAAAGATGCAAGGGATCTAGAAGTCATAGAATCCTTGAATACGTGAAAAGCACATGGACCCACAGGCCAAATAAATTTCCTACTTCTTGAAAGTAAAATTTCCTGAGTAATTGAGAATAAAGAATCTCCTGACTCTTTTTCACCATCACTAACAATTTTTTTTTTCTTAGAAAAAAAAAAGCAGGAATTTCGGTTAGAATTTATCATCACATGCTGTACATGATTGATGAGGTCCATTAAGTTCCAACTAATTACTCTCATTTTGAAATTTAATTGAATTCACATCAATCATTTTCATGAAAAATAATCTAGTGCAGGGGTGGACTCAAAATAGAATAAAACTTATGACCAGCTACTAACATCCAAGAATGTACTACAAGGTGATACTCATAACAAGCCCATGAATAAATTAAAATTCTTTATCTTCACTCCCATCCGACCAAAATAAATAAATAAACAATAGATCAACACTATTTTTTACAAATGAACAAACTTATTTATAATTTATGAAAAAAATTGACTACTGTCTAAATTTGCCTTACATAATGAACAGGGATCAATAAAAACATCAACCAACACTGCAACATAGATAATCAAAGAAGTTTCATGGTTTAAGTATATACAATCATCATAGTTTTCTCACCTGCTAGTGACCAAAAGGAGTAATAGAAGAATTAAAACCTGCTGGGTTGTGTTCCTAGCAAACCTGCGAAACCAAAAGGGAACCAAAAATTAAAAACAATCAAGCAATAAAGGGACCAAACGAAAATTTTAAATATATATAATAAAAAATAAAAACCAGATGGAAAAAGGAATGAAAAAAAGGGATGTACCAAAATTTAGAGGCGATAAACGGCAGATTTCGCGAACAAAGAGAGATGCAGAGAGAGATAGAGGAAACTGTATCTTTTATCATCCACATCGGAGGGAAGAAGATACGCCGCTACCGAACTGAGAAAACTGCGGAACAGAAAAAACTTTAGAGCTCCGTGGGCTTGTGGCCTTGTGGGATTCTTGGAGTTCCGTGGGTTTGTGGGATTCTTTGCTGGCGAAAATTTTGAAAAACAACCGTTTTTTTCCGCGGGAATTTCAATATAAAATTTTATTTTTCAAATGTAAAATATTTTAATTTCAATATAATTTTTTTTTTTCAAATGTAAAATATTTTACATGTAAAAAATTTTACTGTAAAATATTTTCAAGTGATTGGAAGGATAAATCACATGAAAAATGCAAGCCATCAAGTGTTTGGAGCTTGCTGGTGGTGCCTAGATCGATTTGATTTACTAAAAATATTTTACTTTTGACTAAATATTTTATTACAAAACAAACATTGTCAAATGTGAAAAAAAAAAAAAAATCATAGAGAGAGAGAAAGAGAGAGGTGAAAACTGAAAAGAGGGAAAGGAAATAATTGTTGGTCAGAGGGGGTGAATTTACAAGAAATGAGAGAGAGTCATTCTTAGATTTCAGGGGCATTATAGTCATTTTCTATGTTCTAATGGTATTTTGATCATTTTGTAGGTTGTAATGGTATTTTTTTTTTTTTTTAAATGCTAGAGGGAATTGAAGGAGTTTCGGTCATTTTTTATGTTTTGAAGGAATTTCGGTCCTTTCTAAGGTTTTTGGGGTCATTTTGGTCATTTTTTAGGTACTAAGAGTAGGGGTGTGTAGCGAACTCGCCAACCCACCAAAATCGACCCGACCTGACCCAACCCATCAAGTTAGGTCAATTTTTAGGAGATGATGGGTTGGGTTGGGTCATGATTTTTTTTTTTTTTTTTAATAGCGAGTCGGGTTAGGTTTGGTTCATGAGATTTACAAACCTACCTAACCCGACCCGACCCACCTATATTTAATATATTTTTAAATTAAAAAAAAATATATTATATATTTTATATATATATATATATATATTTTTTTTTGCCCCTCTTCCTAGATAAACCCTGTACATTACACAACTAAGACATAGGAGAATGCTTATGGACCCTACACTTGGAATGGCTGGGAGCAAATGAAGAGGAAGCATTGGCTAAAAGATCCTATTCTTGGTCCATGCCAAAGGCGTGACTACTTTGGGAAGAAAGTAAGATATGCACCTAATATGGGACTCAAGTACTCACAAAAAAGGAGATAGTGACTTTCTAAGTTCAGTAACTATAGGGACACTCCTTATTGGTTGAATGCATGTTGGACTACCTTAGAGACACATGTATGATTCACAATACTCCTGATGTCCCTCTCAATATCCAGGACTTGTTTCCCAAGCAGTGGCAAAGTCACCTACCCACAGGTCTCAGTGCCACGTTGGCACAATCTCTATCCTCTAGTCAGCTTTCCATATCACAGCTATGGAAAGGTCCAAAATAGAGAAATGATGACTTAACACCTGTCTTTGTACTTAGCCATATTCCTCAAATTATAAGAGGAACATTTAGCTATATTTTAGGGTAAGAACCCAAGTAAATATTTGAAAAAGAGAGTAGAAAGTTGATAAGATAGGAAGGTAGAAAACAAGGTCTCTTTTTAAGGAAGAATACCTTATTGTACACGAGTGACCTCTTTTCCCCACATAATACAAATTTGAATAGAGCAAGAACATTCAATTCTTGCTCAAACTGTAGTTTTTCATCCCTTTTCCTAGGGTTTTCCACGTACATCTTGTGTCATTTTTACGTTCTTGCTATCACTTTATTCTTCTCTAACGTGTGTTATGTCAAAGCTAGCATCTTTGTCACTTAGAAGCTTTTTCATGTAAATGTACTGTTAAATAACTTATTTTATTCCTTTATATAAGCTCAAATCTAACTTGCATGTACAAAACCCAAACCCTAAGTTTTTCTTATATAGTTTGTGTTTGTTTGGCGTTATGCTCATGATTATTTGGTTATAAATTTGCTTTTAATTGTAGTGGTGTTGTTCTAATGCTCAATTTAATAATAATGAAAAGAAAAATTGTCCAACCCATGGGTCCAACCGACCTAACCCAATCCACGTGGGTTGGGTTGGGTTGATTTTTTTTAACCCACCATGGTGGGTTGGGTTGAAAAAACTTCTCAACCCGACCCATGCACACCCCTAACTAAGGGTATCTCAGTCTTTGTTAAGTTTGTAAGGGTATTTTTAGATATTCTCTATGTATAGGGACCATTATGGTCATTTTCTTTTGTAAGGGTATTATGGTCATATATATATTTCTAAGGGTAGTTTGGTCATATTTTAGTTTCGTGGTCATTTTAGTAATTTTTTAGATTTTATGGTAATTTCGATTATTTTTTAAGTTTCCAGATTATTTGGTCAATTTTGTTTGTTTTAAGGGTGTTTTGGTCATTTCTTAGTTTTCGTGGTTATTTTAGTCATATTTTGGGTTTTTTTTGGTAAGTAGTTTTTATTTTATTTTATTTTATTTATTTAAGTTTTAGGGTTATTTTGTCATTTTTTAGGTTCTAAGGGTATTTTGGTCATTTTTTAGGTTTCATCGATATTATGGTAATTGGTGAGAAAAAAAGGGAACTATCAAATGTGACAAAAGTACTACCGAATGTATGCAAATGTCCTTTGGAACTTAACTCAGATAGCAACCAGATAGTGGTAAAAAAGAACCAATTAATTTTACTATATGTTCTGGCTTTTTATTTCAAGATTCAATTCCTAAATAATTTGGAAGAAACTGAGAGTAATGAATGTCTTAAAACTACAAAAGTCTCAATATACAAAATATTAAAGTTTTCTGTCATCGAGGTTTATTTATTTATTGAGTAGCATTAGCAAACTCTATTTTATTGCAACATCTATGTAATTGAGATGTGAAAGTTGGGCACAATTCAATCATGCATCACAACCAAAATTGGAGGGTTGACTTGTTAATATGCAGTGTAATGGCAGGTGTGTCTCCTGCCCAACTAATTGAGAATGTACAACATAACTGGACCATGGTCGTAAAATTTGTTCATGCTCGAGTAAGTTTAGATATTTCGGTCTAGCACAACCAACCTAGCAAGGAACCAAAATTCTAAGATCAACTCAATTGAGGGAAACAAAAATAAAAACCTCAAATTGTGGCGAATTGAGGTCGTAAGTTAACTGAATACGAATACCTGCTCTGCCCGTACTGTAGCCAATGACGTCCAGTACGCAGCAAGGACGTGTGTGGCATGCTGTGCGGTGCTCTTTGGCCCGCTCCACCTAGCAAACATGGGGTTTAGACAAAAGGTCGTTAGTGAACTTTCGTGTGATGAACTGTGAACAATGTCATTACTGAGAACAATGCTTTATATTTTTAATCCATATAAGCATTAGCAAAGTTTTGTTTCTTTGTTAGTTTGGCATATTTTTAATTATATCAAAGAGAAAAATTATATATAATATACTATTACACTTAAATAATGAGAACTCGATGAACGTACCTAATGGCAAGGGGCCCTGAGTGCACTGGCGGTAAAGCTGGCCTCACAATTGGGCATATTCGTGGGAACTTTGAATAGGCCCACAGCTGCACCAACACCAGTGCTCCTCCAATCTACATCGCATCCTTCATGGATGCTCTACAAAGGTGCCTGTAGAGCCAGGCCAACGCTGCACTACCCAGCTATATTGTCTCGCATTGCTGATTGGGTTGAGGAGCTGCAGAGGCAGGAGTGAGACCCGGTCCGCCGACTTGTCCATGAACAACAGGGCCCCCAACCAAACAAGTAGGTGGTAGCGGGCATGTTGCTGCACTACTTCATCACCAGCGTCCGCAGCTGGGGGAGCAACAAACCGTGCATCAAGCCACTTGTATTTTATCCTTGCCCCAGTAAAGGTAGACTTGTTTGAGTTGGGTATCGAGGGCGGAGGTTCATGGCCCAACAACTCTTGGCACAACCGACTCCAGTTCATGTCTGTCCTCCCAGTGACAGGTAACTCATCCACCGGAATCCCGAACATCACCTCTATATCTTGCAAGGTGATGCCCATTTCTCCATGGGGTAAGTGGAACGTGTGCGTCTCCGGACACCACCGCTCGACCAAGGCCGTGATCAAGGCGTGATCGATTTCCATATCGAGAACCTTGAACAAGCCAGTGAAGCCTGCTGCATCTATGTACTGCGTGATACGTGGGTTTAGCCCACCTTGTGGCAGTACACATTTGCGGCGTCGAACCTTTACGATGCCAGGCACCTCCTGCACATAGACGAGCATTGTGTTAGGTAGTACACATGAAGTAATTATAAAACGGAGATGTATTAATAATACAAATTCATACCTCGTTGGCGGCATGCCTCCAAAGCGGAGTTGACCGATGATTTGGCTGCTGGTTCAACTGGTTATCATCGTCGGGTCTAGGCTGCACTTTATCTAGTGCCTGCATATTTGACATGGCAGCAAATAGATTGTTAGCAATTATTCATGATTCACTCTATGACAAGATGTAATTACAATAGCAAATCATGCAGTCCGACATAATCATATAGTAATCAAATTGTGGGTAAAAACTCATAAAAAAGAAAGATGACCATATAACGATCAAGTATTGCCATAAATGAAAGATGACCTCTTAGAATTTACAGTTTAGATTCCAAAGTTCAAAACCCCTATCCCCCAACTATCAAATAAATGCATATTAATAACTATCATAATTATCCAATTTCATATTTGGACAAAATTTAAAGGAGAGAAAAAGTAGTATTCAGTAAAACTCTCCTTTGGTCAGGGTTACCGACTAGTTAAAATAAAAATAAGAATCAAAGAAATTAAAAAAGAATCAAGAAACAAAACATTCAGATAGACAAGGATGACCTTTCATATTTTAGTGTTATAAACTACTTTAAAGACTTCCTTCACTGTCTTTTATTAAACTGCAACTATGGGGATGGTCTTATACATTCTATGACCAATATAATGAATTTTTTGTTCAAATCACAAAACTCAACCTTAAGCCATTCGCCTCTATACCAAACTGCTGCCTCTCCCACTTTAAATCAATCAATTGAAGAGAAAAGAAGGGAAGAGATGGGGGGTTTGATTTAAGGCAACTCACACAAGTATCAATATATTGGTCACAGAACACAAACCCTTGATGACATATTCATGATACCAAGGTAAAGTAGATCATCTCAAGATAAAAAAAAATGGAAATTACAAGCTATATATATGCACATCCTTCTTAAAAAACTGACTTATAAAAAACCAATTGCATTTGACAATAAAATGAAAAATGGTAATAATTTCAAAGACAACCAATTGTTCACACACAGTGAGTCTTTGTGAATTATCTTTTTCAATATCTCATTTTATTACACTTCATTGTATGAACCATGGGCTAGTAGCACATAGTATATAATGAAGCTGTTCCCACATAGTATATAATGAAGTCAAATAAAAGGCCAGCACACATATAATAGAAATATAAGGCTTTTCTTTATCTCAGCACTAAGGCTAGTAGGGTTGTTAAGCAACAAAATGAATTAATATTTTCGTAGGTAGGTGATTCTTATCAAGTTTTAAGACTTCTAGATGTTGAACACATGCTTACCCAAAGTTTAAGTTCAAAGTTGAGGCAATAGCTAAGCCATTTTAGGCAGCCAGTTACCTATCCTATTGTGGACTCAGCTGAATTAACCATCGTAACATAATTAAAATATTATGTTACCAAGTATCAATCTATTGGTCACATAACACAACTCTTGATGACAAATTTCATCTCAAGCTATATTGACATATCATCTCAATAGTTTATTTATTAACAAATCAGACCAACAGTTATTTAAACCCAAGATGCCAAGATCAATAAAAATTTGAGGCACTAGGATTCAGTGCATACATTATGCATTCAGCACAAAAGGAGCAGTCAAATTTGTACAGCTTCATCAAAATATGAAATCGTATAATGCATAGAGGTGAATTATATGAAAGCTATGACAACTGTTCAGAAAGGCTTAATTAAAAAACAAAAGGACAATAACAAGCAAAGATAACTTTTTTCGTAATAGGGATTGAATATACAATTATACACTTCCTCTTCTAACAATAGAGATAGAGGTGATGCATGATTTCAGATTGCTGTAACTTCACTCTAACACAAAACAAGAATTGTGACAACTTTAATTTCATAAATCTGATACAGGACAGAAGCCTTAATGGATTGATACAAATTTCAATGCAGGAATTTTAAAACTCAGCATTCAGTTAAGGTTCTTGAATAGGGTTTTGATGTTTAAGGGTTTACGTGGGTTGGGTAATAAAAATTTTGGATCTTGAATGAGTCTGATGATTGTTTGCCTGTTTGGTGTTAAAACAGTGACTAGAACCTTATACAAATAAGGATAAAGTATAGGCACTCACACCTAGGTTCCCTAAGCAGTTAGATTTAGGAATGATAATGGAATTTTTACAAGTTAATTTTCACACACTATGCAAAGTATTTAAACAAAACAATCACATTACATTTATAATGTCATCATTGCAGCATATAAAACACAACAAAATTCTCATCTTTATTATTAAATTTACTACTTTTGAGTAAGTTTCAAAGAATGCACTTTGCCAACGGACACGGACAAAAATCACCTTTCACCATTGTCATCCAAATATCTCTACTTGAAGCTAAAATTCATGAACCCAGAAACACAGAGATCACAGGAAACTGTAAATGAGCACGACCCATATAAACAGGAAACTGTAAATGAATCAGGAAGACGTAGGTAGCCATTGATTGGAGTTATTTATATGGTCTCTACACCGGTGCACACACACAAGATTGATTGAAAGCCCAAAATACCCACACACAACAAAAAATTGCTTCGTATGTGTGAAACAGAGATTTCCAGATGACTTTTTCTAAACCAACAAGATGCATGCAAGGCTAATTATGGTCAGTTGTGATACACAAAACAAGAGAAAGAGAAGAGCAACGTACCTGTAATCAACGGCGGCAGTGACGGTTCGACGGAAGCACCACGGAGAGTGAGAGAGTGAGGGAAAGTGTAGAGGGAGAGTGAGACTAACGGAGAGGGAGACTTTGAGGCAGAGTACAGGAGAGAGTGATGGAGTGATGGCAGAGCGAGGGAGATTACACAGGAGAGAGTGAACAGTTTCTGAGACGTTGGGGTTTGAAATGGTAACAGGTTCAGAAAACTCGATTTATAAGTTACCGAGTTACGTGTGTGTCTGTTTTGGACGCGTGGCACGAAGTTCACACTAAACTCGATTATAATAGAAGCGAGTTTTTCAATATAACTCGATTTTAGGTTTATCGAGTTACAAAAGAGGGGCATTTCCCTAATTAGTTTGGGAAAGGGGGTAAAAGTCTGCTATTTTTGCCCAAACAGGGCATTTCCCAATTTTGTCCCCAAAAGTTATACAAAACATGTATAAATATTTTGTATCGCCAACATTCAGTAACAACATATGAATAACCTTCTTTTTATTTTTCCAATCTATAATCTTTTTGTTTTTTTTTTTTTTTTTGTTTAGGAAGTTCCAATCTATAATCTAGAAGTGAGTTAATGAAATTAGAAATTTAGAATCCTAGCAGGTCATAATCTTAGGTTCCTAATCCCTAATGAGTTAGAAAAACTGATTTACTACCCCGTTCCATGGTTTCGCATATAATTACCGATACCATTTTTTAACTTTTAACAACAATTGACAATTCACTAATCTGAATGCTTTATAATCTATCCCAAAAATCAACGTCACACAGTCACACCTGATTATTTGAAAGAAGAACAGAGAGAAAGAGAGAGAGAGAGAGAGAGTCATTAGTCATTTGATTGTGTGCGTGTGCTGGGCCTTATTACGCCAATAAGCTACTTGATTGGGCCTTTTAAATGATCCCTAACTAATTCCCTATTAAATAGGACTTGATTGAACTTTTTGCCAGATACTGAACTTTGCCTTTAAAGGCTTCACTGTTACATTATTTATTTATTTATTTTAAAAATTTTTTTGAGTGTGTGCTGGGCGTTATTACACCGATAAGCGACTTGATAGGGCCTTAAATGGTCCCTAACTAGTTCCCTTTATTTATAACTTGTATGACAATAATTTGGAACCGATTTGGGTCTAGTGATCAGAGCACTGAATACAATTCTTACCTTAATAATTTGATCATTGTAATAGTTCACATATATCACAAAATAAATTTGAATGCTAAAAGCAATTAAAATTTAAGAATGAGGAGATGCGGGGCATCAAAATTTAGTTTAATTTAATTTAGGCAAAAATGCAAAACTGACCCTCTAACTTTTAGCTTTTGTCATTTCAGTCCTCTAACTTTCAGTTTTGTCATTTCAGTCCTCTAAGTTTCAATTTTTGTCAATGTAGTATTCTGTTAGGTCTCAGTTATTATTGCCGTTAAGTTTGACTCTTTTAAAAAAAAAAAAAATTTTTGTAATTAAAAGGAAAAAAAAAGCTGAAAAAAAAAAAAAAAAAAAGCCATGGACGTTTTACAAGTAGCTTCATTCCCAGAATGCATCCACTGAAAACGAAGAGCAACAACAGCAGTGTCCTGTATGCAAAGCAGAAATCTCTCAATCTTCCCTAGTCCCACTTTATGGCAAGGGCCAAACCACAAAGCTTTCTAAAACCAAGGCCCCCCATCTTGGCGTAGTCATACCTCGAAGACCTCTTGGTCCTGCTTGTTGGGTTGGTACACCAAGATCAACTAGCCCAACAAGAAGTCCCCACCAAACTGAGCAACTTTATCATGGGAATTATTCATATTAATCACAACTATACCAACCCAACTCAGGCGGTTATACTACTTCATCCATGACTCCAGGTGGTACGGTGACAAATACCCGATAGAAGCAACGAAGAAGAACAAAGACTTTCTCTTCTGGTTTTAGAGAGAGAGCTCCATGTTTGGTGGTTGTTTGCTTTAAAAGCATAATGCATATTTGATGGTGGAATTGAGAGAGAGAGAGAGAGTGATCTTGAGAGAGAGATCGAGATTTTTATTTTCTTTTAATTACAATTTTTTTTTTTATTTAAAAAAGGGTCAAACTTAACGGCAATAATAACGGAGACCTAACAGAATACTACATTGACAAAAATTGAAACTTGGGGGACTGAAATGACAAAACTCAAAGTTAAAGGACTAAAATGACAAAAGCTAAAAGTTAGAGGGTCAGTTTTGCATTTTTGCCTTTAATTTATTATTATTATTATTATATTTTATAATTCAATAATTAGAAGAGGAGGAATTTCAATATTGGATGTCTACATTAGAAATAAAACAAGGAGTCAATCAACTGAACTTCAAAACTCTTGAACATGACAATTTAACTTAGATATGAAAGTTTAATATGTATCTAGCTATGTATACTCTTTGAGGGATGCAAAAAGATACTACAAATTTTATTATATAAATTTAACAAATTAATATTTCTCTCCAATCACAAAAATTAGTAAGTATATTTAATTATAATGTTAGTGAAGTAATATCAATTAATTATCACATTAGAGTCTTTTATAGTAAAATTAATAGTAAATTTAGAATTTTCTTGTTCTTAAAATGTTTCAATGTGGTGGGTTTTAGTTAACTCAAGTAATAAAGTCTCTTGTAGTTGAGCAAGAAATCTAGAGTTCAAACCTCGATTATTCCAAAAAAACCAATTGATATCTTGGTTCAATGACAAAAAAAATTATTATGGAAGGGTCTTTATAGATTAAATTTCATCGTATTTTTTTTTTAAAAAAAAGTGTTGATGTGTATGCAGGGGTACAATTGCTGCTTGGGACTTCTTTACTTAACTTTTAATAATAAAGGACCAAAGGTCACATGCTTTTCTAATTATTGAGTAATTTAAATTATAAAAGTCCCTGAATCCCAGATCACAAAACCTTTTTTATTTATTTATATTTTATCATACTCTTAAAACGAATACTTCTACTTCAACCAAAAAAAAAAAAACCTTTACTTTTTTTTTTAAAACTTTACATGTCTTCTATACACAGCTGATTATTTGAATTATAATTACTGGAAATCATTTTCAACGTCAATCTCTTATGCAATTTTGCTAAGAAATAGAGACAGTTGAGATGAGGCTGGTTTTTGCGTAGTGTAAATGGGATTTGACACGCGGTTCTTGAACCCACATAAGGTGGAAAATAGTTCCATCAGGCCAAAGGCCAATATGGGGTTGAGATGTGGTTGGTGCCTTGTTGGTATATTCCAGGCAACGTGGGCATCAACCTCAGAGCGTGGTGAGTTTAGCATCGCTTGTTTATGCATACATCCACACATTGAGCCAGATAATGATACTTGGTTACATTCATTTCATTGTGAGTTGATGCTTCAATTCGATAATGGAGAGCATGAAACAACTAAATCATGGAAAATCAAAATCAATATATTAATTCCAAAACGCGTATTTCGACTTTTCAGCTAGACTTCCTGAAGCAAAATAAGATGCTTGGGTCGCTAGGAAAGTCCATCTAAGGTCATTAAGGTACAGCAGCCCCATGAAAGTTATATTGAAAACGTCATCTAAAAAGACGTGGGTGGTCCTATATATGCTTTGAGGGTATTGTTTGTTGTGGGTTAAATTTCCTCCCACATCACCTCAAGCTTTAATGCTAAGATCTGACATCTGAGGGAGTCAGTCAACACAAGAATTAAACTTCATTTTTGATGGAGCATAGACCATTAGATCATATAAAACAGGGGACCTCATCAAAAAAAAAAAAAAAACAGGGGAGGTCACACTAGTCTTCGCCTCTCTACGTTCTTAATATCTCTCTCCCTTTTACTCACGCCATTTATTTATAGATTTTTCTCTTACATATTCCATCTTGGCACGACACTGAGGGCCTTGCAACATTTTCTCCTTTGTCTTAGTGACTTCTACCTAAGGCAGAGTTAGGATTTTCTGTTTGGGGGCCGAATTTTGGTACTAATATAGTAGTCACGAGTCAAGATAAATGACCACACACGTGTAAATGCACATACACATATATAAACATTAATATTTTGATACTAGAGTTGGTCATAATTTAGAAAATATACACCTTGTATATAAAATTAACAACTATCACATATGTATCTTCGTAATATAATTTTTAGGGGAACTTAATTATGATCTTTTAAGCTCTAATGAGTATATAAAAACTGTCTTATTTGATATTAAACATATAAAAAATCGAATTTGAGAAAACAAAAACTACTTTATTTCTATAATTACTAGATCGATTGACAAATTCCATTGGTTTTTATGAGCATTATTGGACTAACTCAAACATCTTTGGGGGGGGGAATTTTATTTTTGTAGCTAAATATTTAAAATTGTTAATACTTACACATAATATAAAAGAATTTTTTAAAATTTGGGGGGCCATGGCCCCCCCAAGCATTGCTATAGCTCTGCCCTTGCTTCTATCCAAATACATTTAATTCTAACAAGTTTATAACACATTGTATCCAACAATTAATGCGTTTATACTCAAACTCACTGAGACAATCAAGCTAATGTCGTCGGGACGAGGGAAGTTGATTTTGTAGGTCAACTAGGAATTAATGGATGAATTAACCTGTTATGTTATTATGTTTTTTTTTTTGAAGGGTGTTATGTTATCATGTTATAACTTATAAACACCCTGGGAGACTTTAATTGGGGGGATTAATATAATATATATGAATTCTACTTAATTTAAAAATTTAAGCCATTGAATTTAGGCTAAGGGAATCCATTTCGATTTAGCCAAGGAAATAAAATGTTTCGGTACAAGTTGATACTGATGTACCGCTTTAAGGTTACACTATTTAATGCGTTCTAGCTAGTTCAACTGGTAAAAAATTTTATGGTTGAATAAGAGATCTGAGATTCAATCCCCGCTTACACCAAAAACTAATTGGTGTTTTGGTCTATTGATAAAAAGTTATCCTCATGAGCGGACTCTATAGGTTAAAACTTTCTCAAGAAAAAAGTTATCGCTATTTATGTAGCTAGTTTATATTTATATATATATAAATAAAAGTTTGTATATATATATATGTTTTTATTATTATTATTATTATTATTTAATATTTTTTTATTTTTTATTTTTTTGGGTACTAGGTGCAAGATAGGATATATGGCAACATAACTTTATTTAAATATGTGAACTTAGGATAACCAGTAACCTCTTACTTTAGGTTATAGAAAACTGTTGTGAAATTTACTACACCTTGATAAAAGATTTTACTTGAAATGTATTAGAAACAATTATTGTTAATTTGTTTTGTTTATATATTTTTTGTTTGATGCAAGTTTTATTTGTAGATACTAATTGTGGGAGGAACGAATCTTTCCCCAATTAGGTATTGTTCGCTTTGGGAATGGGCCGAGGAGCCAATGCTACCCTTAGGAATTTGTTCAATCCCACATCGGAGAGAGACGCCTCCCACCCTTGCCTTATAAGCATTTGGCGTAAGGAAGGGTGTATCATAGTTTTTGTGGGAGGAATGAATTTTTCCCCAATCAGGTATTGTTCGCTTTGGGAATGGGCTGAGAAGCCGATGCCACCCTCACACCCTTGCCTTATAAGCACTTGGCCTAAGGAAGGGTGGGATTGAACAAATCCGTGAGGGTGGCATCGGCTCCTTGGCCCATTCCCAAAGCGAACAATACCTGATTGGAGAAAGATTCGTTCCTCCCACACTAATTAATTTAATCTTGATTTTTGTATAATTCTTATTATTAAAGGACAATATGTTTATTGTTCTTACTTTGGCCATCCTAAGATGAAATCTAGGGGTTCCATTCCATTCTTGACGGTACCCTGAATTGGTTTTAGCCTTTCCAAAATTGGTTTATTATTTGTTAGTGAAAGGTTGGGCGCAATAGATGGGAAGCTCGACATAGTCAAAAGATGAAGGAAGGATGACGAGTGATAAAAATTAAAAAGAAAAAGGAGAAATTTTAAAAAAGAGAGAAAAAAATAATAATAAAAGGGAATAAAAACGGAGAAAAATAGTGAAAATCTCATTGCAAGTTAAAAATTGGCTAACAAAATGGGAAAAAAAAAAATTTAACAAGAAAGTTTGTTACACAAATTTGGCAGTTTTTATCCTATAAGAATTTATAAGCTTCAAGAGTCATTACAAGCCTTACATCTTCGTCGTCCATTTTTCTCTTCTTCTTGCACTGTCTTACAGGCTACAGCTACAGTCGATGGGCATGAGCTGGGCCTGGCGTGGTGTTCTTCTTTACCTTGCTCTTTTTCTAATACATTTCCCGTTTGCCCTGCCTCAAGATTATTCGCGGCTTGTTCAATACGAAACTCTCTTTGATCTCAAACCTGTGTGTTAACGTATATAGTGTTGTGGGCTTTAGGCCCAGTTAGGTTACTTGTATAGCACACATATGCCTCCTATATAAAGGCACCTATGTACATTCTTTTATCAGAAATACAATACTATTACATTCAGTATTTCTAACATGGTATCAGAGCCATTGCTCTAACTTTCTTGTGTTCTGCAGTCTTGTCTTTGTCGGTAATTTCCGCTGCCTCAACTTCTCCGGTCAGTAAACCTCATTAGTACCTCTCCAGACTGCCTTGCCGCCGTCAGAGGTCTCAGGGTTGAATCTTCGCCGCCAGAAGCTCAATCTTCACCGCCAAGACTACTGCCTTAGTCGGATCTGTTGTTTTTGACCTCTGACTAAGACACAAATCATATCAGCGTGTAGGCCGTCAAACGATCTACTCAACCACGCCGGAACGGTCATCATCCAACGTACCACGCGCCCTCACGCGCCGGTAAAGGTTTCGGTGAGCTCAGCCACTCGCTTCACGCGCCGCCCTACGCCTTCACGCGCCTTCACGCGCCTTCTGACATCATTGCTGACGTCATCCTGCCACGTCAGCCCTAGTGACGTCATCACTGCGTGCGTCAGCCCTAGCTTACGTCAGCATCCAGCCATCTGTTGACGTCATCTGCGCTGACCGTTGACTTTGATCGCTCGTTGACCGTTGACTTTGACCGTTGACTTTTCAGAGTTGACTTTTTGCAGTCCAGGTGCTCCTTACCCAGTTTTTCGCGTAGATTTCATTTTTGCAGTCCGTTTTTGCAAATTTTGCTTCTAAATGAAGAATAAGGACAGGTCTTCTTCTTGTTGCAATAATCATAGCCGACAATCCAGCAAACGTTTTTGCAATTTTTGCAAACATTTTGGCCATAATATTGAGACTTGCTATCAGCGCAACAAATCAGCTGTTTCCACTTCTGCTGCTACAGTTGCTAACACTGAGAGTGTCCAACCCATGGCTCCTGTTTCTGCACAGTCTAAGTCTTCTGGATCCACTTTCTCCATTTCCAGAGATGACCTTATAAATATCATCGCTAATGTCATTCGTATGGTTGGTAATGCATCTTATTCCTCTTCTCTCTCAGCTTTATCTGGTATGTCTCCTTCCTCTTGGCTTATGGATTCCGCTTGTTGCAATCACATGACACCTCACTCGTCCTTATTTTCTGACCTTAAACATGCACTGCACCCTCTTAATATTCGCACAGCAAATGGTTCCACAATGTCTGGTCATAATATAGGTTCAGTTTCAACCTCCAACCTCTCGGTTCCTGGAGTCTTTAATGTTCCCGACCTTTCTTATAATTTATTTTCTGTGGGACAATTAGCTGAGTTGGGTTATCGCATTACCTTTGATTATTCTGGGTGCATTGTGCAGGATCCTAGGACGGGACAGGAGCTTGGGACCGGTCCCAGAGTTGGGCGTATGTTTCCCGTGGACAACCTTCGTCTTCCACTTGTTGCTCCTGTTTCTATTGCTACAGCTGCTGCAGTTTCTTCCACTCCTTCCCTTGCACTTTGGCATGCTCGACTTGGTCATGCATCTTCCTCTCGAGTACAACAATTGGCTTCTAGAGGTTTGTTAGGTTCAGTGTCTACAGAAAATTTTGATTGTGTTTCATGTCAATTAGGAAAACAACCAGCTTTGCCTTTCAATACTAGTGAATCCATATCCACTGATATCTTTAACCTTATTCATTCTGATGTTTGGGGGCCTTCCTCTGTCTCTAGTATTGGTGGGTCTAGATATTTTGTTGTCTTTGTTGATGATTACTCTCGCTATAGTTGGATTTTTAATATGAAACATCGTTCTGAATTATTGGAAGTATATTCTAATTTTGCAAAAATGGTTGAAACTCAGTTTTCCAGACGCATCAAAATTTTTCGATCTGATAATGCTCTTGAATACACTCAATATGCTTTCCAAGCTGTTTTGCATTCCTATGGCACTGTTCATCAACTAACTTGTCCAGGTACCTCTCAGCAAAATGGTAGAGCCGAACGAAAACTTCGTCATATTCTTGACACTGTTCGTGCTCTCCTTCTCTCTGCTAAAGTTCCTGCTCCTTTTTGGGGTGAAGCTGCTCTTCATGCTGTTCATACTATTAATCGTATTCCGAGTCCTGTAATCCAAAATCAAACTCCATATGAGCGCCTTTTTGGGTCACCTCCAGACTATCACCACCTTCGCTCCTTCGGTTCTGCTTGTTTCGTTCTTCTTCAGCCACATGAGCATAACAAACTTGAGCCTCGGTCAAGGCTTTGTTGTTTTCTTGGCTATGGTGAAACTCAAAAGGGGTATAGGTGTTATGATCCTGTCTCTCATCGTCTTCGTATCTCCTGTAATGTTGTCTTTTGGGAACATCGCCTCTTTGTCGAGCTCTCTCATTTCAGTGCTTCCTTGTCTTCCTCCTCTGTCTTAGATCTTTTTCCAGATGAGGCACATATTCCTTCTGTAGTTGCTCCTGATCCTCCTGTAGTTGCTCCTGATTCTGTTGCTGTAGACTTCTCTATCCAACCACCAGATATCACTGATCCCTTTCCTAGTTCACCCTTTAATGAACAGGTGGAAGATGAACAGGTTGAAGACGAGCTACCCAACCCCAATCCTGAGCTCGGGTCTCCTGCTCCTGCTCCGCTTGAAGATCTTGCACAAGACATTCCACCTCGTCACTCAACTCGGGTAAGATCTATTCCTGCACATTTACTTGACTATCATTGTTACACTGCTCTTGCTACACTACACGAGCCTCACACCTATCGTGAGGCTTCCACTGACCCTTTATGGCAGATTGCAATGAAAGAGGAACTTGATGCATTATCTAAAAACCATACTTGGGATTTGGTGACACTTCCTCCTGGGAAATCTGTGGTTGGTTGTAAGTGGATCTACAAGATTAAGACTCGCTCTGATGGGTCCATTGAGCGCTACAAAGCTCGTCTTGTTGCAAAAGGTTTTACACAAGAGTATGGGATTGATTATGAAGAGACCTTTGCTCCAGTTGCTCGTATCTCATCTGTTCGTGCCCTCTTAGCTGTTGCTGCTGCCAGTAAATGGGACCTTTTTCAGATGGATGTCAAAAATGCATTCCTTAATGGGGATTTAAGTGAAGAAGTGTATATGCAACCTCCTCCTGGTCTCTCTATTGACTCAAACAAGGTTTGTCATCTTCGACGTGCACTTTATGGCCTTAAACAAGCTCCACGAGCTTGGTTTGCCAAATTCAGCTCTACCATCTCTCACTTGGGTTACATGGCCAGTCACTATGATTCTGCCTTATTTCTTCGTCGCACTGACAAGGGCACTATTTTACTTCTCTTATATGTGGATGATATGATCATAACTGGTGATGACCTCAGTGGCATTCAAGAACTCAAGACTTTTCTCAGTCAACAATTTGAGATGAAAGATCTTGGACATCTCAGCTACTTCTTGGGTCTTGAAATCACTCATTCTACAGATGGACTTTATATTACTCAAGCCAAGTATGCCTCTGAACTCTTGTCTCGCGCTGGACTCACTGATAGCAAGACTATTGACACTCCAGTTGAGCTTAATGCGCATCTGACTCCCTCAGGGGGAAAACCATTGTCTAATCCCTCTCTTTATAGACGCTTGGTTGGCAGCTTGGTTTATCTCACTGTCACTCGTCCAGACATTTCCTATGATGTTCACCAGGTGAGCCAGTATCTGTCTGCTCCACGATCGACTCACTATACTGCTGTTCTGCGCATTCTTCGATACCTAAAGGGCACTCTCTTCCATGGTCTTTTCTACTCTGCTCAGTCTCCTCTTACACTCCGTGCATTTTCTGATGCTGATTGGGCAGGAGACCCCACTGATCGCAAGTCCACCACTGGTTATTGCTTTCTTCTTGGTTCTTCTCTGATTTCTTGGCGAAGCAAGAAACAAACTCATGTGGCCCGCTCCAGTACTGAAGCAGAATATCGTGCCCTTGCTGATACCACATCTGAGCTCCTTTGGCTACGATGGCTTCTCAAAGACTTAGGTGTGTCTACATCCTCTGCTACTCCTCTTTATTGTGACAACCAGAGTGCTATTCATATTGCTCACAATGATGTCTTCCATGAACGGACTAAACACATCGAGATCGATTGTCATTTTATCCGTTTTCATCTTGTCCATGGTGCTCTCAAGCTGATCTCAGTCTCCTCTAAAGATCAACTTGCAGATATTTTCACCAAGTCACATCCTAAGGGACGCCTTCGTACTTTGGTTGACAACCTCAAGTTGGTCTCACATCCACCTTGAGTTTGAGGGGGGCTGTTAACGTATATAGTGTTGTGGGCTTTAGGCCCAGTTAGGTTACTTGTATAGCACACATATGCCTCCTATATAAAGGCACCTATGTACATTCTTTTATCAGAAATACAATACTATTACATTCAGTATTTCTAACACTGTGCATTTCAGAGACGCATCAACTGTGCGAATCCTCCATGAAGGTGGATCCTCCAGTCAAGGACCAGGATTTGCTTTGGGCTTCTTTTGTAATCAAACCAGTGACCGTTATCTATTATCCATTTTCATTCTGTTTTACAAAAGCTACGAGATTCAGAATACCGTTGGTCCACAAGTAGTATGGTCTGCCAACCAAACCAATCCGGTTAGTATTAATGCGACAGTCCGGTTGAGTTCAGATGGAGGTTTGGTGGTACAAGAAGCTGATGGAACTAAAGTCTGGACGACGAACATCAATAGCGAATATACGCTATACTTAAACTTAACGGACACGGGCAACCTCCAGCTGTTAGGTGGAATTGATTCAACAGTTTGGCAATCTTTTGATCACCCATCCGACTCACTGCTTCTTGGGCAAAAGTTGTCGGTAGGGCAGAAACTCACCTCTGCTGCTTCTGCCACATATCAGATTGAAAGGGGATTGTTTTCCCTCTCTCTCGATATTGATGGGTTGTTTGCTTTCAGGGAATCTAATGAAGGACCGGAGCGATATTATCATCATGATTCATTTAGCACCAGCTATGTTCAATTTATGAATGGAAGCTTATCTTTCTTCACAGTTGATGATAAATTATCTGGGCCTTATAAAGAATTTCTCATTCCTTCAGCATTATCATCATGGCAGTACATGAGATTTGGGTCTGATGGACACTTGAGAGTGTATGAATGGAAACAACAGAGTTTAGAGTGGAAGGAAGTGGCTGATCTTCTCACTGCAGATATTGGTAACTGTGGTTACCCCGCGGTTTGCGGTGGTTATAGTATTTGCACGAACGGCAAGTGTAGTTGTCCTGAACCCAAAAATGATAGAAGATATTTTAAGCAAATCAATGACAGTCAGTCTGGCCGTGGATGCTCACTAGTTACTCCCTTGTCTTGTGAAGCTTCCCTAAATCAAAACTTCTTAGAGCTCAAGAACATCACCTCCGTGACTTTTAGACAAGACCAAGTAGTAGATTCAGAGAATTGTAAAGAGGCATGCTTAAAAAATTGTTTGTGCAAAGCTGCCATTTTCCAGAAGTACACTTGGAGTTCCTTTGTCGGGGATTGCTACTCACCATCCCAGAATTTTTCACTGAAGCACGCTGAGGTGAATGATAGTTATACCAGTACAACATACATCAAGGTGCAGAATGTCCCAAGAGCTGTTCCTTCTCCAGAGCAGAAAAACCATGGAAAGAAAATAAATCATTTTATAATAATAGTGGGATCCGGCGTTGCATCTTTGTTTGGTCTGTTTATTTTGATTGGAGTCTTCTTTCATTTGTTTCGGAAGAATAAAGATTCTAATGAAGCTGAGGAGTATTATTTAGATCATGTACCGGGAATGCCCACAAGATACTCTTTTGCAAATTTGCAAGTAATAACAGAAAATTTTAAGAAGAACATCGGGGGAGGTGGATTTGGCACAGTTTTTGAAGGGACTCTAATTGATGGCACCAGAGTTGCTGTGAAGCGTCTACATGGCTTCAATCAAATCAAAAAGTCATTTTTAGCCGAGGTTGAGACAATTGGCAGCATTCATCATTTCAACTTGGTAAGATTGATTGGATTTTGTGCTCAAAGCTCTCATCGACTTCTTGTTTACCCGTACATGTCTAATGGGTCTTTGGATAAATGGATTTTCCACAAAACTGATGGGTTTACTCTGGATTGGCATAAGAGAAAGAAGATCATTCTTGACATAGCAAAGGGACTCACTTATCTCCATGAAGATTGCAGCAAAAAGATTGCTCACTTAGATGTCAAACCTGAGAATATCCTCTTAGATGAGAATTTTAATGCAAAAGTTGCTGATTTTGGTTTGTCTAAACTAATTGATCGAGACCAGAGCCAAGTTGTAACAATCATGAGAGGAACTCCTGGCTATTTGGCTCCAGAATGGTTGAGCTCAGTAATAACAGAGAAAGTAGATGTCTATAGCTTTGGAGTTGTGCTATTGGAAATATTGTGTGGACGGAGACATTTTGATCGATCTCAGCCTGAGGAAGCAATGCATTTACTAGGATTTTTCAAGGAAAAGTTACAAGCGAAGCAACTTTTGGATTTGGTTGATAAATACAATGAAGATATGCAATTACATGGAGCAGAAGTTGTGGATATGATGAAGGTTGTTGCTTGGTGTTTGCAAAGTGATTTTACAAAGAGGCCTTCCATGTCAGTGGTTGTTAAGGTTTTAGAGGGTGTTGTGGATGTTGAAGAAAACATAGATTATAATTTCTGCAATCCACCTATTTCAAACCCAAGAGCAAGAGTCATGTATCATGAAGTAAATGTTGGTAATGCCACTGCTTTATTGGATTCAGTTTTATCAGGACCACGGTGACAATTGGCAAAAACATTTATCTTTGTTGCATTATGAGCAAGCTAATCTGTTTTGTAATAAATTTGTTCCGGTGGTGATTGAATTTCCGAGTTTCCAAATTGTGGGAGCAGGTTTGAACCCAAAGTATGGCAATCGGCACTGACTGCTCTTATCTTTGACATATTTGTCACTTAATTTATATGATTTTGCAACAAATATGTGTACGACATACATTTGAAGGTGATACTCAAATTTGAAATTTGTGAATTATTGATTAAATCTCTCATTTGCCATAATATATTTTTATTCTTAAGAATCATTAGTTAAGTATGTCTGACTTTCGCAAGTTCAGTTAATATTCACAACCTTTCTCAAATTCTGCAGTTGTTCGTTATCACTTATTTACTTATCACCAGGCTCAAATTCTTTGGTGTATTAGCTTAGGATGATAATGTTAATGATGTTCTTTTTGAGTCTTTGGTTAGGTCATTGGTCACTGGTCAGAGTCGTCAGACACGGCCAAACCCTCATTGGGTTCCTCTTGCATAAACCTGTCAAGGCAGCAGGTCTTTGTACCGTGTGAGAGGGGCGCAACGTGTCCTCTAGGCCAGAAACTGAAGTGGTTTCACACCCAAGTCTCCCAATAGCACAAAGGTGCGGAAGTTAGCGAGTCCATGTGAAAAGGGCACAATTATGGTGCCACTGGACTATGAAATAATTTCACCCAGCTCTTTCCCTCTATCTCCTCAATAAACTGAACAAACTGCATACACATTGGAATTCTAGATTACGTAACTATGCAAGGTCAAGTATATACGTTACTTCCCATTAAAAAAAAAAAAAAACAGTATATACGTTACTTCCTGCTTCTTCCCCTATCAATTCATGTCTTCAAAATAATAAAAAGGGCAGAGTTAGATTAACGGGTGTTTTTTAAAAAAATTGTTAATGAACTATTTTAGAAAAGTTCTAATTTCATTTTTATGAGAAGTATAGAAAGCTTAAAAAAATATCGGTTACTTTTTTGTCTCATTAAAAATTTCTAAAAATATTTCATAAACTAATATCCTTAAAGCACTTGTTAACTTTTTCCTATAATGAAATCAATTCTTCTTTAAGAAAAGTAATAATAAAATCAACTAGTATCCTTTAAAACAGTTAAGGATGACCTGATCTTTTCTATGTTTCTTGACACAAAACGTCCTTAACTCAAATCTTTCTTTACTTAATATATATATATATATATATATATATATATATATAACCAAAACTTTTGATTTTTGGTTGACTTCTCCACAATTTTCCATATCAGCATTTTTTATTTATATTTTTAAATTTGATTTAATTCTTTTGATTTTATAGCACCAAATTGCAAAAAACTTATTAAATTTTTTTTAAAATTAAATTTAGTTTTTTGGTGCCGTACAAACATTATACTTAAAGAAGACCTAAATTATCATCTAATCAGGGAATTTTTAGATAATCCTAACAAAATATATAATAACTCCATTAATATAAATCTATCCTGAAAAACAGAATATATCTCCATTAATTTGATAATTTCTACGTTGATAACATATATAAAAAAATTCTATCATATTTTCTTATATCTATCAATCACGTTTTCTTTCTCTTGGTTTTTTTTTTTTTTTTTTTTTTTCAATTTTTTTATATTAATGTTGATTAGAAATTATAATTTCAATAGGATTTCAACTCTATAATTATATCAAATGCGAGTCAACAAATATATATATCATTTTAATTTCAATAGGATTTAAATTTTATATCAAGACTTTTGGTTGACATCTCCACAATTTTCCACATCAGCATTTTTTATTTATATTTTTTAATTTGATTTAATTCTTTTGATTTTATAGCACCAAATTGTAGAAAATTTATTAAATTTATTTTAAAAAAATTAAATTTAGTTTTTTGGTGCCATACAAACACTATACTTAAAGGAGACCTAAATTATCACCTAATCAGGGAATTTTTAGATAATCCTAACAAATTATATAATAACTCCATTAATATAAATCTATCTAAAAAATGGAATATATCTCCATTAATTTGTTAATTTCTAAGTTGATAACATTTAAAAAAAAATTAAAATTCTATCATATTTCCTTATATCTATCAATCACATTCTCTTTCTCTTCTTCTTTTTTTTATTTTTTTATTTTTTTTATATTAACGTTGATTAGAAATTATAATTTCAATAGGATTTAAACTCTATAATTATATCAAATGAGACTCAACAACATATTCATCCTTTTAAAAAAATTATATGACCAAATTTGTTTAGGAATCCATAACCCTATATTATATTATAAATAGTTTTTTTTAGGAATTGTAACAATCTCAACTCGGCTTTTCATTCCTATATTATATTTTAAATAGTTTTTTTTTTTTTTTTTTTGGGATTATTCTTCTAACACCACTTTGCTGTATAGTCTCTTCTATTGATTCAGTTTCTTGGAGCACCTTCAAAACAAAAGGTATGTAAAATTTTCTTATCAGGTTTAATGTTAACATATATGAGAGATATTTTGGTCAAGTAGAAAAAGTTTGATGAAACATAAAAGGAAAAAGGACTAAAGAATGCACAATCTGAAAAATAATAATAATAATAATAATAATAATGACTATATTAGGCAAAGGCTTTTGGAGATTGTTGTTTTTATTTTTGAAATTCTTTATGTTCATGTGTATGTATGTATTGGGCTTAATTGAATTGGAATTATTTTTGAAATTTTGGTTTTGATTGAATAATGAAGAAGTATGTTCCAATATTTGGAGTCTTCTGTATATGTGCTGTAGTTTAAACTTGGTATTTGAATGGTTAAATTGTTTATTTATAGTTTCATTGTTCATCTATTAATCATGAATAATAATATTGTCATTTGCAACCATCATGATATGGTATCAATGATGTGATCATTCCAAATGCATCCTTTATGGCATCATTAAAAAAGAAAACTCATATAGATAGGTAGTAGGATATTATTTGGAACTATCCAAATGTATTACACGTGGTACGAATCTAACTGTAATATCCTATGCTATAGAATAAAAATTGGGCCAACGGTTATCTTCTCTTTGCAAAAAATGGTTAAATTCTCATTAATTGTGATAGTTCACTTTTAGGTAAAATAGAAACTCTATTAACTAAGTTTTAAGAAATTTAAAATTCTATTTCAAAAAATTTCCAAAACATTACATCTTATTTTAATTATTTTATATTGTAAAAGAATAAAATTTATACATTACATACAATCATTACTTCAATTACCTTCTAAATGATGGAGGATATGAGAATGCAATTTGTAGATTTTTATGCAAAATAACATAGATTAGATTGGTGGTAGATAGTAGATTTAATTGCAGTTGAATATTGTGTGAAGTCATCACAATAGAATGGCCCATGCCGGGATATGTTATGCGGAACCAATGATATGAAAGAAAAAGAATTTTTTCTAAACCATTATATTGAACCAAAAACTATATATTTTCATTCATTTTCAAGTTATACATTTTTTAAAGTCAAGTCATAGACCTTTAAGTTAAATAAATACTTTTAATTTTTATTTAACTATCTCGTGCATGACACGGGTTAGCGACTAGTGTGTGTGCACGCATGTGTGTGTATATATGTATGTATATATATATTATTAAAATGGTTGTGTTTTGTGCATCTATATGTCAAGCCTATTTTCTTTTTCACCTCTCTAACATTGCTTCTAAAATAGTGGAGATAAATGAGAGTATGAAAAAATATTTAACAAGTAAAAACTGATATACTATCTAATGTTTTTCTTTTTTTTTTAACTGAAATTATGACTTGAAATTAGAAGTGTACATGGGTTGGGTTGGGCCAGGTTGAGAAGTTTTTTTAACCCAACCCAACCCATCACAGGGGTCCAACCCAATTCATATGGGTCGTATTAGGTCAAGTTGGACCCATGAGTTGGACAATTTTTTTTAATTTCTATTATTATTATTAAGTTGAGAATTATAACAACACTACCACAAATAAGAGCAAATTTATAGCTAAAAAATAATGAGCATAACACCAAACAAATACAATAAGAGTTTAGGGTTTGAGTTTTATTTAGGAAGAGTAGAAAAAAAGTAAATAATAAAATTATATTAATATAGTTTGCAAAAAAGTAAATAATATATTTTTTAATATATTTTTAAAAATTTAAAAATAGGAAAAATTACAGTAAACCCACTTGTGGTGTGACCCGTTTTCACAAAGCCTACCCGTGGTTTAAAAATTAACAATTTGCCCACCTGAACTTCAATCTGTTTGCTCTCTGTTACCCACCTCACCCTTAGATGTTAGAAAAACATCCTTTTATTAAAAATTAGAACATAACATAGATCAAAAACATGAACCATTGAATCTTTTCCTCATGAGCCCTAGAAACATGAAAAACCCCATTCTTCATCTGATATTGAAATCGTGTTTCAAGTATAAACCTAGATGAGCAACGGGTTGTTTGAGGGACTAAAATCCTGGTAAGAAATTAGTCATTCTTTGGGTTTTTAATTTGGGCTTGTGGTTGTTTTATAGTTTTTTGAGTAATCAGTCAATGTTCAATGTTACATGTAATAGAATGAGAATATTGGTCGTGTTTGTTGATGTTTATGAAAAATGTGACCACCTATTGTTTGGATTTGTGTTTGTTTATGGGCATTTTGTCTGTTGTGGTCATTGTTTCTCACAGTGGACCCAAGCTTCTGTTGGGTTTAAATTTTAGCGTTTGCATGTGCTTATTAGTAAAACAGAAACAAAAGCAAAGTAGAAAATGTGGTCCCTTTAATGTGTGTGTTGCATCCCAAAAGCAAAACAAAAACATGCAAGTGTTTACTCTTTATGTGTCTATTGTTTACAATTCTTTAATTGTTAATTGTGTACATGTCAAATCGTAATTTGTTATTGTAGATGGATGATGAGGTGAAATTTGAGGTTCATTATGGGGGTACTTTTCTGTGGAACCCAAGTTTAGAATACTTTGGTGGGAAAGTTGAAATAGTGTATAGGGATCCTGATAGGCTTAGTTATTTTAAAATAGAAGGTATATGTGAGGAATTGGGGATTCATGAACCATCTAGAGTTCATTATTTAGGTCCTGGGGGCAACTTTGAGCAAGACTTGAGGCTCATAAAAGATGATAGAGATGTGGTGTCCATGGGTAAGCTTAATGAGGGAGGGCGAAGAGACACCATCATACTGTATGTGGAGAGTGGTCATGCTCCACTTGCAGTTAAAGTTCTTGATGGTGCAGGGGGTGGTGCAGGGGTTGGTGTAGGGGCTGCTACAAGGGGTGCAGGGGTTGGTAAAAGAGCTGGTATAGGGGATGGTGCAGGAGCTGCTACAGGGGGTGATGCTAGTGTGGGGGTAGATGAGGAGTTTGATTGGTTGAATGAGGTCTGGAAGGAGAAGACTTTGTTAATGATATTTTTGGTGAGCCTTCTCCACCTCACACAGTTCCATCTGAGCCTAACATTGTTTCAACCACTGATACACCTCAACCAAACACTAATACACCTCAGCCAAACATAGATACACCTGGGCCAAGCAATGTTCCTCCTCTAAACATAGATTTAGATGAAGAGTGGGCTGAAATAGCTTTAGAGGATGATATTGCAAGTGTGGGTGGTTCTAATGATGAGCAGAGGCCTGAAAACCCAAAATTCAATGAGAAGACTGATATGACAAATGTTAAGTTGGTAAAAGGGATGAAGTTTCCAAACTCCAAGGTTTTTAGGAAGGCTTTGAGGGAGTATGTGATTCAGCATCACATTGATATCGAGTGGAAGTTGAATAAGAAGAAGAATATTGATGTACATTGTAAGAACAATTGTAGATGGAGGTGTTATGCCTCAATAGTGACTGCAGAGTGCACATTTGAGATCAAGACACTTAATCTTGAATGTACCTACCCCCTAACATTTCAAAATAGGCAAGTTACATCAGCCTATGTGGCAAACAGGTATTTGGAGGATTTTAGTAAGAATCCTAACTGGGAGGTCTCAGGCGTTAAGCACCATGTGATGCAGCAGATTTCAATTGATTTAAGTCTTAGTCATGTGTATAGATCAAGGAAGGTAGCTAGGGGTTTGATTACTGGGAATGAAAAGGCTCAGTATGACCTACTTAGAGATTATGCAGAAATGATAAGGAGGACAAATGTAGGAAGCAAGTTGATACTGCAAACAGAGATGAAAAATGAGAATGCAGAACCCAAGTTTAAAAGGATGTACATTATGTACAATGCTCAGAAAGTTGGCTTTCTAGGTGGAGGCTGGATGAATTCCACTTGAAGGGTAGGTTTGGTGGGCAATTATTGTCTGCCACTGCCAAGGATGGAAATGACAATATATTCCTAGTGGCAATGGCTGTGGTTGAGCAAGAGAATAAGGACAACTGGATCTGGTTCTTGGAGGAATTTGCAAAAGACATTGGCAGGCCAAATGAGCTCAATCTAGTATTCATCAGTGACAAGTAGAAGGTATTATCATCTAGCTCATGTTTATGACTTCATTATTTGCTTACTTGAATGCTTACTTGCATAGTTGCTTACTTGAATGATTACATGCTTACTTGCTGACATTGAATGTTTACTTGCTTACTTGATTGCAGTGCCTTCTACTTGCAATAGAAACTCTATTTCCAATTGTAGAGTACAGGTATTGTGTGAAGCACATATACAACAACTTCAAGTTTAACCACAAGGGTATGAAGTTGAAGAGCGTACTGTGAAGGTGTGCTGGCACAACATCAGTCAAAGAATTTGAGAGGGGGATGGAGCATCTTAAGAGTTTGGATGAAGAAGCTTGGAAGTACCTTGCTGATATAGAGCCTGCACAGTAGACCAGATCCCACTTTTCTCCAAGGACTTTGACAGATTGTCTGGTAAACAATCTGAGTGAGAGTTTTAACTCTATGATTGTGAACGCTAGAGACAAGCCAATCTTATCAATGCTGGAATGGATTAGAGTTAGGCTTATGAGTAGGTTGTATATAAAGAAGATTGGCATAGAAAAGTATGGTGGCAAGTTGTGTCCAAGCATACAGGACAAGTTTGAGAAGTTAAAATTAGAGTCTAAGAACTTCTGTGTAATGCCATCTGGGAGCTTTGTGTATGAGGTTGGCAATGAGAGGGAAAGACATGTGGTGGACTTGGTAGGGAGGACATGCAGTTTTAGAGTATGGGACTTGACAAGAATCCCCCGCAAGCATGGAGTTGCAACCATTTTTGTGAATCGTGAGAAACCAGAGGACTACACCCATCCATGCTACTACAAGGATGCTTTTGTGAAGATATACAAGACACCCATACCTCCCATGCCTGGCCAGTCTGAGTGGATCTCAAGTGGCCAACCCAAGCCTGTTACACCTATTATTTATAAGCCACTAGGCAAGCCACCCATAAAGAGGAAGAGAGATGTTGATGAGCCAAGGAACCCTTGTAGGGTATCTAGAGCAAACAAGCCAGTGAGATGTGGAAGGTGTCAAAAGGAAGGGCACGATGCAAGGGGATAAAGGCCAATGTCACTGGTGAAACACCATGGGAGAGGAGGAAGAGATTGCAAAAAGAGAAATTTGTAAGTTTTTACAAAATTTTTTATAATATGCAAAATGCCAAAAATTGACACTGTAAACATGCTCATATTTGGTTGCAGGCAAGTGGAAGGCCTTCTACATGCAGACAATGATCCTAAGCCCCATCTTCATCACAAGCTCAATCCTCATCTCAGGCCCAATATACTTCCCAAGCTCCATCCTCATCTCAACCTTTAGCATCATCTCAGCCCCCACCAACACATCAACCTTACACTATGGCCTCATCCAACTAGGCAGCAGGGTCACAGCCACCAGCTCAGACTTCATGGTCACAACAACCAAGTCAATGGCACTCTTCAGACTTCAGGTACACAGTTAAAGGAGCTCTTTGGTTCTCTTTAAGCCAGTCAGCACCACACACCCTTACAGAAACATGGGACACTAGAGCATCATCATCACAGGCATTATAGTTTTATGTTTGATGTTTTATTCATAAAACTATGATACTGGTAGCTAACATGTGAATTCTTGTACTTTGTAGCCTACAAGACCATCTGCTACTAGAGGAGTTGCTTTGAGAGGAAGGGGTAATGCAGCTAGGACACAAAAATGTAAAACAAGAGGTGGAAATTCCAACTGTGGTGGGAGAGGCAAGGGCAGGGGCAGTAAATGAAGACTATGTCAAGACACTTTTGTTGCTATGTATTAGGGTTATGTAGTGTTAGGATTATATGTAATTTGTAGACAATGGCAGGGCAGACAATTGTTGATTATATATGCTGTTCAAACACTGTTGGGATTTATTTGTATTTTTGTAAGTTTTGTAAACAAGGGTAGGTGCAACTGTTTTGGTTGTTGTTGTACCAAATGCCCTATATTTACTGGTAGTTGATGAAAGACTATTCAATGCCACTTTAAATGTGTATACAATTTCTCAACTTAATGGCAGGTGTTCAGAATTATTATTTTGACTAGTTGTTGGCATGTGGTTGATTATTGCAGTTGAGCATGTATGAGTTTGTTTATGTGTGTATGTATTGAATATAGCAGTCACTTTTGAATACAGTAGGCTTATGTGTTGAATAACAGGTTTATGTGTGCATTTGTTGTCTTGTCTTGCAAGTTGACAGATAGTTGTCATGCACTTTAAATTTTAAACAATTCATTTTCAACACAATTATCTTCACATAATGCACTTTATGCACAAACCAACACAGCTCATAACATCCAACAAAACACCAACAGCTCACAACTCACAAGTAGCCAATTCACTTTAAACAAAAACACCAACAGTATCTAACATAAATAACACTTTATCTTTAAAAATCTTATATTATTAAGTGGCTTCAAGCTAACAGCATCTACCATCTTACATAATTCTATTACAATACAATTGAGGACCAACTTATACATTACAACCCACCAGGCAGACTCAATCTTATCATTCCAACATTCTCACTTGAGCCAAAACATGAAAATAACATAACGAAAAAAAAAAAAAACCATGACAGAATTAGTGCAATTTTGCACTTTCTCTTTTGCTCTAAAGCTCTCGTTGCTATCTCCTTGGCTTGAACAGAGGAAGCTCGAAACTTTCTCCCCCTTTCAGTGGCTTTTGCAGCCCTTTCTTAAGCAATTTTTGTCATATGGGTAGCTTCTGCTACTGTCTGGGTAGCTACTCTTTCCCTTTCATGTGCAAGTTGTAGTTCATTCCGCAGTAAATCCAGCTTTTGTTGTACCAAATGGGCAGCTTTATTCCCAGGCATACAAGTGGGATTATCAATCTATTGAAAGAAATGGCACTTTGGACCAACCTATTCATAAATTGAATTAAACACATCACATTCCAATCTCACTTGAGTCAACTAGATTAAGTAAAAACAATACTTATCTTATATCAGCTACAACCCAGAAACCTTCTCCCAAAATTATCCACTGTCAGACTTGTTCTTAGCACACAAGTCTCATATGTACACATATGCCCACTTGAACCTGAGTAATTTCCACTCGAAGAAGACATCGCTTATCAACTTCGTGTGAATCAAATTTCCTGTGAATCAAAGCTACCATCAAAACTTGAAACCCCAACCCACATAAAGCAGAAATTTTGTACTTTGTGATGATCTATCTTTGAATATTCAATGCCTCATGACAACCCAAAGTCAAAACTTCACCCTCACATGAAAGTGTTATGCACCACGATTAGAAAAATCAAAACCCCAGCTCAATACAAGGGTTTTTTCGTGTTTCTAGAGCTCGTGAGGAAAAGATTCAACGGTTTGTGTTTTTGATTCGTGTTATGTTCTGATTTTTAATAAAAGGATGTTTTTCTAACATCTGAGGGTGAGGTGGGTAACAGAGAGCAAACAGATTGAAGTTCAGGTGGGTAAAGTGTTAAGCTTTAAACCACGGGTAGGCAATGTGAAAACGAGTCAAATCACAGGTAGGTTTACTGTAATTTCCCCTTAAAAATATATTAAATATAATTAGGTAGAGTCGGGTTAGAGAAATTTGTAAATCTTGTGACCTAAACCCAACCTGATCCACTGTAATAAAAATAATAATAATAATAAAAATCATGAGAGTTAAGTTGGGTCAAGTCGGTTTTGACAGGTTTGTTGCACATCCAAATCACTATTTTAGTTAAAAAAATGTATACAATGTACATTAGTATTTACCCATTAAAGTGATTCCAAAATGATGAAAAAAAAAAAAAAAAAAAAAAACGAACTGTAGTATCATCATGTTATTGATGTGGAACTTAGCACATTTATTAGCAACAACCCACAAACGTCTAGATCTGGAGTATGAGAGTCATCCCCTCCTCCCATTTCTTTATCTCCTTTGCCTTTCTTCTAGTACCGTGTGTTACAGAAAATGGGTATAAGCTGGGTTTGGTGTGGTGTTCTTCTTTACCTTGTTCTTTTTTTAATACCTTTTCCCAACTTAGTGACAGCTCTGCCTTAGGATTATCTTAAAGCAAGCCTCTCTACTTCATGGACCAACCGTCTCTCTACTCCTGATTCTGTTAAGTTCAAAGACGGATCAGCAGTAAGAATCATCCTTACAACTGGATCCTCTGGCCTAGTATTTGCTTGTGGCTTTTGGGCAAACTTTAGGCACAGGGTAGAAACTCACTAGTGAAGGAGGATTATTTGCACTCTCTGTCACTAATGTAGAGATATTATTTTCCTTCGATTCTAATCCTTTAATAACCTATTACTCAGGCTCTTATTTTTCTCAAAGGCTTGAAAATGACACACTAATTGGTTTAGAATTTTATACAATGGCGACTCTAGGAATTTTTTTCAGGGTATTCCTCAACAAGTATAAATTACACAATCTAATAAAAAGAAAAAATTTTATATTAACAACGACAACAATAAAAAAACACGTAAATACATAAAGTTTACAATTGCCTTCTAAGAGTTTTCATATTTGAAATTGTTACATGATAGTCTCATTATCAATACTACAATAAACTATAAGTTCATTTGAAATATTAATAAAATTATTAATTATTGTTGTTTAGTTGTTTCATTAATTTGTTTGTCTTTTATAAACTATAATTTGTTATATTGTTGTTTCATTAATTATAAAATTATTAATTGTTGGACGGACGTTGTTATATTTGTTATATGCTTAGGCACTAGCACAAAGTGCCTAAGCATGCCTTCCACACTCACAAAGAGGACAAAGCCGTGCAGGGGATAGAAGCTTGGGACGTTGCGCTCTAAGCATGGCCGTGGCCTGCCTTCTAAAGCGGACAAATAGATTGTGTTCCCACAATTGCGATTGCCCAGTGGCATGTGGCAATTATGGTATTTGTAGAAATGCCCAGTGTAGTTGCCCTGTTTCGAAATCAATAAATGGGACAAACTATTTCAAGCGAACCAATGATAGCCTGCCTGACCATGCGGGTGCTCCCTAGTGATAGGCAAAAAATGTATTGACCCCTTATGATTAATTAACCAATTAATTTAACCAAGTATATTAATTAAGTTAATTAACATGCAAACGCGTGGTAGCACAAACAAATCACCAAATAACTAAATATGCAGCAAAAATTAAATGACATGGTGATTTGTTTACGAATGGGGAAAACCTAACGGCAAAAACCCCACCGGGTGATTTTCAAGTCACCATTCCTGAAACTCCACTATTATCACAACAAGCGGTTACAAGTAAAGGAATTCCAAGTACCTTACCAACCTACAGTTGAACCCTTACCCCAATACCCAATTGGACTTGTTCTGTAGTGACAGTTTCCCTTTTTGATGCATGGCTCCCAAGTACGTGACTAACCAATGCACGGATCCCAGTACGTGACTTCAACACCAACTGAAAGAGAGGTTGGCTGCAAAGTTCTTCAGTTCATCCTACACGATGAAGATCAAGAAGATGTTTGGTCACAAAACTCAAAGATGCACATACACAACAACTTCTTCAAAAGAGATGAACTAGGGCAAGAACTTCGTTTTTGGTCATAATTTGCTTCAACAGAGTTTTCTCAATGCTTGTGCAACTTGTGTACTGTTTTACGACCCTTAAAACGATCCTTTTATATGTCTAGGGTTAGAAGAAAAGAAGGCCCAAAGACACATTCACGAATCCCAAGAAATCATATCAGAATTCTGAATTTCTTAAATCCTGACAAATAGGAGGTGTCAAGCAACTGTCAAGCAGGTGTCGAGCACACGGGGCTTGAATAGCTTTCTTAAGCTCGATAGATGCAGCTGTCGAGCTTTAATGAATTTGCACTATCAGCTTGTTTTCTTGGACAGACTTGATGACTTCAACACTTGATCTTGAAATCTTGTTTCTTGAAGTATTAAAAACACCTAGAACTATCCAATTACAAGTAAAGTGCGTTTTGTCAAAGGATTAGCCAATTACATAAAAGAATGACATATGTTCTTTAACAAGTGAAACACATATGTCCTAACAATCTCCCCCTTTGGCAATCCGTGACAAAACCACAACAAACAAATGAACATATGAGAGAAGTCATAAATCACTCAACTCATATTCACTTGTTGAATACAATAAAATCTATCCTAACACAAACCCTTGAAAAACTTTGCAAGAAAAGAGTTTATAGCAAGTAGACTTTGACAACCTGTATTTCTGAAACACTTTAAACAAAACTCATCAAGGCATCTTGTGTGAAACAGAAATAATAGATTGCCTACAAGTATAAGAAACATGTGTATAAAGATAGAGAAGAAACAACACATGTAGAGATAGGTGAAAGAAACATACATCCACATATAGAGAAAATAAGTACAATGTATGTAAAAACTAGTCACAAGACCTCATATACAAGAACAATGTATCTAAAAAGTAGAAAAGAAAAAAGATACATCATATCCTCACTACATCCCTCAAGTATCAACACTCCCTCTAACAAAAATGTCCTATACTAACTTTCCCCCTAAGATGACTACTCTCATATCCCAAAACTACTCCCCATTTTTGTCACGAGTGACAAAGGGTAGAGTGTCAAGTAGACATCTCATCGGTAGAGCTAGCATCTCCATCATCATCATCCGAAGCATCATCGTCCTCATCATCATCCTCAGAGTCAGAAGCCGCTGGAGGAGGTGGTGAAGGAGTAACCTCAGGAGCAAAACCACCCATGGTCGCCTGTCATCGTGCAATACGACCAACACGAACATTCACCTGATACAACTCAGTAGAAAGTGTATTAAGGCAAGCATCCATGCGCTGTAGCTGCGCCATGATGTCTCCAAGGGACACATCGCTCATGGAGGAAGAAGGAGCGGATGTAGATGGAGCAGAATAGGATGGAGCTGAACGGGAGGGAGGAGTGGAATCCGGCTGTCTTGACCTAAACTAAGCCTCAGTACGTTTTACGATAGCGACATCTATGACACACATGAAAGTGAAATAGTCGGACACGGGAAAAGGGATGGAAAATGGCGTAGAATCCTCATGATAGCAGAAGGAAAGATGAGCTTATCACGGGTCGCCGCATCCAAATGAACATCTATAATAGACAAAATGAAATGAGAAGGAAAATCTATGGTAAGATGCTCAAGAAGGGATAACAAAAATCGAGCACGAGGCTGTGATAGAGTTGTAGTGAGAAAGCGCATGAAGTACAAAAGTCATCACCATGTTTAAGAATCTAGGACCTTTAGCAAAAGGTCTATATGATGTAAACTGACGCTCACCCCACTCCGAAGGGTGCTCACAGAAAGCAGATATGAGCTCATCCTTGGACACAGTCCTCGAATGCTCACAAGAAGGATAGTCAGGAAACTCTATCCTAGGAACCCAAAGCACTTTCGCAACAAGCTGCGGTGTGACAAGGATGCGTGTACCTCGAACGCGAGTGAAGAAAAGAGGTACTGAACGATCAATCTCGTGCATGTTGAAGTAAAACTCCTGAATTAGTACGAAAGGACATGTGACCCAGACATCACACAGTGACTCCCATCCCCTACTGTGAATGACAGAAGAAAGGTCAGTGTCGGCGAAGTCCGCCAAAATGACTTGGCATTCCAAATGAACACCTCGTCTAGAGAAGTTCTCCGAGAATGCCTTATGGGCATCATCATAATGGAACTGAAGATTAAGAGGAGTAGAATCAGAAGATGAAGAAACTCCAGAACGCAGAGGGTTCCGTGTCGGAGTAGATTTACGCTTAGGTACCATAGACACTACTAACGTAAACAGAATGAGAGAGAGAGAGAGAGAGAGAGAGAGAGAGAGAGAGAGAGAAAAAGACAATCAAAAAAGTCCCAAAGCAATTCAAATATATCAAATATATTGAATAAAGAGTACATATGCATGGGGATGCATGAACATGTGACATGCAAAAGAAATTTCATCATGGGCTCAGCTCAATCCAAACCTACCAGCATACAACCATATTACACACATCTAAATGCATGAAAATAACATTCTAATGACAATGTGATGCAATGCATGAGATTTTGAACACATTTAAATGAAAACCCATCCCAAAATTTCAAGAAAAACTCATCAATTTTGAAAAACCCCAAAATTTTTCAAAAACCCCAAAACCTAAGATTCAAAAACATGAAATGCATGAAGAATGAAGGGAAAAGAGATCATACCAAGTGATTTGAAGCAAGGAAAGGCCGAAAATCACGTGGGTTGAAGGTTTTAAGTGAGAAAAAGGAGTTTAGCAGGTGAACAGTCACAGACAGATCAAGAGAGATCGACAAAATGAGAACCGGATCGCGAACAGGGTATATATAGCATCCTTAGTAAATCTCGACAGATGAGGTATCGAGAGGTGTCGAGCCAGCTGTCGAGGAAGGTGTCAAGGAAATGGTCGTCGACAGATGCAGGTGTCGAGGAACAACCTACTAGAACCAAGAACAGAAACTCGATCGATCCACCAGATGTCGAGAAGGTATCGAGGAGACAGAAACTTTCTCGATCGATCCACCAGGTGTCCAGGAGGTGTCGAGATTGCGATAAGGAAAAAGTTTAAGAAGCTCAACAGACATCTAAGTATCGAGGAGGTATCGAGGAGGTGTCGAGCTTGCTTTTAAAAACAGTTTTTCGAGAAGTGAAAAACACAGACATGAATGCAATCCAACATGCACCTCAACCAATGATTCAATCAACATATTAAGCTCTCAAAATCATCTCTCAACAAAAATTTTAAGCACATGGATCCTCAGAAACACACACACACACACTAAACAAGTCTAACCAATTTTATATTTCAAAAACGAGTCAAGGCAGTTTAGTGAGCATACATTAGCACATGTAAAACCTTGTGATCACCAAATCACATTGTACCTGCACATGTATTAAGAGTAGTAAAGAATATTGCATGTTGTGTGTGAAAAATATCGCAAGATTGCATAAGTGTATACATGTTATGACGATTTGAGATATGATAAAATCACTTTAACGCACACACAATCATAACTGTTTGATGGGGACTATCACCTTTGAGGTACATCCTATAACTCTCACATATCCTAGAAAACACGCTTGCAATCATATTTAAAGCATTTTTGATCTTTTTGCTTTTTATTTTCTTTGCATATTTTTTTTTATTTAGCATATCATGCATGGGCATATAAAAGAGAGAAAATAAATACCCAACATGTTAAGCGTAGACATTGCACTTTTACTATGCCGAAGCATATGAATGTCTTTGACACTGCACTTTTGCTATGCCGAAGCATACAGGTGTCTTATTATGATTGGCGGGTAACAGTGGTGAGATGGTTATTTATGCCTTTCTCTTAGGATTTTTTTAGTCATTCCCGTAAAAAAGAGTGATATGAGTGTTAAGTTCAAGAGATGACTTAATCTTACTCATCACAAACAAGAGCCACAAAGCTCACTTACTTAGTTGTGCATAGAGATGCTCATCTAAGCTACAAAAGATACAAAATTTAGAAAACTTTGTTTCAGTGGTCATCCAAGGTACACAAGTGCCAAAGTACACAAAACACACATTGTTTTTGTATTTTACTGATTTTTCAAAAAAAAATTTTAAACAAAATAAACAAAACTGAAAATAAACAAACAAAAACATGTTATCAAAGTAAAGCATAAAACTAGATGCAAATGCAAGAGGGAGAAGAACGAGAGAAGAAGATCAATCCATGGAGATGACACCAATGTTTTAACGAAGGAATTCAAAACGTTTGCTGTCAAGAGGTTTGGTGAACAAATCAGCCTTTTGATCATCAGTATGGATAAACTCAAGAGTGAGGGTACCATCTTCGACAAGCTCCCTAATGAAGTGATGTCGAATCTCTATGTGTTTGGTTCGAGAATGTTGAACCGGGTTTTTAGAGATATTGATGATATTGGTATTATCACAGTAAATAGTGAGATGCTCTTGACAGATACCATAATCATGAAGAAGTTTTTGCATCCAAAGGAGTTGGGTGCAATAGCTACCGGCAGCAATGTACTCAGCTTCTGAAGTGGATAAGGAGATGAAGTTCTGCTTTTTGCTCATCCAGGAGATAAGATTGTTACCCACATAAAAACAACCCCCCGAAGTACTATTTCTATCATCAGTATTGCCAGCCCAATCAGCATTTGAGTACCCAGTTAAGACATCATTTGTGTCCTTGTTATACCACACACCAAAGTCAGCAGTGGTTTTGACATACTTTATAATTCTTTTTAAAGCAATCATGTGTGATTATTTGGGATTAGCCTAATATCTAGCACACACTCCAACACTGTAACTAATGTCAGGTCTACTAACAGTAAGGTAAAGAAGACTACATATCATGCTTCTATAAAAAGCAGGATCAACACTCTTGTCTAACAAGTCTACAGTGAGTTTGACATTTGGGCTCATAGGGGTTCTAACGGAGCTAGCAGATTCCAATCCAAACTTTTTCACAAGATTCTTAGCATATTTAGATTAAGAAAGAAATATACCTGAATCCTGTTGACGTATATGTAGTCCAAGGAAGTGAGTCAGCTCTCCAATCATGCTCATCTCGAACTCGACTTGCATGAGTTTTGAGAAGTCATGAGCGAGATCATCCTTAGTTGAACCAAAGATGATATCATCAACATAAACTTGTGCAATAATCAACTCGCCATCTTCCTTTTTGATGAAGAGTGTTTGATCAGTCTTTCCTCTTATGAACTCATGTGACACCAGATATTGTGTAAGTCTATCATACCACGCTCTAGGGGCTTGCTTCAACCCATAAAGTGCCTTCTTGAGGTACAACACATGATCTGGAAAGTGTAGATCAATGAATCCTTTTGGTTGAGCCACATAAACATCCTCTTTAAGCAGCCCATTCAAGAAAGCAGTCTTCACATCCATCTGATAAAGTTTGAACTTCAGATGACATGCTAGGGCAAGTAGAATTCTGATGGACTCCATTCGGGCAATTGGGGCAAATGTTTCATCATAGTCTACTCCTTCCATTTGTGAGTATCCTTGAGCTACAAGTCGAGCCTTGTTGCAAATCACATTGCCTTCTTCATTAGTCTTATTGCGGAATATCCATTTTGTATAGATGATGTGCTCACCTTCTGGTCTAGGTACTAGGGTCCAAACATCATTCCTCTGAAATTGAAGTAGTTTATCATGCATTGCTTCGACCCAACTTTCATCTTGTAATGCTTTCTCAACTTTCTTGGGTTCAACTTGTGACAAGTAGTAAGAGTAAGACACAAAGTTAACAACACATTTATCAACTGTACATTTCCTTAATGTGAGTTCATTCATGTTCCCCACAATAACTTCTGGGGGATGATTTAATTTGATTCTAGAGGAAGGTCCTTTCTCTTCATGAGATTCAGAATCTGGTGAAATAGGTATGTCTGTAGAGTCTTCCACAACACTAGGAGTACTGGGAGTACTTAGAGATGCAGGTTCTTGTTCAACAATGTCTTGAACTTCCCTAGGCTTAGGAGGAAGAATTTCTTTGGGGAGTTCCTCAATGCCTTTCTCAGAACTGGAATCTGAAGACTCATCAATGACGACATTTACTGTCTCCATTACCTTTATAGTTCTTTTGTTGTATACCCGATAAGCCTTGCTTGTAGAAGAGTAACCCAAAAATATGCCTTCATCGCTCCGAGAGTCAAACTTTCCCACATTCTCTCTATCCTTGAAAATGAAGCAAGTACTTCCAAAGATTCTGAAATACTTCACATTTGGCTTCCTTTCTTTCCATAACTCATAGGGAGTCTTTTTGGTACCGGGTCTGAAGTACACCCTATCAACCGTATGACATGCAGTATTTACGACTTCTCCCCACAAGTTTCTAGCCACATCTTTGTTATGCAACATGGCTCTGACCATCTCTTGAATAACCCTATTCTTCCTTTCTACCACCCCATTCTGCTGAGGCGTAATAGGAGCAGAGAATTCTTGAGATATACCTGATCTTGTGCAAAAAGACTCCATGTATGAGTTCTTGAATTCTTTACCATGGTCATTCCGAATTCGATCAATCTTTAGGCTCTTTTCATTCTGCAGTCTTGTGCACAAAGCCTCAATGTGCTCAGGAGCATCAGACTTGGATAGTAGTAGAATGACCCAAGTGTATCTAGTGAAGTCGTCTACCACAACCATGATGTATCTCTTACCACCAAAAGACTCGGTTCTGGTTGGACCTATAAGATCTAAATGTAGAAGCTCCAATGGCCTAGATGTAGCTGATGTCTGAGTACCTGGATGCTTAGCTTTCGTCTGTTTCCCAAGCTGACATGGTCCACACACCACATTGCTCATTCTACTAAGCTTTGGTATCCCCAAGACTGATTCATGCTAAGATACAATAGATAGATGCTTGTAACTAGCATGTCCCATTCGTTGATGCCATAGATCTTCATTAGGAAAACAAATGCTATTACACACAATATTAGCATCAGGAACCAATCCATAACAGTTTTCCAAAGTGCGAACCCCACTAATGAGCTTCTTTCTAGACTCATCCATGACAAGACACTTTCCCTTTGAGAATAGTACCATGAAGTCTTGATCACATATCTGACTTATGCTCAATAGATTCACCCTTAGACCTTCTACATAAAGAACATTTGCAATGTCCGGCAGTCTTGGTAGAGATATGATTCCTTTCCCTTTAATCTGTGGCTTGCTTCCATCACCAAAAGTAACATTGCCACCTTTCTTAGACTCAAAAACCTTGAAGAGAGATCGGTCTCCAGTCATGTGTCTTGAGCAACCACTGTCAAGGTACCACAGACATGTGTCCATCACTTTGAATGTAGACTTCATCATGAAACACACTTCATGCTTAGATAACAAATCAGAGGGAATGGTTCTTTCACTCAAATGCCTTTTATGAGCTAAGCCTTTAACTTTCATTCTTCTCAGACGAACTCTTTTGCATATTTTTATTTTGAGACAGTCTAGTTTCTTCTTAGCCAAACTAAGATCTTTTCCAATAGTCATCATAAGAGAATTCAAATAACTTTTAGACTTGTATTTTCTGAGACACTCAAACAAATAGTGATTAGAAAAACAAGATATATTTGAAAACAAAGATCTCTTCAAGCCGGTTACAACCATGACAACAGGGGTCAATGGATCAACGCAGCAAAGATTAAACCTAATCAGAGTGTGCCTGCTCTGATACCACTTGATAGGCCAAAAACGTATTGATCCCTTGTGATTAATTAACCAATTAATTTAGCCAAGTATATTAATTAAGTTAATTAACATGCAAACGCGTGGTAGCACAAACAAATCACCAAATAACTAAATATGCAGCGGAAATTAAATGACACGGTGATTTGTTTACGAATGGGGAAAACCTAATGGCAAAAACCCCAACGGGTGATTTTCAGATCACCACTCCCGAAACTCCACTATTATCACAATAAGCGGTTACAAGTAAAGGAATCCCAAGTACCTTACCAACCTACAGTTGAATCTTTACCTCAATACCCAATTGGACTTATTCTGTAGTGATAGTTTCCCCTTTTGATGCACAGCTCCCAAGTACGTGACTAACCAATGCGCGGATTCCAGTACGCGACTTCAACACCAACTGAAAGAGAGGTTGGCTGCAAAGTTCTTCAGTTCATCCTACATGATAAAGATCAAGAAGATGCTTAGTCACAAAACCCAAAGGTGCACATACACAGCAACTTCTTCAGAAGAGATGAACTAGGGCAAGAACTTTGTCTCTAGTCACAATTGCTTCAACAGAGTTTTCTCAATGCTTGTGCAACTTGTATACTGTTTTACGGCCCTTAAAACAATCCTTTTATATGTCTAGGGTTAGAAGAAAAGAATGCCCAAAGACACATTCATGGATCCCAAGAAATCAGATCAGAATTATGAATTTCTTAAATCTCGACAAATAGGAGGTGTCGAGCAGGTGTCGACCACACGGGGCTTGAATAGCTTTCTTAAGCTTGATAGATGCAGCTGTCGAGTTTTAATGAATTTGCACTATTAGCTTGTTTTTTTGGACAAACTTGATGACTTCAACACTTGATCTTGAAACCTTGTTTCTTGAAGTATTAAAAACACCTAGAACTACCCAATTACAAGTAAAATGCGTTTTGTCAAAGGATTAGCCAATTACATAAAAGAATGACATATGTTCTTTAACAAGTGAAACACATATGTCCTAACACCTAGTTTCTCCCTTGTCTTGTGAGGTTACCCAAAATCAATTTTTTTAGAGGTCCAGAATGTCTCTTTCTTTAGTTCTTGAAGAGTGCTCCAAAATAAATACGTGCACGACATACATTTGAAGGTGATACGTACTTAAATTTGAAATTTGTGAATTATTGAATTAGGTCATTGGTTAGAGTCGTCAGACACGGTCAAACCCTCATTGTGTTCCTCTTGCATAGCAGGTTTATGTACCGCGTGAGAGGGACACAACGTGTCCCCTAGGCCAGAAAGTGAAGTAGTTTCACCCCCAAGTCTCCTTCTTGCACAAAGGTGTGGAAGTCAGTAAGTCCATATGAAAAGGCACAATTATGGTGCCTCTAGACTAGACATGTCAAAACGGGCGAGTCGGGTCGAGTTCGGGTCAAGTCAATTGAGTTTGCGGGTCAAATGGGTCACGGGTCAAAACAGGTCATTTTTAAACAAGTCAATCGGGTTGCAGGTCGCATTAGGACGGGTTTACATGTATTTTTCAAACAAGTTTTTTTTTTTTTTTTTTCAATTACAAAAACAAATCAATGACAACATGTTTAGAGAGAATGAATAAAATCAATTAAACAAATGAATTGCACTTAATGCCACTTGTTAATATCCTTCCAATTCTGATAGTTTTGAGCATGTCAAAAATTATTTATAGTCATAAATTCATGATGGAAAAAATCTTCAATGTTAATAGTTCACTATCGAAGTGCATATAATTACAAGTTTACATCTTCAAAAAGAGATAGATTTTAAAACAAACAAAATAAGTAAGCCAGCAAAGTAACAAGTTATCGGTCTTCTTAAGTGCACAAGTTCTTGTTGCATTTAAAATAATAGTAAAGTTAGATTACTTAGAAAGATAAACTAAACAAAAAAAAAATATTAAAAATAAACATAACATATTAAGTAAAGAATAAGTAAATATTTTATAAGAATTACACCTCAATCTCAATCTACTCAACGTTGGTAGCAGATTCAGCACTGCAAATATTCATACTTGCAAATTGTAGCTCAAGTTGGCCAATTTCGTTAGCATCTTCATCTACAATACAATATTTTAATATAACTTAATATACCATAAAAGCAAATCAATAAAGAATTAAAATGGTATAATTATGACTATAAAAAAATTAAATTATGACTATAACTTTCAGCTTTGCCATTTGTGGCTTTGGTCCTTTGGAGTTTGGACAATGCACTACAGCTCAGCTAAATGAGATTTTTTTTTTAATGGTTGTCTCTTGACTAATGAGTGATGACTCTTGACAGCCTTGGCCTTTGTGTAACGTGTTGTAGGCAATTGGCAAGCACAGAAACTAGGCTAGCTAGCTCTTATTGGTACTTTTGATGAATTTTTTTTTTTGCTTGGTGGTACTTTTGATGAATTAAATAGTCATTCTTTATAATATATTAATTATTAGTTTTGGTACTTTGTGCTTTATGCACCTAGTTTTAGAAACGTAATTAAAATATTTTTTAGCGAATTTTTTTAACGGGTCGGATCACGGGTTATCCAAGTCGGGTCAAGTTGACCCGCAAAAAAATTGGGTTGGGTCACTGGTCAACCCGTTTTTGCTTCGGGTCAAAAAAATCAAGTTCAGGTCAGGTATTTTTCGAGTCGGGTCAGAATTTTCTGACCCGTATTGCGATGTCTACTCTGGAACATGAAATAATTTCACCCAGCTCTTTCCCTCTATCTCCTAAATAAACTGGTCAAACTGCAAACACATAGGAATTCTAGATTACATGACTATGCAAGGTCAAGTATATACGTTACTTCCCTCATCTTCCCCTATCAATACATCTCTTCAAAAATAATAAAAATGGTTGGGTTAATGAGTGTTTTTTAAAAATTTGTTAATTAGCTATTTTAAAAATGTTTTGATTTCATTTTTATAGAAAATATAGAAAGCTTTAATAAACATTGGTTACTTTTTTTTTCATAAAAAATTTCTAAAAATACTTTCTAAATTAATGCTTTTAGAAATCAATTCTTCTTAAAAAAAAAAAGTAATAATAAAAAAATCAATTAGTATCTTTTTAAGCTTTAAGGTTGACCTGATCTTTTCTAAGTTTCTTGACACAAAACGTGGTTAACTCAATATATATATATATATATATATATATATATATATATATATATATTGTTACAATGGTTGTGTTTTGTACATCTATATGTCAAACCTATTTTCTTTTTCCCCTCTCCAACATTGCTTGTGAAAGGGTTGAGATAAATGAAAGTATGAAAAAAATATTTAATCAGTAAAAAATGGCATACTATTTAATGTTTTTTAAATTAAAAAAAGTGTGTGTGGCTTACATTAGTATTTATCATTAAAGTGATAAGAAATGTTATATCCACAATGTTTTTACAACACTTGCATGATAAATCTTAAATAACAAGTTGATACAGGTTGTTATTAGTAAGGTAAAAAAATTAATTTTATTTGTAAGTTCAAATCAATGTCATATCATATCATATCATATACTATATATAATAGCAGAAGCCTTTTAAGAAGGTGTTGACACGTGTACAGTTAATCTTTAAAAAATCGTACGGTGCATTGTTTGGAGAGACATCCTATCACAGCCTGATGGTCTCTGAATATAAATACAACACTAACTGCTTAAATGGGTAAATTACATTAAAAAGGCTTGCCCGTGTACGGAGAAAGAGAGAGAACGACAGAAAGAGGCAGAGTTCGTAAGGCCCCAGGAGAAAAAGAGAAATATCCAAGGCCGGCGATTGTTCGTTCCCTGGCCAGACTTAGACCATCGGAATAGCAAGCACAGAAAGAAACTGTTAGGCCATATATCAACCACTCGAATCGTCGGAACCGGCACCGGTAATTTTTTTTTTTTCCATTTTTTAGATCTGGGTATGAAATTTTACTTTTAATTGAGTTTTTTTGTTGGATAGGTTTAGATTTGATTCATTTTTGTTTTGGGTTTTAGGGTTTTCTATCAAAATGTTTGTAGATATTTGCTTTTGTTTTGAGAAAAAAGGGAATCGTTTCCCAATTCCTTTCAAAAATTCTTCCTTCTCCTTCTGACTTTTTGATTAATAATGCCTCCAGCACCGGTAAATTTTTTTTTTTCCATTCTTTAGATTTGGGTATAAAATTTTACTTTTAATTGAGTTTTTTTGTTGGATAGGTTTAGATTTGATTCATTTTTGTTTTGGGTTTTAGGGTTTTCTATCAAAATGTTTGTAGATATTTGCTTTTGTTTTGAGAAAAAAGGGAATCGTTTCCCAGTTCCTTTCAAAAATTCTTCCTTCTCCTTCTGACTTTTTGATTAATAATGCCTCCAACGAGTCCCTATTCTTTCTCTGACTTTTTTTTCCCCACCAAATTTAAAGTTAAATTACTTTTGCTATATGTTTTCCACTTATACAATCGTAGTTAGATTTTGGTTCCAAGAATTAGGGTTAAGGAAATCAGAATAATGATATGTGACTATTTATTGTTAAATATTTTCGGTAATGGGTTTGTTTGAATTCTTCTCTTTTGGATTTAAATCATTCAATTTCTTTCTTTGCAGAAATGAAGTGGAATCTTTCTTCAATCTAGAGTATCTAATTTAATCAAAGAAAATTGTTTGGTTAAGGTTTGTTGGAACCGCAAGCACGGAGAGACATGCTGTTTAGCCATAACCGGTAAAGTTTTTGTTTTTGTTTTCATTTAATAAATCTAGGGATTGAATATGATTTAGGTTTGAATTTCTTGGTTGGATTGGTTTAGATTTAGATTTAGTTATCTGCCATGTACGAAAAATACCCGCTTAAAAAACAAACGCGTAAAACAAACTTGAAACGCCACACTCAAAGGAAAATGATGCATTTATATTTTCTGCATAATCTGTGCTTAGGGGGGCTGAGTGTAATATCTGTTGCTATTTCTGTGATGTATGTCCATGGCTGTATTTTTGCTACTGCATATTCTGTTTTCTGCAGAACAGGTTCAGGATTTTCTGCATAATCTGTGCTTACAGGGGGGCTGAGTGTAATATCTGTTGTTGTTTCTGTTATGTATGTCCATGGGTTGTATTTCTGTTGCTGCATATTTTGTTTTCTGCATAACAGGTTCAGGATTTTCTGCATAATTTGTGCTTACAGGGGTAATTGTAATATCTGTTGCTGTTTCTGTATTCTATGTCCATGGGCTGTATTTATTTTGTTGCATATTTTGTTTTCTGCAGAACAGGTCTTTGTTCCACTGTATTTATGCGTACAGGGTTGTTGTGTTTGTACATGTATTTCCCTTTTATCAAATAAAATTTCTATCTTTATCTCAAAAAAAAAAAAAAAAATCGTAAATACTGCCGACTGCAATTTGTTGGCATTGTTTGGTTTTGTTGAATGCCTCATGGGTAGTTAGCATATCTTCTCAAACTTTCAAATGTCATTTATCTCTGATGGTGCAAGAAAAACACCAAGTCAAATCACTCGTCCATAGCGCCGTCCATAGCATGTACAAAACGGAGAACGAGTGGTTGGTACACTCGTCCTTAATCGTTCACTTTCATCCTCCATTCGCTCGTCCATGGGAGGACGAGCAAGCAGTGAACCTCGTCCGTCGTTGAAGAGGGACGAGGTAGGTTCACCAAGAGTGAAGCACACTTCCAACCAAGAATCATGATTGAAGAGTCACACTGTTTGAATCTCAACACAGGTCCCGATGAGGTGACTCCTATGACAGTTATGGAAGTTACCCTCTGAATCCTCCAAACTCTACGACGATTGGAAAGATAACTGATTTCTGATCACTATATAAAGACCCTTCTACGCAGAGGTAAGGGGACTTTTTCTCTCTTTTAGAATTCTAGATATAAAATTATTGGAGTACTTGGAAATCTCTTCTTTCTACTTCAAATCACTAACTTTACCATCGGAGGACCCTAGACCGGCCTCCACCGGTCTATCTCTGATTGAATTTGGTGTTTTCAGGACCTGGCCTTCAAGATCAGCAGCACCCGAAGACTTTTCAGCCCACTGATCTCTTAGAACCTATCAGTTGGCGCCGTCTGTGGGGAAGAAATTGTTTGTCACATTTAAACTTCATTTGTTGAGTTCGTGATTTCTTTCTCAGACAAAGGGCTGAAATGGTCCGGACCAGATCAAGGGTTACCAGTCCAGGCCCCCAAGAGAGTAGAGACGCTTCCAGCAACCCCCATCGTGCCCAACAATCTGCACCAGCCATGCAACCCCCTCCTGGCCAGCACGTGCAAGCAATGGCCGCCGCTATGGCAGAGTTGACTCGCCAGAATCAAGAATTGAGAAGGGAGATTACCCTTAAGAGCCAACGGCATGAAGCCTATGAAGAAGACCCCGGACAGAGTCAAGGGGATGGTAGACATGCAGAACTGGAGAGCCAATCAAGGGGTACCGTTCCTAGAAGGGTACCACACTTGGAAAAGGAAGTGGATCAGATGAGGAAAGTTATGGATGAGATGAGGGAGAACATGAGGAGGACTAACCCCGTGGAAGACCTAGTTCACCGAACAGACTCTCCCTTCACAGCCTCTATCAATAGCCATCCCTTGCCTCCGAAATTCAGGATGCCTTCCTTGGACTCATATGATGGAACACGAGACCCTTTTGACCACATTGCCACTTTCAAGACTACCATGCATCTTCAAGGAGTTCCTGATGAGATAATGTGTAGAGCCTTCCCCACCACCCTCAAGGGATCCGCACGAGTGTGGTTTAGCAAAATACCTCCCAATACAGTGACGTCCTTCGAGGAGTTAAGCAAGTTGTTCGTCAATAACTTTATTGGAGGGCAGAGGCATAAACGCTCTTCGTCTAGCTTGCTAGCCATAGAGCAAGGAGAAAATGAGAGTTTGCGGTCCTTCATCACACGTTTCAACAGGGACGCCTTGGCAGTGGACGAGGTGGATGATAAGCTCCTCCTGGCGGCATTCCACAATGGGGTTCACTCTGACCTGTTTATTCACAAGTTATATGAACAGGCGCCTCAGACCATGGCTGAACTCGTTCATTCAGCCCAGAACTTTATGAACACGGAGGATGCTATCATAGCCAAGAAGAGGAAGAGAGTTGAGAGAGTGGAAGCCAACTCAATGCGCCAGTCGGAACAAGGCCCTCGTCCCAAGAAGGGACGAACAGAAGATAAGAAAGACCGAGAGAAGAAAGCAGGCCCTTCAGTGCGGAATCAACAGTACACCCCTTTGAATGTGCCACTCGAGCAAGTCCTTATGCAAATCAAGGACGAGCCTTCCTTGAAGTGGCCGGAGAAGTTGAAGGGAGATCCCAACAAGCGCAATAGAAACAAGTACTGTCGCTTCCATAGAGACCATGGCCATGATACGGACGAGTGCTTTGATTTGAAGCAGCAGATAGAGAATCTCATTAGGCAAGGGAAGCTAAGAAATTTCCTTGGACGAGATCATAAGGACGAGAAATTGAAGGGGAAGGTGGAGGAATCATCGCGATCGCCGCTCGGAGAAATAAGAGTCATCATGGGGGGAAGTATAACTGGACAATCGTCCAAAACAAAGAAGGCATACCTGAAGGAAGTGCAGAGCGTCCAACTTTCTGGACGGTCACCGAGGGCTAAGCCCATGGATGAGCAGGCGATGACCTTCACGGACAAGGAAGCTGAGAGAATCCACCATCCTCACGATGACGCTATTGTTATCACCTTGCTTATTGCTGATTACACAACCAGAAGAGTGCTGGTAGACAATGGAAGTTCAGCAGACATTCTGTATTATCCTGCCTTTCAGCAGATGAGGGTTGGACGAGATCAGCTTCGTCCAGTGCACTCGCCTTTAGTAGGTTTTGGAGGAATGAAGGTACAGCCTGTAGGTACTGTTACGTTGCCAGTGGTGGTGGGAGCATACCCACGACAGTTGACTACCGATGTGAATTTCCTAGTAGTAGATTGCTCGTCCTCTTACAATGCCATAGTTGGAAGGCCGACCCTAAACAGGTGGAAGGCAGTTACGTCTACATACCACCTGTCATTGAAGTTCCCGACGGAGCATGGGGTAGGGCAAGTACAGGGAGACCAACTAGCAGCAAGAGAGTGTTATCTGGCCATGTTGGCTACAGACGAGCAATTTCAAGCAATGAATATCGAAGAAGGGAGAATTGTGGCAGAGCCCATAGAAGCATTGGAAGATATTTCCTTAGATGAAAATAACCCTGAGAGGTGTACCAGGGTTGGAGCAGATTTGGATCCGAAGATTAAGAAGGACCTCACTTGTTTTTTAATAAGAAACAGGGATGTGTTTGCTTGGGGTCACGAAGACATGCCGGGTATAGATCCTGGCGTCATTACCCATCGTCTGAGTGTTTGCCCTTCCTCCAAGCCAGTGCGACAAAAGAAGAGGGTGTTCGCCCCTGAGAGAGATAATGCTGTTAAGGAGGAAGTTCAGAAGTTAATTGTGGCGAAGTTCATTCGAGAGGTATACTATCCTGACTGGTTAGCCAATGTGGTCATGGTCAAGAAGGCGAACGGCAAGTGGAGAATGTGTGTTGATTTCACAGACTTAAACAAAGCTTGCCCCAAGGACAGTTACCCGTTGCTGCGCATTAATCAGTTGGTAGATTCTACTGCCGGCCACAAGTTGCTCAGTTTCCTGGATGCTTTCTCTGGTTATAATCAGATTAGGATGGATGAAGCAGACCAAGAGAAGACGTCCTTCATCACCAGCCAGAGACTATTTTGTTATGAAGTGATGCCTTTCGGTCTGAAGAATGCTGGAGCAACATATCAACGACTGGTCAATCACATGTTTCGTCCACAGATCGGGTGGAATATGGAAGTCTATATAGATGATATGTTGGTGAAAACTCAAGACGAGGAGAGGCATTTGGACGACCTGCAGGAAACATTCGACACACTGAAGCAGTATCACATGAAGTTGAACCCTAACAAATGTGTTTTTGGAGTATCATCAGGGAAATTTTTAGGATTTATGGTCTCCTACAGAGGAATCGAAGCAAACCCTGATAAAATTCGAGCAATATTGGATATGAAGCCTCCGAGCAATGTTAAAGAAGTCCAGTCCCTCACCGGACGAGTTGCCGCCCTCAACAGGTTTGTTTCTAAAGCTACTGACAAATGTTTGCCATTTTTTAAGGTTCTTAAAAAAGCATTTGAATGGACCGACGAATGTCAGAAAGCTTTTGAAGACTTGAAGATATATCTCACCAAAGCCCCGTTGTTAAGCCCGTCCGTGCAAGGAGAAGAGTTGTACTTATATTTGGCAGTCACCCCACACGCAGTAAGTTCAGCTCTAGTGAGGGAAGAGGGCAAGGTACAAAGACCTGTGTACTACACCAGCAAAGCATTGAGGGGAGCAGAGGGACGATACCCGTTAATGGAGAAATTGGCTTTTGCATTGATAACAGCCTCCAGAAAACTAAGGCATTATTTTCAGGCTCACGTCATTAACGTCATGACAGATCACCCACTCAAGAAGGCAATGAACAAATTAGAGGCTGCAGGACGTTTGATTCAATGGGCCGTCGAGCTCAGTGAGTTTGATATAAAGTACCAACCAAGACATGCCATAAAAGCTCAAGCTCTGGCAGATTTCATTGCTGAGTTTACGTTAAGCTGTGATGATGACGGTGAAGAGGAAAAGAGCAAGAAATGGGTCGTCCATGTGGATGGCTCGTCTACACTGTACGCAGGAGGAATAGGCGTGGTTTTACAATCTCCAGAGGGGGACAAACTGAGACACAGAGTTTGTTTGCGGTATCAGACAACTAATAACGAAGTTGAGTACGAAGCTCTTCTCAAAGGGCTGGAATTGGCTAAGTCTGTAGAAGCGAAGTCACTCCTCGTCTTGGGAGATTCCCAATTAATCATGGGCCAAGTGAATGGGATGTATGAGGCTAAGGAAGAACGAATGAGGAAACGCGCCTTATAAAAAAGTTTGAGGACGCCAACTTCGTTCAAATCCCAAGGGAGGAGAACATGGAAGCTGACGCCTTAGCAAAAGAAGCCTCAGCGAATGAAGCCGTGGATAAGTTCGATGAGATTCAATACATACCGAGTATAGACATCCCAGAAGTACAGCAGGTGGAAAGTAGAGGAAATTGGATGGCCCCAATCGTGTCATACTTAAGAGACGGACGACTTCCAGGAGAAAAAGATAAGGCAAGGAAGTTGAGGGTAAGAGCAGCCAGGTACGTTCTTCTGGACGAGGTTCTCTACAAACGAGGTTTTTCCCAGCCATATCTCAGGTGTTTGGCTCCAGACGAAGCAAACTATATATTGAGAGAAATTCATGAAGGAGCCTGTGGAAACCACTCAGGAGCCAGGTCACTCATCCACAAAGTCGTCCGTGTAGGATATTATTAGCCAAACATGCAAGCTGATGCTAAGGCCTACGTCAAGGTCTGCGATCAATGCCAAAGGTTTAGCAACGTCCCCAGGCAACCATCAGAGTATTTAACTCCAATGACGGCCCCATGGCCTTTTGCGCAGTGGGGACTAGACATCCTGGGTCCTTTTCCACTAGGTGTAAGGCAAATGAAGTTCCTCGTCGTTGGAATTGATTATTTTACCAAGTGGGTAGAAGCAGAACCCTTAGCTAACATCACACAACAGAACGTCAAAAACTTCGTATGGAAGAACATTGTGTGCAGGTTTGGGGTGCCCAGGGTGCTGATATCTGACAACGGACGACAATTTGACAATGCATTGTTCAAAGATTTTTGCCTACACTTTGGGATTCAAAATCATTACTCCTTGCCAGCCCACCCACAAGCTAATGGACAGGCTGAAGTTGCAAACCGATCCTTGTTAAAGATAATCAAGACTCGGCTTGAGGGGGCAAAGGGAGTATGGCCAGATGAGCTACCAGGTGTTCTTTGGGCATATAGGACCACAGCGAGAACCCCCACAGGAGAGACTCCTTTTAAACTAGCCTATGGAACTGAAGCAGTCATACCTGCAGAAGTGCACATGGCCAGTCACAGGGTGGCAACCTATCAGGATGAAGCTAATGAGGAGCAACTCCGTGTGAACCTCGATTTGATAGACGAGGTAAGGACGGACGCTGAACAAAGGATGGCGAGGTATAAAAACCTGATGGCGAGGCAATATGACGCAATGGTAAAGCCAAGGCGATTCAACATAGGGGACCTCGTCCTGAAAAGGGTTTCCTTAGCAACAAAGAACCCAGCTCATGGGAAGCTGGGACCTAACTGGGAAGGCCCCTACAGAGTTATAAACTTCAAAAGGTAGGGATCCTATTACTTGGAAGCCCTTGATGGGAGGAAGCTGGAGCATCCTTGGAATGTGGAGCACTTGAGGAGATACTATCAGTAAATTGCCAGCCTAGGGGAGCATGACTCTGGACGAGCCCAGGGATTACATAAAAACTTGTTTATTTATATGTTTTCAGTGTGGTTTTGTTATGTTAAACGTATGGACGAAATTATGGTTTGGTTTGTATTTGTTCTAATAAAGGCATTAGCCTCTAAAGTGCATGCCTCGTCTATGAACAATATCTATGTTATGAACTATGTTTGTGGAATGTACATAATGTTGTGTAAATTTATGTTTTCCATCGATTCTTGTTCATATTGACTCTTGAAAAAAAGCTTAAAAGCTCAAGACGAGAAAATTCTCTGGACGCGGAGATGTAATCTCAAGCTTTCCTAGAAAGCGAAATCAAGGCACACTCGTCCAAATCGAAGGACGGGGTAAAACTAATGCCTAAGAGCAAGTTGCAAAGTCCAAGGCATTCTCGTCCATAGGATGGGCAAGGTAAAACATTATACCTAATCATACCGTGGACGAGAAAGTGCATAGACGGGTGCATGTTAAGCCATGGACGAAGAAATGCATGGCTGTATTTCAATCTTTTAAGGCCTTTATTAAAACAATCCAGTCCATGGACGAGAAAAATGTAAGGCCTTCACTTCATAAACATGAAGATCAGCCAAGTCCATGGACGAGTAACGCTCACCTTTATCATTTCTCAACAAGTCCATGGACGAGTAATGTTAATCTTTATCATCTCTCAACAAGTCCATGGACGAGTAATGTTGATTATTACCTTTTCACATGGACGAATTACATTTGAAATTCAAATGAAATTGGTAGATGAACATATGTAAAATATGGACGAAGTTAAGTAAAAAAATATATACATGTAAAACTCGTCCGTACATATACAAAAGAAAAACGACATTCATTAAGCCAAGGGTGGATATCATACGTCCAAAAAACCCTTGGTAAATAAACTGAAATGATTGTTTAAAACCTCGTCCTAAAACCTTGGACGAAGTAAATGTATTGAAATTACATAGAAAGGTCTCAAAACGGACCAAATCAAAATACAAAAAAAAAAATCTTAAGTAGAGGGAGCGACATTGGAGGCGTCCTGAGGAGGCAAGGTTGTAGCATCGTCTTCAACATTGACGTCGTCGGAGCCAGTCTGAAGGAGAGAACTAGTGGCAGCAGCACTCAGATTAAGTAAAATGGGGCTGAAGTCTACGCTAGGGAACTTTTCCATAGCCTCCATTCTGAAATCTTCAAACCCTGCTGCGTAATTAGTGTCCAAAACATCAGTATATTGTTTGGACACCTTAAATTCAGCCACTGCGTCTTCCTTCGCTTTGGAGAGGAGAGTGCCATATTCATCATTCTTTTTCTTCAGCTCCTCAAGACGAGCGTCCTTCTCCGCAGCACTGGCTTTTGACTCCTCAACCAAAGTCTTCAACTCCTTCACCTCCTCCGTAGTTTTGGCAGCCACTTCAGCCCATTGTTTCGCCTCCTTTTTCAAATCCTCGATCCTCGTCTCCAATAGGATCCTCGTCTTGTCCAACCCTGTGGCCTGCCTAGACGCCGCTATAAACTTTGACATGCCCTACAAAAAAAAGGGGGGAAAAACACAACCACAAATAAAAGTTAAAAAAGAGATACGAAGAAGGAAAGTGAGAATATTTGGTCAAGACGAGGTATGAGTGTTACCTTGAAAAGGTCGTGAACACCAGAGTGTTCAAATTCCTTAAGGGACATATCATAGCAGACATTTATATCTTCGTCGGTCACAGCCTTCTTGAAACGTTCCCAAGCCAGGTCCTCGTTTTCAATAATATTCAAAGGGACCATTTTAGAAGGCTGAGACGGGGTTGACACAGTCTTGGACGGAGTAGACTTGGACGGAGTGGTTTGGGATGGAGTGCTCTCAGTTGGAATGGACGAGTCCACGTCAAATATAGGTACAGGTTGCTGGGACGAAGGAAGGGTGGGCTTAACTACCTGGGACGAGCTGGACTTGGACTTTTTGCCTCTTCGACTGGGGAGATTTCCCAAGTCCAAGCCCTTTGGCAACGTCTTCCTTTTTTCCCCAGTCATAGGACGAGCTTGAGTTTCAATCTCAAGACGGTCCCCCTCAGCAGCCACCTCTTTTCCCTTGTTCCCTTTCATTGTTGCCATTCCTTTAAAAAAAAAAGAGAAGAAAGGAAGGGTGAAAATACTTGAGTTGAAACGAAGTAAATGTACATGGACACTTAGAACTTGGGACTTACTTCTTCTTACTGTGACCTCGTGTGCAATTGCTACGTCAGATGGGTTAGGGCCCAAACTCCACTTGGCAAGTCGTCTGAGCGAGACCAAAGAATGGAAGTCCCTATCCGCGTGTAGACGAGCCCTGTGGACGCGGTCACGGTGGAATTTGCTCAAAGACGGTCGTTTAACAGCTGAAATGGAACAAGTAGAAATTTTCTTAATTAATTAATCATTAATGCTAAAAAAAAAAAAAAGGGAAAATCAAAAGAAAAAGGGGAGCAACTTACCCTCAGGACGAAGGTTTCCTAGGTCCCCGGTATAACGACCAAACGTGTCCCGGCCAACGTCTACAAGATTTCCAGCCCAGAAGCCGGAGACGAAGAAGAATTCCGTCTTCCATCTTCTGTCAGACGAGGCCAGGGACTTGATCAATCTACAATCTCTACCCTTGGCTGTGAATTGATGAAAGCCAGGGGATTGATGTATCTCTGAAGGTTTGTAACAATAGAGGAACTCGTCCACAGTCAGAGGACGGTTCTTTCCAAATACTTCACCCCACAAAATTTGCATTGAGATGATTAATCTCCATGCATTTGGGTTGAATTGGCATATCCCTAAACCTAACTTAATTAACAACTCTCTAGTAAAGGCATTTAAAGGAAATCTTAAACCCCCTAAAAGATAAGCCTCATAGACGCCTATCCCAAGGTGAGGGTTACAACACCATTCCCCTCGGACGGGCAACCTAGGGTTAAACTCGTCTGGAATTTGATACCACTCCCTAAGATTTTTTAATCTTTGCTCGTCCGTCCTAGAAGGAATATCTATGGCACAACTATAAACAGTTACCTCCTCCTCGTCCAAAGGACCAGAAGGAGGGGTAGTGGACGAGGTACCAGCTTGAGACCCTGAGGCCTTCCTAAGCTGCTCCTGTACAACCTCTATAGGAAGCCCAGGGACGCCAGAAACATAGTCCTCGTCCGTGGTGTTCTCCCCACTACTATCACTACTGCTACTAGAACTGTTGTAGCTACTCTCATCATTGTACTCGTCTATGGCCTCATCTACACTATCGCTAGACGAGGAAATAACAACCTCAGCCATCTTAACAAAAAAACTAAGGACGAGAAGAAGAGAAATACCTGGATCTAGGACGAAGGGAAGCTATGGACGCGAGAAGCTTCTAGACGAAGATCTAGGACGAGGAAGGACAAGGAGGAAAATTGCAGGAATGAGAAGGGTATCGGAGGAATTCCCCTATTTATAGGCAATTAACCTGGGCATTTGAAACGACGCCACCAATACGAGGCTGACACGTGGCACCTACCTCGAAAAACTGAATCGACGAGACTTGTCGCCAATGAGATACCGACACGTGGCATCTTTGATCGTTAGAAAAGCTCGTCCATCCAGAGGAGTAAATTACTATATTTCCTTGGACGACACATGGACAAGGGGGCAACTGATGGTGCAAGAAAAACACCAAGTCAAATCACTCGTCCATAGCGCCGTCCATAGCATGTACAAAACGGAGAACGAGTGGTTGGTACACTCGTCCTTAATCGTTCACTTTCATCCTCCATTCGCTCGTCCATGGGAGGACGAGCAAGCAGTGAACCTCGTCCGTCGTTGAAGAGGGACGAGGTAGGTTCACCAAGAGTGAAGCACACTTCCAACCAAGAATCATGATTGAAGAGTCACACTGTTTGAATCTCAACACAGGTCCCGATGAGGTGACTCCTATGACAGTTATGGAAGTTACCCTCTGAATCCTCCAAACTCTACGACAATTGGAAAGATAACTGATTTCTGATCACTATATAAAGACCCTTCTACGCAGAGGTAAGGGGACTTTTTCTCTCTTTTAGAATTCTAGATATAAAATTATTGGAGTACTTGGAAATCTCTTCTTTATACTTCAAATCACTAACTTTACCATCGGAGGACCCTAGACCGACCTCCACCGGTCTATCTCTGATTGAATTTGGTGTTTTCAGGACCTGGCCTTCAAGATTAGCAGCACCTGAAGACTTTTCAACCCACTGATCTCTTAAAACCTATCAATCTCAATTGTTAATTTAAATTTTTCCCTACCAGAAAAGTTACTGGGTTCTCTAATAGAAGAATTACCGTTGGGTTCTCTACAATAAAATGAAAGGTATGATAGCTTAAATTTTCCTCTTTGTTTCATTGTTCAATGAAATCTCTTTTCCATTTGCAATTGCTTTGATTTAGAACAAAGATTTCCTTAACAGCAACACAAATAAGACTATGAGTGCAAACGTTTTATGGGAAAAGAAAATCTTAAAAAAAGAGATTTTAAGAACTTAACTGGAACTTAAAATAGATGGGTACATTCAAGGTTTTACTTTTAAGTTAGAAAACATTGGAGGAACTATTGTTGGGAGAAAGGAAGGAATTGAACAAATGGGGAGTAAAGCCAAACTTCAAAACATAAATTTATGACAGTTTATTAAGCATATGGGCCAACATCAAAATGAAGATTGTCTATTATGTGACTAATTAGTGAAGGTGAGGGAAGAGTACAAAAAATTAAAATGAAAACTCACTAGGAAATGAAAGAGGAGCCAGTTGTTGGCATTTAAGGGCCTTGACAGCCCTTCTCTTAAACTTATAGCAATTTTTTTTTTTTTGGCTAAATTTTAGTTGACTGTAGATTTAATTTTAATTCTTTTGCTAAATGTTTTCTAACTGCAGATTTTTTTTCTTTTTTGGATAGGATCTAACCGCAGATTGGTCATGAATAAATGTGCCATTTTATTGTGTTTGAGCTGGTATATAATCTGTTAGGAATTGACATGTCACGTATATATCTATTTTATAGAAAGGATTTTATAGTCTTATATAAGGTGAGTTTTTCTCTATTTATTATTATTATTTCAAACATTTTCCAATGAATTTATGTTGGTTTGTGGTTGGTAAACTTTGGGTAGTTGTGGATTTGTGTTTGGGTGTTGAGACATTTGTTTGTTGCGGATGATATGACCATTTTGGGGCTTCGGTTGGTGTTTCAGTTTACTAAGAAATTATATACGATTGTGCATCCTATTCATTTGAAAAAAAGTTTTGGAAATCAGTTACATCAATATAGGCTAACTGCATGATTTCAACATTTTTTGTAACAAAAAAAAAATGTTTATTGCTTTTTTGTAACTATGGGGCATTTGCATCTCATAAACAGTTAAAAGAGTGGTCAAACTTTACATATGTTGCAGTCTGTAAATAACAATGAAGCATAAATTTAATGCTTACCATAAAAATGATTGTTTTTTTTTTCTTAAGCTCATGGTGCAAGTTACAATAGTATAAATGCCCAAATGAATTCTCCAACTGACATTGGCTGAATTTTCTCTTAGATTGTAGATTGATACTGAAATTGTTGAAGTCATTTAATTCTCCTTTGTATTACATCACTACCACAAATGATTGACAATTTTTTTTATGATAGTAGGTAGACGCCTTACAATTGGTAAACAGCTAAACATACATATACATTACCCTTATCAATTTTAGTATCATCTACTTGGGTTTTTATCAAATTTTTCTTTTTTTTACTCTCTGATCTTCCATGGAAATTTGGCAACACCTTATTAAAAGATAAGAAAAATATGATTATATTCTAACAAATACTTTCCTATGTTTTTTTTATTGGATTTTGTTTTATAAGTAAAATTTTGATTTAGAAATTTTTATTAGACATGTTTGAAGGAAAAAGAAATGATAAGAGCTATCTAACACTCATTCCATGTGATCTAGATTTTAGATGGTAGAACTAATTTTGCATTTGTATGTGATCTTCATTTGGAATCAATTTAACATTAACATTTTGCTCTGAATCTTTTGATATGTCCAGGTATGCAAAAAGATCCTCAATGGCTTGGTTGCTTACAACATTAGACCCATAAAGACTTTTAACAAAGAAAGCATGAAGTCCATAAACTAAGGATTAAACTATTTGACTTTTGGTTTATTTTAAGATTATAAATGTTATTTTGAGCTATGAATCTAAATTTTTATGATGTTATGAAGAAAGGTTTCTGTTTTTCTTCTGTTGTAAGTTTAATTTTTTTCCCATTATTCAAATTATGTTAATACATATTATTATGATGGAGTATTATTTACTTTTGATGATATTATATAAAATTCCCGTGCATTTGCACGGGTTATAAGCTAGTATATATAAAAGCAGAGACTATATGTGGGAGTGCATAAGGTCCTGCCAAGTGGTACTCTAATTTTGCATTGTGCAAATTTTTTTTTTTCTCTTTCATTAAGTGTTTTTACTGTTATCCAAAAGTTCATATTAACTATTTTACTGTTAGCTTATTAATGTCTCATTAATTTACTAAACTTAACCACACCTTTCTCTATTCTTCATGTCTTTTGGTACACTCACCATTTTAGTATTTTTTTTTTTTAAAAAAAAAGCAAAAAGATAATAATTAAGGACTATTAATAATAACTAACTAGATAAGGCCTTGAAGAAAGATAGAGAGACACAAAAATGTTGTGGATTGTTATATAAAAAGCATTGTTTCATTATATATTACCAAAATATAAAACATAAGACTGACAAAACATTTGAAAGAGAGAGAAAGAGGAATCTAAGGGGTCACCGCCTTTGTTATACAGGCCGCCCACTATCATCAAGACACCAAAACCCCTACGGGGTGTTTTTTTTTTTTTTTTTTTTTCTTTTTCTTTTTAAAATTAGGGGCTTAAATATGATTTAGGTTTACAAATATGAACATTAACATGAGCATGAACATGAAGGTAGATTTCTATTCATTTTCTTGAAGAAAAAATATATTTACAAAAAATTCCAAACTTTATTAGGTAAAGAAGAATCAAGTTATAGATAGAAAAATCAACAAACCAAAAATTTTAGGAGTCTAAGAAGAGCCATTACTCATTTGAAACAACCCAAAATACTCAATGACTAAAAAAAAAAAACCATCCACTCCACCCATCCATCACAACTGCTTTAGCTCATGGAAAACAATATATACATATACATACATACATACATATATATATATATATATATATATATACATGTATATATCTCTTTTTTTTTTTTTTTAGAAATAATTACAGTATCTATGCTAACTTCGCAACTTGAACCTTTTCTTTTTAACTCTCACAATTTGAACATTTTCTTTGTGTATGGGGAGGTGCCAATTCAGCTACATGACCCTCGACATATATATATATATATATATATATATATATCTCATTCAATAAATATAGAACTTCCATTAAAAAAAAAATTAATATGTTCATCATAATTAAGGGAAATCCTAATGAGTACTTCACTTGAGCATATGTGAAAGAGGCATATACATACCACAAATGGAAAAGGAGAAAGAAAAAGTTGCTAATCCCTTTTAATATGGTTAATTGCTTTGCCTAAATTAGTTGCCCAAACAACATACCGCTTATTCATTCCATAACCACAAATGACAATGCAGCGTTGGCCATCGGTAATTGCTAATCTAAAAGTATAGATTTCACTAATAGCGCTACCTTCGTTTCTTTTGGCTAATATGTCTTTACTAAATCAAAATCAAACCACAAAAATCATATAAAAATCACCAAATTAGAGTTTAAAATTATAATTAAATTTTCAAAAGAAATGTAGGCACAATTGCACAAAAATTCCATTTAACTAAGTCACACTCAGGAATATTGGACCATTTTTCCTTTGTATAAATAGGGGGGTCCCAATGGGATGAGGGGGCTAACAATTTTCTCTCCAAAACATTTATTGTAGGAACAAAAAAGTTTTCCATTTTAGACTTTTCACGCTTAAAGAACATGACTTGCCAACAAATCAACCTATAGTTTTTAGTACCTACAGCAATTTTACAACATCAAGAACAAACCCCAGTGTATACAGTGTCAAATTCCATAGTCTCCTATTACATCAAATGAGTGTTTAATTTTTCTCGCAAAATATTGAATAGTAAGGCTTCTAGGCCATAGTCGCAACTACAACTCTCAATCATGTTGGACTTGGATGACACCTTTCCACAACATATCATTATGAGATGCAGAAAAAGTTTGGAGTGTACACAACGTTTAGTGTGGATGGGAAGAAATTTCATCATATTCCAATTGGTTAGGTCAATAAGGGACCTATTCCAATTTAATGATCTTGGAATTTTGTATACAAGTAATAATCAAGGAAACTTCTGCCAAAAAGTTGGACTTTTGGCAAGAAAGAAAATTGATGTTTAGACAAATCAAGCCAAACAAAATGGGTCATATTCTTAATTTCTTATCTTGATTTGTTCCATGTACAAGATTTATAGTTAATGCTTGGCGTATAAAAGTTGAACATCTTATCTAAAGTTCATCCTTTGAAAGCTTGAGAAAAAAATTCATTTAAATCAACACAATATATAAATTATAAAGGAATCAAAGAAAAATTGTAAAAAATAATGAAAATTTAATCTATGCTTAAATTCTTATAAGGATGAACACAATAACAATATCCTTTTTTTATTTATTTAAATAAAGATAAAAAAAAATATATATGCTTAAATTCTTATAAGGATGAACACAATGGCAATATCCTTTAAAAAAAAAAGATTAAAAAAAAAAAATCTATGCTTATTTTGTACGTATGATAAAGTCCTATCACAAAGTTTTTTTAGACTCATGCTAATTATTAGGAGTTATAAAGGAATAATATCAATATATTTATATATATATATATATATATATATGAAGTAGATATCTCATGCGAGAGTGCATGAGGTCTTGCCAAGTAACGCTTTAATTTTGCATTTAGCATTTTTTTTTTAACCTCTTTCATTAAGTTTTTTTATTGTTACCCAAAAATTCATATTAAATTATTTTACTGTTAGCTTATTAATGTCTCATTAATTTACTAAATTTACACCACACATTTCTCTATTCTTCATGTCTTTTAGCACATCCACCATTTTAGTATCATGATTGAAGATCATTCAGATAAAAGAATGAAAGATTTAATGGCAAGCTATAGCAAAGCAAAGAGGATATTATGATGAGAACCTAGAAATCTAAAAGGGAAGCGGCTAAAAAAAAAAAAAGAGAATGAATGAATGAAAAAGAAGGCACATACCTGATCAACGAGAAAAAGGAAGGAAAGGGATGTCTTTATATAGGTGTACGAAGGAAGAATTTAAATGGGAGAAGAAGTCTTGAGTTGCGATAAGAAAGAAGTTTTCTGCCGGCTGTAATCTACTGAAGTTCAAGTTTAAGTGGGATTCTTTGAAATATAAGAGTTCAAATCCTTATTCAGTTTGGACTAGAAAAAAAACGTGGCTTCTTGCATGGTGGAGTCTTGCATGTATTACGTCGCTGGATTCTTGCATGTATTATGACTCTTTTAAGTCTTGACATACTTATCCGAAATTTAGTTCTATTGGAACTCTATAAATGAGTAACATTACTTCAAGACTTAGGATAACTAACCAGATAAGGCTCTGAAGAAAGATAGAGAGACAATAAAATGTTGTGGATTTTTGTATAAAACGCATTGTTTCATTATATATTACCAAAATAAAAATACCTAAGATTGACAAAACATTTGACACATGCATACACATTTGTTCAAACCATGTCATAATGTCGCACTATCGATAAGTGGAAAATGGTCAGAGGGTTGGACAAACTTTCATTTTATGGTATGAAATATGTGAACACAACACAAATTAGTTGATTTTTATGGTCCCGTTACTCTTTTGCATTTATTTTTGGTTTCATGATTTAAAAAAAAAAAAAATCTTACATTAAGAAGGGTACAAATATGCAGTGAAGCTACTAAACTAATTTTTAATACCTTAAAATGTATATGTTTCTTTACTCTAATTTATTTTCCTTTTTCTTTATAATATATATACCCAATATTATTCAAAACCATCTTACATAAAATATTACAAAATTATCTGTGCATCACACGAGCAACTTACTAGTTATAACTAATAATAATTAACTACTTAAGATTTTTTGTTAAAATATTGTGGACATAGTAATTTCGAAACAAAAAAATAAAAACTTAATATGAACATGATATCGGTGTGTAACTTAGCACATACATCAGCAACAACCCACGCACGTCCAGATCTGGAGTATGAGAGTCATCCCCTCCCCATTTCTTTATCTACTTTACCTTTCTTCTAGCACCGTGTGTTACAGAAAATGGGTATAAGCTGGGTTTGGTGTGGTGTTCTTCTTTACCTTGTTCTTTTTCTAATACCTTTTCCCAGCTTAGTGACAGCTCTGCCTCAGGGTTATCTTAAAGCAAGCCCCTCTACTTCATGGACCAACAGTCTCTCTGCTCCCAATTCTGTCAAGTTCAGAGACGGATCAACAGTAAGAATCATCCTTACCAGTGGATCCTCTGGCCTAGTATTTGCTTGTGGCTTCTTCTGTAATCAAACCTGCAAGGATTATCTGTTTGCCATTTTTTTTCTGTCTGTTGACAAAGTTGACATGGGCAAGGTTCGCGAGGATGTTGGTCCGCGGATTGTATGGTCTGCTAACCAAAAGAATCCAGTCAGCATTAACGCGACTTTGCAGCTCAGTTCAGAAAGAGGATTGGTATTGCAGGATGCTGATGGAACTATAGCTTGGTCAACAAACAGCAGCAGCAAATCTGTGGCTGGCATAAACATGACTGAGGCAGGCAACCTCATACTCTTGGACGAAATTGACGAAGTAAGTTGGCAGTCTTTTGATCACCCAACGGACTCACTGGTTTTTGAGCAAGGTTTGGGCGCAGGGCAGAATCTCAATAGTGAAGAAGGATCATTTTCACTCTCTGTCCATGCTAAAGAGATGTTATTTTCCTTCAATTCTAATCCTCCAATAACCTATTACTCAAGTGATAGTATTTCTATAAGTTTTGGGGAAAGCACGTCAGTTTCTTTGGTAGTTGTTAGTAGAAGTTTACTTTTCTTTCCATTCAATTGGTCTGATTCGTATGTAGATGTTGAGAGTGCATTTCAGAATTTGCACTTGCAGTATGTCAGATTAGGGGCTGATGGACATTTGAGATGGTATGCGTGGGAAACAGAATGGAAGGAAGTTGATTCTCTCAAAGAATATATTGATTTCTGCGATTACCCAATGGCATGTGGCTATTATGGTATTTGTAGAAATGCCCAGTGTAGTTGTCCTGTTCCTAAATCAATAAATGGGACAACCTATTTCAAGCTAACCAATGGCAGTCTGCCTGACCGTGGGTGCTCCCTAGTTACTCCTTTGTCTTGTGATGCTTCCCAAAATCAATTCTTTTTAGCTTGCCAGAACGTAAGTTACTTTAGATCTATTAGAGAGCTCCAATTTACAGATTTAGAGGGTTGTAAGAAGGCATGCTTAAAAGATTGTTCGTGCAAAGCTGCTATTTTACATTTCTATAGTCACAATCCCTTTTTAGGAGATTGTCATTTACTATCGGGAATTTTATCACTGAAGAGCGGTGACAGAAACAGTAGTGATACTATTCTTGCCGCTTCCATATACATCAAAGTGCAGAATCTCCCAAGGGCAATTCCTTCCCGGCGGGGAAAGAAAGTAATAATATTGGGATCCAGCATTGCATCTTTGTTTGGTTTGTTTCTTTTAATTGGAATCTTTGTTCTTTTGTTTAGGAAGAATAATGATTCTGACGAAGCTGAGGAGTATTATTTAGATAATGTATCAGGAATGCCCACAAGATATTCATTTGAGGATTTGCAAGCCATGACAAAGAATTTCAATAAGAAGCTCGGTGGAGGTGGCTTTGGCACAGTTTTTGAAGGGGCTCTAATTGACGGCACTAAAATTGCTGTGAAGCATCTTAATGGTATTAATCAAATCAAGAAATCATTTTTAGCTGAGGTCGAGACAATTGGCAGTATTCATCATTTCAACTTGGTAAGATTGATTGGGTTTTGTGCTCAAAGATCTCATAGACTTCTTGTTTACGAGTACATGTCTAATGGGTCTTTGGATAAATGGATTTTCCACAAAAACCATGAGTTTAATTTGGATTGGCATAGGAGAAAGAAGATCATTCTTGACATAGCAAAGGGACTCACCTATCTCCATGAAGATTGTGATAAAAAGATTGCTCATTTAGATGTAAAACCTGAAAATATTCTCCTAGACAAGAATTTTAATGCAAAAGTTGCTGATTTTGGTTTGTCTAAATTGATTGATCGTGACCAGAGTCAAGTTGTAACAATCATGAGAGGAACTCCTGGCTATTTGGCTCCAGAATGGTTGAGTTTAATAATTACAGAAAAAGTAGATGTGTATAGCTTTGGAGTAGTGTTGTTGGAAATATTGTGTGGACGGAGACATTTTGAACGTTCTCAGCCTGAGGAAGCAATGCATTTACAAGGACTTTTCATGGAAAAGTTACAAAAGAAGCAGTTGTTGGACCTGGTTGATAAGTACTGTGAAGATATGCAATTACATGGAGCAGAAGTTGTGGATATGATGAGGGTTTCTGCTTGGTGTTTGCAAAGTGATTATTCAAAGAGGCCTTCCATGTCAATGGTTGTTAAGGTCTTGGAGGGTGTCATGGATGTTGAAGAGAACATTGATTATAACTTCTGCAATCCACCTATTCCAAACACAAGAGCAAGAGTCATGCATCCAAAAGTAAATGTTGGTGGTGCCACTACTTTATTGGATTCAGTTCTATCAGAACCACGGTGACAATTGACAAGAACATTTATTTTTTTCGCATGAAGAGTGAGAGGTAATCTCTGTTCTATAATAAGTTCCTTCCCGTAGTGATTGAATTTTCTAGTTTTCCAAATTGTTGTAGCAGCTTTGAACTCATGCCTGGCAATCGCCAATACTTCTCAATCTGTAACATGTTTGTCACTCAATTTATTTGATGTTGCTAGATACCATACATTTGAAGGTTATATTTATCATTATTGAATAAATCTCTCATTTGCTATAATTTGTTTGTTTTTTAATTTTAAATTTAAAGAATCATTAGTTAAGTATATCTAACTTTCACAAGTTTTGTAGTTTTTCGTTATCAGTTTTTAACTTCACTAGGCTCAAATTCATCTGGTTTGGATGAGCTTAGGATGATAGAGATGTTCTTTTTGAGACTTTGGTTTGGATCGAGCCAAGAAAAATCTAGAATTAGTTTACATTTCATTGCTCATATAAGATTTACATTGTAGACTAAACAAATGGGCACAATTATGTACAATTTACATAAACATTAGATGTTAATCAATAATCTTCCTTTCATGAAATTCGCACAGTGAGGATAGAGGACCAGTCCTCTCTCAGACTACCCATACTCTGGGTAAAATTACATTTCAAAATCAAATTTTTTCATGAGGAGGCTGGAGGTCAAACTCAAGACTAGTAAGTAGGCAATATGGTGTAGTCTTCACGTCAGAATTTGTATACAAGACTAATGAAGCAGAGAGGATCATGTTTAATACCTCATTCCCCTGTAGTTTCCCTCCTGCACAAACGTGTGGACTGGTCTGTAGAGCCAGGTAGACCGTGTGAGAGGGGCATAAAATCTCATTGGATCTTCCCCTTTATTTCTTAAATAAACTGGTCAAACTTCAGACACAATGGAATCCCATATTATGTGACTACATATACATTAGACCTTCTTTACTTTCCCCCAGATATATAGCTTCTTCCATTATCAACACGTGCCGTTGGAAACCACGTACGGTACCTTTAAAGTTTAACTTACTCTCTGTTATGTAAGTTTGAATTGACACTAAACCTCATTCTTTACTTTTAATAAAATTTAAAAAATAAAAACTGTTACTACGCAGATTATTACTGGAAGTGATTCCTCACACCAAGGTGAAGCATGTGTTTCAGGAAGTAAATAAATGTGCAGATGCTTTAGATAGGAAAGGATGTCATGCTCATGAGGAATTTGTTATTTTTGATGGTCCCCCATCTGATGATGTTTCTGCTGTAGTGTATGCAGATGAGATTGGGGAAAGTTTTTGAAGACAAGTTGTTGCTAACTTAGCCATTCTGGCTGCCTAGTTTTAATTTTATTTTTCTCTCTGTTAAGGACATATTTTATGTAAATTGGCAAATCCTTTTGACAAAACGCACTCTACTTGTAATTGGGTAGTTCTAGGTGTTTTTAATACTTCAAGAAACCTTGTTTCAAGATCAAGTGTTGAAGTCATCAAGTCTGTCCAAGAAAAAGCAAGCTGAAGTGCAAGTTCATTAAATCTCGACACCTCTCGATAGCTACCTCGACACCTGGCTATCTGTCGAGATCTTCAGCTGATTCTTATCGCAATCTCGATAGCTTCTCGATAGCTGGTCGATCGATCGAGAAAGTTTCTGTCCCCTCGACACCTTCTCGACACCTCCTCGATAGCTGCTATCTATTGAGATTCATTAAATCTCGACACCTCTCGACACCTCTCGATCGATCGAGGTTACGGGAAATCAGAATTTTCAGCTTTTTGATTTTTGGGCCAGGCTTATGTATTTGAGTAGGGTTTCTTTTCTCACAACCCTAGACTTATATAAGGCTTATTTTAAAGGCCGTCACATAAGAGAATAAGAGAATAAGAGAATACAAGGAGAACATATTCAAAAGGTTATTCTCTCTGAAAGAAGCTACTGCGTCTTTGCACCTTAGGGTTTTGTAACCAAGTACTTCTTGATCTTCATTGTTGATAAAGTGAAGAACTTTGCAGCCAACATTCTTCTTCCTTAAGTTGGTGAGTGAGTCACGTACTGGGATTCGTGCAAAGGAGTGAGTCACGTATTGGGATTCGTGCATCAAAGGGTGGCGTTCATATATTGAAGAGTTCAGAGGTTCTGAAGCAGTAGAAGGTTTCTGCTGTGAGTTCATCTACGGGGATTGTAGAGTCTAGGGACAAAGGTTTTGTACTAGATCTGAAACTTCTCTTTACTATAGTGAATTGCTTTTCGGGAAGGTTTCCCCCCAGGTTTTTTACTGTGAAACTGGTTGGTTTCATTGGTTTTCCTGGGTCATCATATCTTGTCTTATTTACTTTTCCGCTGCATTCATTATTGACATGATATTGATGTTTGTTTGTTTTAACAAGTTTGATTCATAATAAATCTAATTAACAACTTGGGTTTAAAACTTGTTAATTCTATCAACCGGGGTCTAAATTTCCCAACAAGTGGTATCAGAGCGGGTTCACTCTGATTGGATTAATTTCCTGAGTGTGATCCTTGACCCTCGTTGTCATGGAATCTCTTGATTGTTTTGATATGCATGATCTTGTGTTGAATGATAATGATGATATTCAAGATGCCTATTGCAAGCTTTATAATTTTTGTATGAAATCTCTTGAATGTTCTACAAAATTGAAAGCTAAATTTAAAAAGGTCAAGCTTGAAAAAGATGATTTGATTGCAAAATTGGATGAAGTCAATAATTTGAATGAGAATTTTAAAAATCAAATTTCATCTCAGGTGGACAAAATTAAGAGTTTGGTAGAGCAACTAGTTAAATCTAAAATTGAAGTTGAAAAATTAACTAGTGCCAAACTTGTTGAGCCTAACTCAAAAGAAAAGGATCTCTATATTCCTCCATTTAAAAGGAATAATGATGAGTTGAAGGCTAATATTGCTAGGGTAGACAAAGGTAAAAATTCTGATGTTAACGCTGAAGCTTCTAAGCCTATGTCTAAAACTCCTCCTAGGTTGAATGATAAATCTGAATTTGTCTCCATTTGTCATCATTGTCATATTGTTGGTCATATTAGGCCAAATTGTCCCAAGTTGAGGTCTCTATCAACCTCTAAGGTTAGATCTCCTTCTGGGAAGCATAGTAGTTCTAAAACTGCTCATGTTTGTCACCATTGTGGTGTTGCTGGACACATTCGTCCTAATTGCTTTAAGTTGTATCCTCATAAGCAATTGTCCAAACGGTCACAGGTTTCCTCTCAAGGACCTACACCTTTGTTTGGAGAGTTATTAAAAGCTTTGAGCTTTTTAACTCAATTTCAGGAGAATTCTAATTCTTCTATGTTCTTTAGTAGACATACTAGGACACGTGCCTTTTCATCTTCACGGCCAAAGACTCGTGCTGTGTGGGTGAGAAAGGAGCCTAAGACTTAATTGTCTTTTCTGTTTGTCCTCTGCTTTGATTCTTTCTATCTAAAGTAGGACTTTCTTTGCTTGATTTCTTATCTGTTTTTGGAATCATGCTTTCATGCATCTGCATATTTCTATCATGTTTTCATGCATATGCATCCATCTTTCTTTCTGCTTCCATGTTGTTTATCTGTTTTTGTTTGGTTATTTAGTTTTTATTTTGTTTTGTTTTCAAAATAAAAATAAAATGGAAAAATCAGAAAAATACTATAACAGCGTGTGTTTTGTGTACTTTGGTACTTGTGTACCTTGGATGGCCAATGAAACAAAGTTTTCTAAACTTTGTATCATTTGTAGCTTAGATGAGCATCTCTATGCACAACTAAGCAAGTGAGCTTTGTGGCTCTTGTTTGTGATGAGTAAGATTAGGTTATCTCTTTAAACTTAACACTCATATCACTCTTTTTGACGGGTAGGACTAGAAAATCCTAAGAGAAAGGCATAAATAACCATCTCACCACTGTTACCCGCCAATCATAGTATGACACCTGTATGCTTCGGCATAGCAAAAGTGCAGTGTCATAGACACCTGTATGCTTCGGCATAGCAAAAGTGCAGTGTCAAAGACATTCGTATGCTTCGGCATAGCAAAAATGCGATGTCAAATGCTTAACATCTTGGGTATTTCTTTTCTCTCTTTTTATGCCCATGCATGATATGCTAAAATAAAAGAAAAATATGCAAAGAAAATATAAAGCAAAAAGATTAAAGATGCTTTAAATATGATTGCAAGCGTGTTTTCTAGGAGATGTGGGAGTTATAGGATGTACCTTGAAGGTGATAGTCCCCATCAAACAGTTATGATTGTGTGTGAGTTAAAAGTTATTTACTCATATCTCAGATCGTCATAACATGTATACACATATGCAATCTTGCGATGTTTTTCACACACAACACGCAATATTCTTTGCTACTTTTGATACATGTGCAGGTACAATGTGATTTGGCCATCACAAGTGTTTACATATGCTAATGTATGCTCACTAAACTGTCATAACTTGTTTTTGAAATATAAAATTGGTTAGACTTGTTTAGTGTGTGTGTGTGTTTTGGGATCCATGTGTTTTTCACATGTTTTGCATCCTTCTATTATCTTGTCATCCATAGCATCTTGTTTCATTACATTCATGCATTTATATGGATTTCTTTGTGCCTCCTTGATCATCTTTACGTTTCTCGGGCGAAGCTTTCTAGCTTCTTGTACCCTTTGTCAATCATGACAAAAAGGGGGAGAGAAAGTGTGGAGACTTTGTGGTTTCTTTCTTTAAGATTCTACAAGTTAGGGGGAGAAATACATTCCTTTGTAAGGGGGAGATGTGTTTCATCTTGTTAGGGGGAGTGCTTACTTCCTTCTTCTTGTACCTTGGGTCTTGTGACCATGATTACATACATTGTGCTTATCTTCTTTATATGCTGATGTATGTTTCTTTCACCTACCTTTACATGTGTTGTTTCTTTTCTATCTTTATACACATGTTTCTTTATCTGTATGCAATCTATTATTTCTGTTTCACACTAAGATGCCTTGATGAGTTTTGTTTAAAGTGTTTCAGAAATACAGGTTGTCAAAGTCTACTTGCCATAAACTCTCTTCTTGCAAAGTTTTTCAAGAGTTTGTGTTAGGATAGATTTTATTGTATTCAACAAGTGAATATGAGTTGAGTGATTTATGACTTCTCTCATATGTTCATTTGTTTGTTGTGGTTTTGTCACGGATTGCCAAAGGGGGAGATTGTTAAGGACATATTTTATGTAAATTGGCAAATCCTTTTGACAAAACGCACTCTACTTGTAATTGGGTAGTTCTAGGTGTTTTTAATACTTCAAGAAACCTTGTTTCAAGATCAAGTGTTGAAGTCATCAAGTCTGTCCAAGAAAAAGCAAGCTGAAGTGCAAGTTCATTAAATCTCGACACCTCTCGATAGCTACCTCGACACCTGGCTATCTGTCGAGATCTTCAGCTGATTCTTATCGCAATCTCGATAGCTTCTCGATAGCTGGTCGATCGATCGAGAAAGTTTCTGTCCCCTCGACACCTTCTCGACACCTCCTCGATAGCTGCTATCTTTTGAGATTCATTAAACCTCGACACCTCTAGACACCTCTCGATCGATCGAGGTTACGGGAAATCAGAATTTTCAGCTTTTTGATTTTTGGGCCAGGCTTTTGTATTTGAGTAGGGTTTCTTTTCTCACAACCTTAAACCTATATAAGGCTTATTTTAAAGGCCGTCACAAATGAGAAAAAGAGAATAAGAGAATACAAGGAGAACATATTCAAAAGGTTATTCTCTCTGAAAGAAGCTACTGCGTCTTTGCGCCTTAGGGTTTTGTAACCAAGTACTTCTTGATCTTCATTGTTGATAAAGTGAAGAACTTTACAGCCAACATTCTTCTTCCTTAAGTTGGTGAATGAGTCACGTATTGGGATTCGTGCAAAGGAATGAGTCACGTATTGGGATTCGTGCATCAAAGGGTGGCGTTCATATATTGAAGAGTTCAGAGGTTCTGAAGCAGTAGAAGGTTTCTGCTGTGAGTTCATCTACGGGGATTGTAGAGTCTAGGGACAAAGGTTTTGTACTAGATCTGAAACTTCTCTTTACTATAGTGGATTGCTTTTCGGGAAGGTTTCCCCCCAGGTTTTTTACTGTGAAACTGGTTGGTTTCATTGGTTTTCCTGGGTCATCATATCTTGTCTTATTTACTTTTCCGCTGCATTCATTATTGACATGATATTGATGTTTGTTTGTTTTAACAAGTTTGATTCATAATAAATCTAATTAACAACTTGGGTTTAAAACTTGTTAATTCTATCAACCGGGGTCTAAATTTCCCAACACTCTCCACCAAAAAAAAAAAAAAAAAAAAAAACTATTATAAGCGGCATCACACGTATCAACTAATAATCAATATCCGCATGGTCTAATTTGTTACTAACAGTATGTCCGGAGGTATGAGCATCGTCTTCAAATCAATGGGATGAAATTAACTATTATCCATGTTGATAGGAAAAAAAAATTCAATGAATAAATATTTCCTTGCTGAAAACTAAGTATATTCAAATTGAATCTATTAGGTATAGTTGTGTAGGGCAAAGTTTAGGTCCAGTGCATCAAGTGCACTGGACCCGTTAAGATGATGACACAAGTTCAAAATTGAATATGTGTTATATTTATCTCAACGGGTCCAGTACAATTAGGCACTGAATCCAAACCCTTACAATTTGGAATGTTCTTACTTCTTATACACGGATTTACCTGTCTATTTTGCATTTAAACTCAACTAATTTGTTCAATATACAACATCTCTTTTCCATTCTTTTTTGTTTTTGTTTTTCCGTATTCGGTAGAATAAAGGAACTCTTTTTACAGTAATCTGCGGAAGGAAGAACTTGGTGGCCTTCATATTAGCGTAGTACAAAAGGCACTAATTAATCTTGCTAGAATATGAGCCTCTGTCACTGTGCTTGCATTAATACGAGACACCATGCTTAATCACCTACTAAATGTCAAACCAACATAGAGAGGAGCTGCACCTATTTAAAAAGCATTAGACACTTACAAGGTTACATTAAATTTTTGCATATTTCATCTACATATTAAACAGTGTCTATGTAATTGTTCTTATGTATGTACAACGTCGCTTCAATAAATTTTCAAGTTTTTTTGTGGTATCTTTTAACAATTTACTTCCTTACACAGATTTCAGCTACTTGAGCTTTCTCTTGCTTCATTACGCAATCTTGCATATAAGTTGAGATGTCCCACGGCTTTTGTGAAGGAAAACGCATTAATATATACTTACTAGTCTCCGTTTGAGATGACTCACACACATTATTTTGCTAATATAAAAATTGTCTGCATAAAACCTTGTCTTCAAAATTAGCCCCATCAAACTACCTTTAGTAAGACTGCTGATGAGCACTGACTTGTTCAAACTTCAAACTTGGGGGAGATGTTTGAGTATCAATCAAAGATACCTCTTTTATGGAACACTTCTGTAGAAGCCTAGAACTGGCAACCTCAACAAAAGTCTTTTAATCAATCATAACATTTATATTTTATTATTACACTATTCTTAGGCACACAATATATGACTTTTTCTACAACATAATGTATACTTTTTCTTTGGAACTTCCTAATAATGCATACAACCAGTCGCCTGTCTTCAAATTATGTCCAATAATATATATATATATATATATATATATATATATATATATATATATGTTAAAGTATACATCAGGAGTTGTACTTGCTCCACTTAAGCCCTCACAAGCGAGATTGCAAACAGCTAATCGAGCCTAAATGAAGATGTTCAAGCAACCAGGAAACAGAAACAAGAAACTAATTATTATGAAGGTATAAAACAGTCCATGTAAAAATGCTTAAATCATATTTTCAAAGCACAAAACATGCACATGCATTCTCTCCGAGAGAAAGAGAGAGAGTCTAAATGAGAAGGAAAGATCTACATGCATGTCTAAATGAGAAGTCTCATGTGCAAAAATACTAGATTGGCTAATGCTCACATCAATCATTTTACTAGGTGCTTTCATGCATTATGAGCTGACTCCATATGTTTGAAAGTAATGAAACCATAACCACGTGATTTTCCTGTTGTTTTGTCAGAGATCACAGCACCTTCCTCTATTTCTCCATGCACTTGAAATGCCTGGACAAGTACATAACTTTAAATGTTCAGTGTTCAGATTCTCTTAGAAGTTCAACAGAAAAAATAGCTAAACACCAGATGTTAAGTTAAAAAATGTAAGTGTATTGAATGAATTAAGTATGTATGAGTGAATAAATTTTTTCCAGTTACATATTTTATGGGCAATCACAAGCAAGACACACAAAATACAATCAGCAGTCAGCAATGCACTCACAGCACACAAGGTTTCTGAAGTGGTATTCCAGGCCAAGCCACGAACAAAAAGCTTTCGATGGACGGGATCTGCACTGGCAATACTTCTAATTTCTTCTGCAATTGAAGGATATTGGGAGCCTCTTTATGCCTCAACATGCAAACAAACACACATGCACGGGGTCAGTCGCACAGCATACAGTCAGTAGCAACACTTATATTTTTATTTATTTTTTTTTTTTTTGATAAGTAAGAATGTTATATATACGAAAGGCTACTCTATGCATGAATAACATAAAGCAAACCTAGAAAATACAAAAAAAGAAACCAAGGAAAAACAAAAAAGAAAGCCAATCAGCATATTAATTACAAAGAGAAAGCCAATCAGCACATTTGAGAGAGAAAAAGAGAGAGAGGTTGGCCTGTTGGGACAAAAATTTAAAATGAGAGAGCGCCTTTACCCGAAGTTTCTGCCCCACAAACAGTTTTTTGGCAGCAACCAGCTTTGACAGTGGTAGTTCCAGTACAGCATACATTGCATACCTGTGAGCCAAGGTGATGTTACATGATGTCATGAACAGTAAATAAAGCAAATTCAAAAACAAAGCAATTGAATTCAACATACAAAAACTTTGACATTTGACAATTTTCTATGACATATATCTCACATGCACCATCCATAAGACAAAGTAATTTGATGCATGCATTTTTAACAAACCTCTTTTTCAAGGTTCACCAATTTTGCGTTTTTTAACCCTCGTGTAATGTTTGGGCGGGGGAGGAGGCTGCGGGGCATCATCCTTAGGCTCATCGGCATGCTGCAAAGACATTAGATGCATACAATCAATATTCGGTGTAATTGTAAATAATAAAGTGAACTGCAAAATAGGCATATACAGGGAAATTTATGTTATCATACCGTAGAGCTGTGTTTGTGTCCTATTTTATGTCCACCTGTCCCACAAGTGGGAGCTCTCCTAGCACGTTGCGGTCTACCTCGTGGGGGTGAAGGCTGAGGAGGGGGATTCTCGTCCGGTACATCAGTATCTGGCTGTGGAGTGTCAGTCCCAACCGAAGGTCCTACAGGGTCGGATGAGGATGAGGTAGGTGGGTAATGATGCTCTGTGTAGAGGCCAGGAGTGGGGATCATTGTCATGGGTTCAGTATGGGGTGGGTCTATGGGCAAAATGGGTGCACTAGAGCTGGTGGGTGGGTCTGAGGGTGTCTCGGGGTGCAATGGAGGGGTCAACTGAGAATGGATATCGAGATCGGAACTGGGCTGTGAAGGTGGGGTGGGTGAAGGGACCTCGGGCTGAGGACATGCATCTACCATGGGTGGAGGGACCTCAGACTGAGGAGATGCATTTGGGATGGGTGGAAGGACCTCGGTCTGGGGAGAAACATCTACAATGGGTGGAGGGACCTCAGATTGAGGAGATACATCTGGAATGGGTGGAGGGACCTCAGGGTGGGGAGATGCGTGCAGGATGGGTGCAGGTATCTCATGACTACTTACAACCCGAGGGGTTGTTGCACGCCGACCACGGCCCGTAGCTGCACTTCTGCTTGGGCTTGCTATAGTAGGCCGACCACGGCCTCTAGCTGCAATTGGGGTTGGGCTTGTTGGAGCAGGCCGACCACGGCCCCTTGTTGTGCTTGTGCTTGGGCTTGCTGTAGCAAGCCGACCATGGCCCCTAGCTACGCTTGTGCTTAGGCTTGCAATATCACGCCGAGCACGAGTCGGTGTAGTTACGGGTGCTGCACTTGTGCTGGGGGCTGCAGTAGTTGCTGGCTCAGTCTCCGTACGGTTGTTTACCTGCCTAGTGGCTGCAGGATCACCACCAAGCCCAGCCACAGTATGTAGGATGCGCCGGATATGGTTGTGTTCTCGGCTGCCTACTGGAACCCAATTCAACAACGCTAAATGACTTTCAATCTGAAACAGAGAAATAACCAGTACAATCAAAATTTTCGACATTTATGTAACAATTATAAAATGCATAATATAGAATGTATTAATCTACTAAAATACTCATCTAAACTTAGAACTGAGAGTTTTATTATGATACTATATGCAACAGAAACTCTTTTTAATTGGATGTTAGTTAGATCAACCAAATTTGTTCAAAGAAGAAATGAATTGATCCTACGTTCGTACATGTACTAAAGAAAAAACAAAGCAAGTTAGGAAATATAATTAGAACACATTACCAGCTGATGTAATCTAGCGCTGTTGCGGTCGACATACTTGACAGTGACCGGACCGTACCATTGGTAATAGTCATGATTGCGGGCCATCTCACCAATCTGAGGAGGTGCATTGCAAAGTCGTTGTTCTCGACTATTCCATGAAATGATATACGGTTCATGCTCTTGCCTCCAATTCTTGTCCACCTTCCCACGCAAGTCTATTCTGTGCAGCCTTTCATCGTACACAACATCGTCAGGCCGTGCTTGCGCCAACCCAAACTGTCGAAGGACACGATCCGGGTGGTGCATCTCCACTATGCAATAACACACAAGCGGCACCCTCGCTGTCCACGTACCCCTCCCTGCAACGCAGAAGTCAGGAAGGTGGGCGAAGTGTGCCTCGTATGGCTGCCACACAATCTACAATAGAAACAAAAAACAATTATCATAGCATCTTCAAATGTGAAACAAGGGAGAATATATAGATACAAGGAAAAACAAAAATTTAAACAAAAAATATGTTAAAGTATGAAGCAATCGTATTCTTAAGGAAAATTAACATAACCAAACAAATTTTTTGAATATTATTACCTGGTTCAGCTGCATTGTAACTAATTGCTCACGATAGACGACCAAGGCCATCCCGAATGGCCTACTCTTCGAGCCTGGCACCCGCACCCACCTACAGTTACGAGCGAATAACATAAGATAATTAGCTACTTAGTTACTAAGAAGAGTACATTGCATAACACACTAAATATCAAAAAAATACTTACTTAACGGCAAGTGGAGCATATGGCCACGGGCCATAATCACATCCAGGAGCAGGCTCTATCCTCGGGCACAAGAATGGCAACCTTGCCCATGCCCAATACTGGATCAAGGTGCACGCCCCACCAATCTGCGATGCCCCTTTCTCACTTGCCCGACACAACTCTCGATACAACCAGGCCAAGCAACCACTGCCCCAACTATACTGTGGCGGATCACGCAAGTTCCGCAGTTGCTCCAAAAACATCAGATGCACCCTATCTCCTGACTTGTCCATAAAAAGCTTATCCCCAATTAGTGCTAAAATATAACACCGGGCATACTCGTGTATTTGAATCTCCGTTGCATCATGAGGCAGTGGCGCTGCAATGACCTCAAGAAGGCGGCTGATAAGAAGTCTTTGCCCCACCAAAGTTTTGTTGTCATCCGCCGGAGTAAACCCAAGCAAATCCGTGCAAAGATCCCTCCAAGTTCCACCTACCACGTTAGTTGGCCCAACCAAGACCTCACCGTCTATAGGAAGTCCGAAAATGACCTCCACATCTTGTAGGGTGATCGACATCTCACCATGTGGAAGATGGAACGTATGAGTCTCTGGCCGCCATCGCTCAACTAGGGCCGTGATAAGACAATTATCTATCTCTCTGGAAGGGGCCCTAAACAATCCTTCAAGCCTCAGCAACTTTATAATGTCAATCACCCGATTATCTTGCATTTCAATGTTTGTCATCTCCTTAGTGCGACCACGGCACGTAAGTGGGCCCGAGTCCTGCAAAATCAATAAAAATTATAGCAGTTATTAGAACTACAAATACAATTTTGAAAGAACTAGCTAACTAAAACTCAAAAATAACGTAAAAATTAAAGCAGTTATTAAAACTAGATATTTCACCTCGCCATTCCAAATGGCATGTGATCGATGATGTTGTTGTCGCCTCAACAATGACAAATCACTAGGACCCGGCTGCAAGATCAGTGACCCCTCATCAATCCGAGGCTCCATACTGCAAAGAGTGCTACTGTGAGATCATTAATAGTGTGAGGGCAGGCAAAGGAAGGGGCAAAGAAAATAAAAGATATAATTCATCTAAATTGACGCATGTATAGATTCAATAGGGTCACTAGCTTATTCAATTGAGCATGAAAAAGATCCACAAAGAGAGTTTAAGTTCTTCAATGATTTAAACCAACTTGACAAGCTTAAACTTCTAGCCGGAGAACATCTTATCTTCCAAACAATTAATTAGTGCAATTGTTATAGTAACTGTGAGATGGAATCATAATAAATGTGTTGAAATTATAAGACTAGTTTTTCTAATATCCAAGCCTCTTGGCTGACTATGAGTGAGAACCAACATTTTTCCAACATATAAAAAAAATATGAATTTAATTTTAATAAGGATATTGTGTAAACCACCCCCTCCCCCCTAAACAAATATGGGCTTTCAATGAATTTGCAGGTATCAATTGTGAGAGGACATCCTACATCAGCCACTAAGAGTTACAAAAAACATCTAAAGAAAGTGAGTTTAAAGGAGAGGAATACCACAAGGGTATTGCTCTTCCCAATATAAATTTTGTCATGAATAGCATTAATTACCAGAGTTGTCATATTTTTTGTGAAATGTAAACGAATATTCATAATAGCAATATGTAATGGTCCTTATAAAACAAAATTTGACTCTTTCTTACTAAGTTATGCAGAGTTTTCCGAGCATGATGGAACTTTTATTTCTATGGCCGTACTTACAATTATACTTCCTAATTCAGGACCGGTTGGTATTATCAACATTACTGAAATTCTTTGTCTTGCTAAGGAATTCAAGGCATTATACGAACTGCACACAAAATATCCACTCATTTCACTTTTTTCTTATTCCTATATGGCCATCCAACAACACACATAGCAAGGAATACCCATTCAGCTATTATCACTACAGAAAATAAAAATTTGAATTTTTATTAAAAACCCATAAACACAATCTTGATTCTTTACAAACAAAATAAAGAAAACTCCTTAATCCATTTATTCTCAACCCCACCAAAATGAAATTCTGATTTCAATGACATCTATGTCTACAAATATAAAGCAATTTCAAACAAAACCCAAATGGGCATGTATCAAAAGCAACTGAAAACCCAAGTAAATCCACAACCCAGAAACAAAAACAACAGCAGCAACAATGTGTAACCCACCATGCAAAAAGCCCAAATCTATAAAATAAATTCCGCAAAAGAGGAACGGAGAACCTTTACCTAGCAAGCGAGCTGAAGAACGAACAAAGGAAGAACGAAGAAACCGAGATGAACCACGACTACTAACAACGCAGAAGAGAGGCCGTGGAGACTGAGAGCACGGGGTGATTTGGGAATATGAGTGAGTGAGTTTGAAATTTTAGAGTGAGAGAGTGGAGTCTGCGAGAGTGGAGTCTGAGAGAGTTTCAAATTTTAGAGTGAGAGAGTGGAGAGTAGTCTGATGAGAGTGCCGTTTTAAGTGGGTATATTTTAAACAGAAAGCGAGTTTTAAAAACTCGAGAGTTATAAAGCGAGTTTTTAAAACTCGCTATCCACGTGCTATCCACGTGGCAAATTTTTTCCAGCTCAGTAATTAAAAACAACAAAAACGAGTTTTAAAAACTCGAGATGTAAATCAAATCTCGAGTTTTGTAAACTCGAGATGCTAATATTACATATTGTTTTGTAACCGGCCAACTAACAAAATAATTACCATATTCCAGTTATTTAGAAAGGGTGTCCCTCTATATTCCAAACCCGCACAGGTGTCAACCCTCCTTTCATAGAATTCCCAGAAGCAGTGTGGACTGCGAACAGGAACACACCTGTCAAAATTAATGCGACACTGCAACTCTCTCAAGATGGAGACTTGATCCTAAGAGACGCTGATGGCACTTATGTTTGGTCTACAAATACAACCGGTATGTCTGTTTCAGGTTTAAACTTAACTGAGGAGGGAAACCTCGTGCTCTTTAGCAAAAACAATGCTGTGGTCTGGCAGTCTTTTGATCATCCAACAGATTCTTTACTTCCTGGGCAGAGGATGGTGTCTGGCCAGAAACTAATAGCAACTGAATCAGCATCGAATTTGACTGAGGGTTTGTTATCTCTTGCTTATAAAAATGAAGGTTTGGTTGCCTATGTTGATTCCAATCCCCCCCAAATCTATTATCAATCCCTGAGTATTGTAAACAGTGCTATATATATGAATGGTAGTTTTTCAGAGTTTAATTTTGCTCCCGTATCTTCAGCTCAATTCATAAGGTTTGATTCTGATGGGCATTTGGGGGTTTATGAGTGGGGAGGGTCAAGTTGGAAACAGGTTTCTGATCTACTTCTTTATTTAGGAGCATGTCGCTATCCATTTGTTTGTGGAAATTATGTTATACGTTCAAATGGGCAGTGCAGTTGTCCTGGAGCAGATGATACAACAAATTTGTTCAGACAAGTCGATGGCAACCCAATCTTGGGTGTATAGCGATAACACCCATTTCTTGCAATTCTTCTGAGTCTCAGAGCTTTCTCGAGGTCAAGGACCTCTACTACTTTGCTTACAGATTCAGCATTGACATTAACAATACAGATGTGGAGACTTGCAAACAGGCCTGTTTGAAGAACTGTTCATGCAAACTCGCTCTATTTTGATATAAATCGAATGCATCAAGTGGTGATTGCATTTTATTGTCTGATGTGTTTTCGATCATCAACAATGAACAAATGTATTATTACTATAACACTTCTGCATTATTTAAAGTGCAGAACACTACAAAGGATTCCTCAACCATTTCTCCCAAAAATAGAACAAATCAAGTTGCAATCATAGTGGGATCAACTCTAGGAGCTGTTTTTGGTGTCTCACTGACAGTTGGCATCTTCTTCTTTCTTCGATATACAAAGGATTACAAAGAAATTGAGGAAGATTATCTTGACCAATTACCGGGGACACCTACTAGATTCTCTTATGAGGACTTGAAAAGTGCAACCGAGAATTTTAGCAGCAAGCTGGGGGAAGGAGGATTTGGTTCAGTCTTTCAAGGGACCCTACCAAGTGGCATAAAAGTAGCTGTGAAATGTCTTACTGGTTTTGGTCAAGAGAAGAAGTCATTTTTTGCAGAAGTTGAGTCCATAGGCAGCATTCATCATGTCCATTTGGTCAGATTAATTGGATTCTGTGCTGAAACATCGCACAGGCTATTAGTTTATGAATACATGTGCAATGGATCCCTAGATAAATGGATCTTCCACAAAGACCAAGAGCCTCCTCTTGATTGGCAAACCAGAAGGAACATTGTCCTCAATGTAGCCAAGGGACTAGCCTATCTTCATGAAGAATGCAGGCAGAAAATAATTCACTTAGATATCAAGCCCCAAAACATCCTTTTAGATGAAAATTTCAATGCAAAAGTTTCAGATTTTGGGCTGTCAAAGTTAATTGAGAGGGACCAAAGCCAAGTTGTAACAACAATGCGAGGAACACCAGGCTGTATGGCTCCTGAGTGGTTGAATTCAAGAATCACTGAAAAGGTAGATGTGTATAGCTTTGGTGTTGTGGTCATGGAAGTATGATGTGGGCGGAAAAACATGGACTTGTCTCAGCCAGAGGCCGATATGCACTTATTAAGCCTTTTCAAGAGAAAAGCAGAGGAAGGACAACTTTTCGATATGTTAAGGGTCGCTACCTGGTGTCTTCAAAGTCATTTTATTAGGAGGCCTTCTATGTCAGTAGTTGTTAAGGTATTGGAAGGTGTGATGCATGTGGAAGATAACTTGGATTATAACTTTTCGAGTCCACCAGAATTGAGAGAAAAAACAGCAGCTGTTCATAATGAGGGGGCTGTTGAGGCTGCAACTCCATTACTGCCAGAGGAATTATCAGGACCGAGATAAAGCAAAGGGGTTCTATAAGTAATTATGAATGACTTATGTAATTCTGGATGTAATTGTGATTGTGCGGGTATGCCTTTTCTTTGTTTGGGCTGATTTATCTTTCTTTATTTTTTGCTTTCTTCTTTTTGTTTTTCAAACTACAAATTATCCTCTTATATGATCATTTCACCTTCATCATGTTCATCAATGGATGGGTTTTCTTTCTTCTTTCTAGTTAAATATCAGTTATCTATATTCCAGATGCTAGTTGGTTCAATAGTCAAGGCACATGCTACAAACTATGCATAAGACATGACAAAATAAATAAGTTCAAATTCTATAAGGGAACTGAACATACAATTCAGAGTGGAAATTTTCATTGCATTTCAAAATTGCGCCATAAAGTCTGTTGAAGTAGAAAGTAGCAATATGTCAATAACTCAGAAAAGTTCAATAATCACGTGTGATTGCAGAAAAGTGGGAAAATCATACTTGAGGTCAACAAGGTGATATACTAAAGGTGGGAGTCTGCACTTGGTGTTAAAACCAAATGGTCACTTTGAATTGCAGCAGCCTAAAGACGCTATTTTTCCTCACTTTCTATGACATTGGTCTCCTGAATTTTATTTCCATTTAACAATAAATATAAAAAAATTTAGATACTTGTCACGTTTCAAAACAATGTTGAAAAGTAACGTCTCGAGTGTCTAAAACTCGAGTTCCATGATAAAACTCGAGTTTTTAAGTCTCGCTTTGTAAACGGATTGCTTTAAGGCGGAAAAAAATTCAAGTAAAAATCGAGTTTTAAAGACTCGAGTTCCAAAAAACGCCGCTATAGGGACTTAAAAACGTCACTATAGGCCTTAAAAATGGAGTTATAAAAAAATTTAGCAGAAAAACGCCGCTATAGGACTTTAAAACGTCACTATAGGGCTTTAAAACGCCACTATAGGACTCCCTGAACCTGGTATTGAACACTTATGAAAAATTTTGCAGGAAAACGCCGCTATAGGGCTTTAAAACGTCACTATAGGACTTAAAAACGCCACTATAGAGGCGATAAAACTAAAATTTTTTTTGCATGGAACTCGAGTTTCTAAAACTCGAGATTTATGCATATGGATCTCGAGTTTCTAAAACTCGAGATGTCTAGTTTCCCGTATAGTTTCAAACGTTGCCTAACTAACTATATACAAAGGCTTTGCACAGTTATTCTGCACATTCTCCCTGAGTCTCCTAGTAGTGGGCATGCAGTCTATTCCTTGACTTGTCACATTCTAACATAATTAATGCCACGTCATTGTTGCCATAATTCCATAAAATTATCAGGCATATTTTGTTTGAAATCAAGTGCGCGCCTATGACCAAGTTCTCTATGGGGTTAACAACTCCAGTATGGCTATGCTTGGTTCTTATACCACACTAGTTTCTTGATGTTAAAACTTAAAACCAATCAACTAATTCTAGTCACCTAATAATCAGCTTCCAAAATCTTTATCAGCCCGATTGATTTTATTGATTTACTCAGCATCACTATTTTCAGAACCAATAAATATTCATTTCTAAAATTAATATATTTTCAAATAGACAAATTTTCCATATGCACATAAAAATCATAAAAAAAATCATAAAAAAATAACTCATCTTTCTCTCAAATTTTAAAAATATTATTTTTTTAGAAAATATAATTTTATGAGTAAAATATTTCTTAAAATATATTTTAGTTTCATTTTAATGTAACAATTCACAACTAAACTTATGAATATATAGGCTTTGTTATTCTTTCTTTTTCTTTTTCTTTTTTCTTTTTTTACTAGATAGAAATTCTACTATATCCTAATCTAAGTGTATATATATGTGAAAGTCCTTCTTGGAAACTTAAACCCTAACCCTTGCCGCCCCCACCCAAAAAGAACTTTGTATTTATAGAGTATTAACTATCACGCCAAAGGTGTGCGCGCAGTGGTAGGTTTAGTTATTTCATTACAATCATTTTATTTTTAGTGATAAAGATTGATTATCATTCTTGTCATAATCATTATTTAGTGTACTAAACGTGCCCTTAAACTCCCAAATAAGAAGATGACATTTCTATTTTCTTTATTAAAACTCCCAAACAAGAAAATGAAAAAAAAAAAAAAAATTTCCAAAATGATCATTTTCATTCAATTCATTTCCATTTGATTCCCTCTTTCCAAATGGAGTGTTATTGTCTTATATGATGTTGTTATTTATCCAAAAATAAAATTGTATAGCCTTAATTAGTTGCAAGATATATATATATATATATATATACACACGTGACTTGAGGCATGTGTACTTCATTGTTAGCACTTAATTGTTCTTAAACTTACCTCCTCCATTCTAAAGAAAATGGCGAAGCTATCTTCTGTTGCTACTGCCTTCTTTCTTATCTTTGCCTTGGCCTTTTTCAGTGAAGTCTATGTGAGCCTCTCTCTCTCTCTCTCTCTCTCTCTCTCTCTCTCAATAATATCATCACTTGAAAATGTACTGTAACACCCCAAAATTTTGACACTAATTTATTTATTATATATAAATTATAAAGGAGGCCTACAATTAAATGGATTAAATTGAATTGGGCCTAAAATATTAAAAAATAAGATTAATACTATAAAATAGAAAGCCCAAGTGAAGTGGCATGAGTAAATATATTGGCCTTAATAACCCTAGCCTTTTTCTTTTAAATCACATGTGTAATTGCTGGTGGGAATCCTTTTTGCTTCAGCCGACTACTGAAACTTTGCCTTCTGTCACTGTGGCTGTGAGAAGAGACTACAGGTATGGTTTCTACTACTATATCAATGGAAATAGGACTCCTACAATTGTGTTATATTAGATAAAGTTTTGGTCAATATGTCAGGAAGGAACACAGACTTTGAAATTGAGCCAAATAGAGTAATAGGTTCGGACTTGGTCACCATGTTAAAGTGAAAAGGGTGCTTATGGTTATTGCATTAAGCCTCAATTGTTGACCGGTTATTATGCATTCACACTAGTTCAACCGTGTACTAGATTTTGGGTCTTTGGGTTGATGATTACAATATTATAATAGCAATTGTTTATATAGCCGCAGTGGAATAGTAGTTCTGAGTCCAACATTGAGGCTGAAAAACTGTGAGTACATTCTGACCAATTGTCATGCTATTGCCATGCTATTCCCTACGAAGTATGGTCCAAGCTTTGATTGATTATGTGGCTTTTACTTTTGTTTAATATATATAATATTAAGGTCAGTGAGCATTCTAGCACTAGATTGATAAATTAAATGCTATCTCACGTGGCTTTCAATGTTAAGTTGCATATATATTTATATATATATATAATGTTAGTCAATGGACGTCCAGTGCATCAAGAGGGAATGCTAAGCAACAAATTAAGGCAATACGTGGCTTCCAATAGTAAATTTGATAGTTGGGTGAATAAATAGAGGATTTTGGATATATCAATATTGTCTATGATAAAATCGTTTAAGTGTGAAAATAGATTTTTAAGTGAGAAATTGTGTATTGATGAACCTATTTTTGGTGTTGTTAGGTTCTAATTCTACTGAATTGTTGTGATTCGAGGGAGGTTGATATCCTTTATTTTTGCAACTAAGAGGTAAGTGGTGTTTACTAATTTTGGGGGTTTTCCCAAAACAATGTCGATTGTTAAACTATTTTATACCAAAGAAATATGTTGATATTCTATGTATAAATTGATATTTTATAAATGGTTGATGTGCACGTTTACTATTCGTTTTATGAAAAACTTGTGGGACAACCTAAATTTAGTTAAACTTGTATGTGTGTATATATCTTTATATTTTTGAGAATTATGAATGGATTATTTTTGTGAGCATATTGAAATGTGTTTTGGAAACCTATGGCAAGTCGTGAATAGAAGCTCAGTATGGTATCTAGTCCTTAGCAAGGGACAATCATACTGCAGCTAGTCCTTAGTAAGGGACGGTCCCAAAAAAGGGGACAGTGCACATTTGATAGCTCCTTAGCAAGGGAGAATACTATTAAGGATCCAAAAAGGAAGCTCCTTAGCAAGGGAGTGCACCTTTAGGTTCCAAGGGAACCATCCTTAAGAAAGGAGATGAAAAGGAGGTTCTAGTCCCAAAAAGGGGATAGCACAACCCTGTCAACGGGGCGTAAACGTTAACCACGAGAAAAGTCTAGGAAATTATTTATGTGATTGTATTAATATATGTATTATGATGGCTCACAATATAAAGATATTTTCTTTTTATATATGAAGTATTGATGATGAATATTGATGAGTTACAAGTTATGAAATTGTTGTAAAAAATTATTTATTTGAAAGGTTTGTTCCCACACCCCAATGTTAGTAAATTCCACTTATTGAGTTATCTCACCCCTCCTTTATTTCCCATTACAGATACATTAGAGGAATTACTGGAGTAGAGATTCTTGGGAGACAGCAGTTATGAACTATTTTTGTAGAACTGAGGATTTTATTATTATTTTATGGCATTAAACATTGTATTGGAGAATTATTTTGAGTATGTTTTGTATTTGGTGAATTAGAGCCCTGACTTTTGTGATGAAATTCAAGGTTGCTAGTTTCTTTTATTTAACATATTTTATGGATTATTCAGATTAAATAGACATTTATTGCTTATGATTTTGGGACGTTACAATTGTGGTATCAGAGCTTAGGATATGATTCTGTAGACACTTGAAAATTTAGGTTATGATCCTGTAGACACTTGAAAACTAGGTCATGATTTTTGCAGATATTTGAAACTAGGTTATGATCTTGAATTTTGTCAGAGCATTTGGCATTTAGGTTATGTTTGATGAGATATTTAAATAATCTTAGCAATGTTACTTCTTATGTTTAATAATAATAATTATTGCACCGTCTATATTTCTTGATTTCCTTGTTAACTAGGTATCATGCCACCCAAAAAGAAGAGAGTAGCTAATTCCAATAGCGAGGAACCTATTGTTAATTTGCGAAGGCCAACCAAAGCAAGGGTTGATACTGAGGCTGAAGTCACTCAAGACATGAGAAATGATGAACGTCCTAGGGTGACACGCACAAATCCTTTGGATGAAGCTGCTGCCCGATTGTTGGACAGGTTGGCCCATGTTGCTAGTAAAGGCGCAGGTAGAGTAGATGCAAGGGCTGGTTGCTCTTTTGAGACTTTTATGAAGCAGAATCCTCCTTCCTTTGATGGGAAGCCAGATCCTACAGAAGCTGAGAATTGGTTCTTACAGATGGAGAAGTTGTTAGAAGCTTTAGATTGCACTGACTCTCAAAAGGTGCGGTTTGCAACTTTCAAGTTGATTGGGGAAGCTGAGCGTTGGTGGAGATCCACTAAGGCCATTTTGGAGGGAATGGACACTAAGAGAAACCCCATCACTTGGGAGAAATTTAAAGGGGTCTTCTATGATAACTACTTCCCTGAGGTGGTTCGGGAACGAAAAGAAAGGGAATTTGCTGATTTGGTGCAAGGAAGTATGACTGTTGAGCAGTATGCTGCTAAATTCATCGAGTTATCTCGCTTTGGACCCCACTTAATCCTTACTGAGGCGAAGAAAGCAAGCAGATTTCAAAAGGGGTTGAATGAGAGACTTCGACACCATTTGATTGCATCAGGAGTTGATAATTATGCAGAGTCAGTTAAGAGAGCTATGAGGCTGGAGGAAGATTTCAAGAACAATGTTAGGAAGGAGAACCCACCTAGAAGCACTGGACAGACAGGCTTTCGACAAGGCAATGCTTAAGGTCATTGGAACAAGAAAGGATCTTTTGGGAGATTTGGGAATAATTCATCATCAAATAAGCCAGTAGATAAGAATCCACCCAAGAATGCTCAAGGTAGAAGTTCGAATGCTTGTCCTACATGTGGAAGGTTTCATGGAGATAAGCTGTGTTTCTTTAAAGGAAAGGCTTGTTATAATTGTGGGAAGACAAGACACTTAGCTAAAAGCTATACTTCTCCTCAACAAAACTCAATGACACAACCTGGAAAGAATGATCAGAGGAGGAAAGCACAAGGGAGAGTGTTTGCACTCACACCACAAGACGTTCAAGCTTCGGATACTGTGGTTACAGGTATCCTCCCTTTATTTTCAAACTTTGCTAAAACTCTATTTGATTCTGGATCTACACACTCTTTCATCTCCTCTCGATATGCTAAGTTATGTGATAAGAAACCTGGACTTATGGATTATGACTTGTCTGTGGCCACACCTATGGGTGATTCTTTGGTGTGTAATTCTATGCTTAAGTCTTGTGTCATCCAAATTGAGGATAGGGAAATGTTAGCAGACTTGATTTTGATGGACATGTATGACTATGATGTAATTTTGGGAATGGATTGGCTGGTGGCTTATCATGCTAGTGTAGATTGTTTTAGAAAAAAAGTGGTGTTTCGGCCTCTAGGAGAACCTTAATTTCGGTTTAAGGGCTCTGGGATGCATGCTTTACCTAGGGTGATATTAGCCCTTCGAGCTAAGCGTCTATTACGGAAAGGATGCCAAGGGTACCTAGCTCATGTGGTGGACACCAGGAAAGAGGTATTGAAGTTAGATGATATCCCTGTTGCAAGGGAGTTTCCTGATGTCTTTCCTGAAGACCTATTAGGGATACCTATAGATAGGGAGATTGAATTCTCTATTGATTTGCTCCCTGGAACTTCTCCTATTTCGAAAGCACCATATTGGATGGTACCAACTGAACTTAAGGAGCTCAAGGAACAGTTACAAGAACTCCTTGATAAGGGGTTCATCAGACCAAGTGCATCTCCTTGGGGTACACCAGTTTTATTTGTGAAGAAGAAGGATGGGACTATGAGGTTGTGTATTGACTACCGTGAGTTAAACCGGGTTACTGTGAGAAACAAATACCCTCTCCCTTGTATTGATGACTTGTTTGATCAATTGCAAGGGGCACAAGTCTTCTCTAAGATTGACCTTCGTTCTGGGTATCACCAGTTGAAAATCAAGAGTGAAGACATACCCAAGATAGCTTTTAGGACGAGGTATGGGCACTATGAATTCTTGGTAATGCCTTTTGGATTGACCAATGCTCCTGCTGCATTTATGGACTTGATGAATAGGGTGTTTCATGAGTACTTAGACCGCTTTGTTATTGTCTTTATTGATGACATCCTAATCTTCTCCAAAAGCATGGAAGAACATGAAGAGCACTTGAGAATTGTTTTTCAGATTTTGAGGGAGAAGAAGCTACGAAGTTTAAAAAGAGTGAATTTTGGCTTGATCAAGTGGTATTCCTAGGGCATGTGATATTTGAGGCAGAAATTTCTGTAGACCCTAGTAAGGTTGAAGCTGTGGTTGATTAGGCAAGAATGACGAATGTAAGCGAGTTTAGAAGCTTTTTGGGCCTTACTAGCTATTATAGGAGGTTTGTGGAGGGATTTTCCCGTATTGCAGCCCCAATGACTCAACTAACTCGTAAGAATGCCAAGTTTGTGTGGACAGAAGAATGTGAGAAGAGTTTTCAAGAACTTAAGCAAAGGTTGGTCACTGCACCAGTACTAACCATCCCTAGCAACTTGGGAGGCTTTGTCATTTATAGTGATGCTTCAAAAAAAGGGCTGGGTTGTGTGTTGATGCAGCATGGTAAAGTCATAGCTTATGCTTCCCGCCAATTAAAGAGTTATGAACAAAATTATCCCACCCATGATTTGGAGTTGGCTGCAGTGGTGTTTGCATTGAAGATTTGGAGACATTATTTGTATGGTGAAAGGTGTGAGATTTATACAGATCATAAGAGCTTGAAGTACTTCTTTACTCAGAAAGAATTGAATATGAGACAACGAAGGTGGCTTGAGTTGATTAAAGATTATGATTGCTCAATCAATTACCATCCAGGCAAGGCTAATGTGGTAGCTGATGCACTTAGTCGGAAGTCCTCTGGTTTCTCAGCTGCCTTGTTAACTACTCAAAAGGAGATTATTAATGACTTGGAGAGGATGGGAATTGAAATTGTTATGGGTGATTCCCAAGCCTTTATGGCCAGTTTGACAATACAACCCACTTTAATTGAGAAGATTAAGAGGTCACAGGTTGAAGATGCACAAATTGTAAAGATCATAGGAGAAGTACAAGAAAGGAAGAGACCAGAATTTAATGTGTCTAATGATGGTGTTTTGAGGTTTGGAAAAAGGCTTTGTGTGCCAAATGATTTTGCATTAAAGAATGAGATTATGGAAGAAGCCCATCGTACCCCATACTCAGTGCATCCTGGTAGCACTAAAATGTATCGTGACATTTGAGAAAGTTATTGGTAGAATAACATGAAGAGAGAGATAGCTCAGTTTGTGAAGCAATGCTTGACTTGTCAACAAATTAAGGCACTACACCAGAAACCTTCAAGATTACTACAACCACTTCCCATTCCTGAGTGGAAGTGGGAGTGTATATGTATGGATTTTGTGACTAATTTTCCAAGATCTCTTAAGGAACATGAGGCCATTTGGGTAATTGTGGATAGGATGACGAAAACAGTAGATTTTATTCTGGTTAAGATGAATTACTCACTTGATCAGCTAGCACAGATATATATTGATGAGATTATGAGTCTTCATGGAGTTCCAGCATCAATTATGTCTGATTGAGACCCAAGATTCACCACAAAGTTTTGGGAAAGCCTACATAAAGCTTTGGTTACTAATCTTAGTTTTAGTATAGCCTTCCACCCACAAACAGATGGTCTATCAGAAAGAACTATTCGTACTTTGGAGGATATGTTAAGGGCTTGTGTATTGGATTTCAAAGGAAGTTGGGAAAAATACTTGTCTTTAGTGGAATTTGCCTATAATAATAGCTACCACTCTAGTATTGAGATGGCTCCCTATGAGGCTTTGTATGGTAGAAAATGCAGGTCCCTATTGTGTTGGGAAGAGGTTGGTGAGAGGAAATTATTGGGACCAGAAATCATTCAGATGAAATTTAAGAAGATTAATCGGATTCGTAAAAGATTGCAAACAGCACAAAGTTGACAGAAGAGTTATTATGACAACTCGAGAAGGAAAGTAGAATTTGAAGTTGGGGATATGGTATTTTTGAAAGTCGCCCCAATGAAGGGTGTGATGAGATTCGGAAAGAAGGGGAAGTTGAGTCCCAGATTTGTTGGTCCATTTGAGATCCTAAAACGTATTGGTAAAGTTGCCTACGAGTTGGCCTTACCGCCTACACTTGCAGGAGTACATAATGTGTTTCATGTTTCCATGCTGAGAAAGTACATCCCGGATCCTTCACATGTCTTGAACTATGAGCCACTTAAGATTAAAGACAACTTGACTTATGAGGAAGTTCCAATCCAAATTCTTGACCGCAAGGATCATGTGCTACGTGCCAAGACCATATCATTGGTTAAGGTTCTTTGGAAGAATCACACAGTGGAGGAGGCATCTTGGGAGCGAGAAGATGAGATGAAATCAAAGTATCCAGAATTGTTCGTTAATGAAGGTATGTACAATTTCGAGGACGAAATTTTTTTAAGGGGGGAAGGATGTAACACCCCAAAATTTTGACACCAATTTATTTATTATATGTAAATTATAAAGGAGGCCTACAATTAAATGGATTAAATTGAATTGGGCCTAAGATATTAAAAAATAAGATTAATACTATGGAATAGAAAGCCCAAGTGAGGTGGCATGAGTAAATATATTGGCCTTAATAACCCTAGCCTTTTTCTCTTAAATCACATGTGTAATTGCTGATGGGAATCCTTTTTGCTTCAGCCGACTACTGAAACTTTGCCTTCCGTCACTGTGGCTGTGAGAAGAGACTACAGGTATGGTTTCTATTACTATATCAATGGAAATAGGACTCCTACAATTGTGTTATATTAGATAAAGTTTTGGTCAATATGTCAGGAAGGAACACAGACTTTGAAATTGAGCCAAATAGAGTAATAGGTTCGGACTTGGTCACCATGTTAAAGTGAAAAGGGTGCTTATGGTTATTGCATTAAGCCTCAATTGTTGACCGGTTATTATGCATTCACACTAGTTCAACCGTGTACTAGATTTTGGGTCTTTGGGTTGATGATTACAATATTATAATAGCAATTGTTTATATAGCCGCAGTGGAATAGTAGTTCTGAGTCCAACATTGAGGCTGAAAAACTGTGAATACATTCTGACCAATTGTCATGCTATTGCCATGCTATTCCCTACGAAGTATGGTCCAAGCTTTGATTGATTATGTGGCTTTTACTTTTGTTTAATATATATAATATTAAGGTCAGTGAGCATTCTAGCACTAGATTGATAAATTAAATGCTATCTCACGTGGCTTTCAATGTTAAGTTGAATATATATTTTTATATATATATAATGTTAGAATCAATAGACGTCCAGTGCATCAAGAGGGAATGCTAAGCAACAAATTAAGGCCATACATGGCTTCCAATAGTAAATTTGATAGTTGGGTGAATAAATAGGGGATTTTGGATATATCAATATTGTCTAGGATAAAATCGTTTAGGTGTGAAAATAGATTTTTAAGTGAGAAATTATGTATTGATAAACCTATTTTTGGTGTTGTTAGGTTCTAATTCTACTGAATTGTTGTGATTCGAGGGAGGTTGATATCCTTTATTTTTGCAACTAAGAGGTAAGTGGTGTTTACTAATTTTGGGGGTTTTCCCAAAACAATGTCGATTGTTAAACTATTTTATACCAAAGAAATATGTTGATATTCTATGTATAAATTGATATTTTATAAATGGTTGATGTGCACGTTTACTATTCGTTTTATGAAAAACTTGTGGGACAACCTAAATTTAGTTAAACTTGTATGTGTGTATATATCTTTATATTTTTGAGAATTATGAATGGATTATTTTTGTGAGCATATTGAAATGTGTTTTGGAAACCTATGGCAAGTCGTGAATAGAAGCTCAGTATGGTATCTAGTCCTTAGCAAGGGACAATCATACTGCAGCTAGTCCCTAGCAAGGGACGGTCCCAGAAAAGGGGACAGTGCACATTTGATAGCTCCTTAGTAAGGGAGAATACTATTAAGGATCCAAAAAGGAAGCTACTTAGCAAGGGAGTGCACTTTTAGGTTCCAAGGGAACCATCCTTAAGAAAGGAGATGAAAAGGAGGTTCTAGTTCCAAAAAGGGGATAACACAACCCTGTCAACGGGGCGTAAACGTTGACCACGAGAAAAGCCTAGGAAATTGTTTATGTGATTGTATTAATATATGTATTATGATGGCTCACAATATAAAGATATTTTCTTTTTATATATGAAGTATTGATGATGAATATTGATGAGTTACAAGTTATGAAATTGTTGTAAAAATTATTTATTTGAAAGGTTTGTTCCCACACCCCAATGTTAGTGAATTCCACTTATTGAGTTATCTCACCCCTCCTTTATTTCCCATTACAAATACATTAGAGGGATTACTGGAGTAGAGATTCTTGGGAGACAGCAGTTATGAACTATTTTTGTAGAACTGAGGATTTTATTATTATTTTATGGCATTAAACATTGTATTGGAGAATTATTTTGAGGATGTTTTGTATTTGGTGAATTAGAGCCCTAACTTTTGTGATGAGATTCAAGGTTGCTAGTTTCTTTTATTTAACATATTTTATGGATTATTCAAATTAAATAGAAACTTATTGATTATGATTTTGGGGCGTTACATGTACAAATTTTAAAAAATCTTACCAGTTTCAATTAATATGTTAACTTCCTGTGCATTTGTTCTCTTGTTTGGCAGCCCCTAGAAGCGCTCTTCTGTAATTGTGATTCCCTTGTGAAAATCGTTTCTAAACTCCACAACGCACGTTTAAATAGAAGTAATTTCCTCACAAGTCACAAGTTATTTTATTGTTTCATTAATGTTGAATAATTGTCCTTGAAAATTTCTTCTCTTAAAAAAGGGGGAAAAAAAATATTGCTTTGTGATATACTCTTTTTATGTTTTTTGGAATCTTTGTAATGTACATTGTTTTCGTATTTTACATGATTGGGATTTTCCTCCAAAAAAAAAAAAAAAAAAAAAAACATGATTGGGATTCATATCTAGTTTTTTCATGAATAGTTTAAGAAAGGAGACCATCATCAATTTGTTTTAAAAATAATCTCTTTCCAATAAATTTTCAAATGCTAAACTTTCTCATTTTCCCTTTTGAAGGCCTGGAAACATCAAAGTTCCCCCCCACCCCCCAAAAAAAAAACCCCACACCCTCTTATTTTGAGGAATTTATTTTTGAATATATTTAAAAAAATTCTTGAAAGGTTATTTTTTGAAAAATGCTATATCCACAACATTTTCATAACAAATTCTAACTAGTAGGTAATTATTGTTGGGGTAAAAAAGTAATATTAATGTTAAGTTCAAATTTGAACCAATAACCAAAGTTATTAATACCGTTTCGGTTTCTCCAGTGGAATGGAATATTTCGGTACCGGCCGATTTCGGCGTACCGTTTCAGGGTGTTTCGGGGTTCCTAAAAAACAATTTATATATATTCTTGTAGAACATAAAATTGTCAATTCTAATAAATAAATAACTAAATATTAAATAATACAAATCATTTAGTCTTAACTCTTAAGTCTTAAACATCATATAACATCAATTTAACATCATACAATAAAAAGATTAACAAGACAATAACTAAATATCAAATAATACAAACCATTTAGTCTTAACTCTTAAGTTTTAAACATCAATTTAACATTACACAATAAGAAAATTAACAAGATAATAACTAAATATCAAATAATACAAGATTTACTCCTCCTCATCATCATCCATGAGAGAATGATCAAATTCATCGTCAAAAGAACTCCCACAAGAACTACCAACACCCATTGCAAGATTTGTCAAGCCATGCTCATTGTTGTTGTCATCGTCATCATCGTCATCAACATCAATAGTTTCAAGTTCAGCATCCTCTTCCACATTTACCATGCCTGCTGGTTCATTAAGACAATCCCAATTGCAGTAGCTAAAATTTAATTTAATTTGCATGAAGTGGATGAACAAACAAATCACATATCTTAAATTCTTAACTCTTACGTCTTAATCTTAACCACAAAACTTAGAAATCATAAGAAAAAAACCCAGAAATTTTCGGATTGTCATAGTTTACTGTTCAATGAAATGTTGTGTTTTACATGATGTAAAACACAACATTTCATTGAACAGTAAACTATGACAATCCGAAAATTTCTGGATTTCTTACACAACATTTCATTGTCATAAATCCACTCAAAAGAGTCAAAACCAAAAACACTAAGTTCTTAACCACAAAACAAATCATAAGAAAAAAAAAATTATGACAATCCGAGAGAAATGAAGTAATGAACCAACAAAAGACTAAAGCTTAAGTTCTTACTAGTTACTTCTTAACAATTAACACTTAATCACACATATCTTCAGCTCCTAACACTTAATCTTAAGATTCTTAACAAATCACAAGAAAAAAAATCTTAAAAAATTCGAGAGAGTGAGAGTAGAGAAAGAATACCTGTTTTGGCCGAAGTAGAGAAAGAGTGAAAGAGTCAAGAGAAGAAGCTAGGGCCTAGGAGCAGAGCAGAAAGCACAGCACGAGAGAGTGATAGATCGAAGCTTAGGAGCAGAGAGCACACTGCACAGTGAGCAGTGAGCACGACGGCAGTGAGTGAGAGAGAGATTGAGAGTGAAAGAAAAGAAATCAAAGAATAACAAATGAAGACCCGAAGAGTGGAGGACCATAAGATTAGGTTTTTTTAGTTCTGTACAAAACGGCGTCGTTTTGCAGTCTCTGGACTTTTTTTTTTTTTTTTTTTTTTTTTTTTATAACAGGCAAAATCATGTACCGGCCGAAATTCCCATTTCGGCCGGAATTTACCGGAATTGGCCGGAATGGCCGGAATGACCCGAAACGGCCCGAAATTTGAGCCGAGGTGGAACGCATGTAATTCCAGTACTGGTTTGCATGCCGGAACGGAAAATTCCGGCCGTTCCGGCCGGAACGGAACGGAATCAATAACTTTGCCAATAACAACTAACCATTAATGATTTATTGTAAAAATGTTGTGAACGTAGCACCTCTCTATTTTTTTTTTCTTCTTATTTTTAGTAAAACAACAAAGACACCCGTAATTTGGTTCTTCATTTAATATATGTGTAATTAACATGAAACAATGTTAGTTCTTAACCTCATATATTGCACTGTTTGAATATGCACAGGCTGGTGGCGAGGGATCACTTACGCCACAAGGTATATATAAGATCATTTTTTTTTTCTATTTTTTTTTTCTTCTTATTTTTAGTAAAACAACAAAGACACCCGTAATTTGGTTCTTCATTTATATCTGTGTAATTAACATGAAAGTTTGAAACAATGTTAGTTGTTAACCTCATATATTGCACTGTTTGAATATGTACAGGCTGGTGGCGAGGGATCACTTACACCACAAGGTATATATATAAGATCATTTTTTTCGTAACCTATTACTAATTCTTCTTCTTCTTCTTCTTCTTCTCATCCCAACTTGGAACTTAAACAATAGGTATTTGGTACATACACTTAAAAACTGAAAATTGTTGTTTAAAAACATGTGTGGAAATATGTGTGAGTGAAAAAGTGTATGGAAATACGTGTAATGTTGTTTAAAAACTGAAAATTGTTATTTGAAAACATATACCAAACACCCTTAATGTTGGAAAATGTGTGCATGGTTTTCAATTTTTTTCCTCATTGGGTGTGCACCGGCATGTGACGTTCGGTGCTCTGCAACTTCACATAAGAAGCCTTGTTTATTCTACTGCAACTATTGTTGTGCGAAATGTTTATGCTTCCCCTCCGGCACGTACGGGCACAAGGAGGAATGTGCATGCTACAACAATTGGAAAACTAAGGAAGGCGGACCCAAGTGCCCATGATAAGCCATAGAAACCACGAGGAACAGAAAAAAGTCATTGTTTTACAATTCAATTTTATGCTAAATTGATATAAGAAAAGTGTAATTGAAGCGATTTATGGGTAGTTGGCAATCACAGTTTCTAGCCGTAACCTGCTCTTTCAAATTACCAACGCAATTATTTATTTAAATAAGATTAAGATTTAGTAAATTATGGTTTTTTTAATACATTTTTCTATTTTTAAATTATATGGATTATTAGAGGGAGAGAGAGAGAGAGATGTGATGATTATTTATAATTATACATAATTCTTCTTCGTGTTAAAAAGTAGCAGGCTCTATTTAGTTCAATTTGTAAACTTTTTTCTTCTAAAAAAATAATTTGGTAAAGTTTATTATTATAAAAGAAGAGATTTAAGGTTTGATTGCCGCCTATATCAAGAGTCAAGACCAATTGGTGTCTTAGTCTAATTATAAAAATAAATATAATTTGACATTATAAGTATAAAATAGAAATTTTCATTTTTTAAAATAATAATAAATAAGATTTAATAAATTAATAATAATATTTAACAAATTAATTTTTTTTAAATAAAAAAAAAAAGTGGGACATCTTCCCCACTTAAAGGTAATTGTACTTCAAATGAACCATCTTGTTAGCCATATCTCTGCCAAAGGTAATACTTTTAAATGAGTCTTTTTATATTTAAATATCACTTACATAATATTTATATATTTTATATATGTCATAATTTTATTTAATTAAAATATATTATTCTTACTTTTTAATAAGGCTGATTCGCTTAATGGTAATTGAGTTGGATTGCTATTAATCCATAATTGTTTTTGGAAAATACTATAATTACTAAAATAATTTACTGCAAAAAATTTACAAATGAATGTGAATCATGTGATAATGAATGTTATTGGAGGCACTTCAACAATATTATAATTGGATCCTAAAAGAAACAAAATTATAATTGAATATGTCTTACTTTTTTGTGATGGATGGCACTTCAATTCGTAAGAACCATTTAATAAAATTTGTAGTATCTTTGGTCAGGGGCAGCTCCATGTGTAAGTCAATGTGGTCTCAGGACCACCCTTACTCAAAAAAAAAAAATGTATACACACACACACATACACACACACACACACTTGCAATCAAAAATTATTGTAAACTATCCTATTTTGATCACTCTAACTTGATAAACACAAGAATTTAGGTTCAACAAAAATAAGAGTAATGCTATATTCACAATATTTTAATAATAATTTCACAAAAAATCGTACTTGATAAGCTATTACTAATTCTAATTAGGGCCCAATATTGATATTAATTTTTTAACCAACCAATAATAGATTGTCGCATAAGATTTGTTGGGAAAATATCATAAACATAGCATTACTCCAAAAATAATTCTAACCCCTCAAATATAATCCTTAACCTCTTAAACCCAAAAAAAGGCTTAAATAACAACAATAAAAATTAGCCCAAAAAACAACAAAAATAACCCAAACAAAAACATATATGACTAGACCAAATAACAACAAGTGAACAAATTATTCAACAAAAAGACTATTCAAAAGCAAAATATAAAAAAAAATCTCTAATCATTCAAATTTGTAACTCGTTCATAAAAATAATCTCTAATTTCATTTTTCCTAATAAAAGTACTACGAGAAATATTGTCATTATGAGTTTTCCCCAGCAATTATGCTCTCTTTGGCTTTATAGTCGCAATAATTTTGCTCTCCTTAACAACTCGGCTCACAGTTGGAACTGTAAAGTTATTATTTACAACCATTTGTTTTGTTGGCTTATATTCCGTGTCAAATTTGATTGTAATTATATTCAATCTGTTGTACCCTGTATTTATTGTGGGATTTCATTGTAAGGGTTGTGTGTTAGAGAGAAAGAGTGTGAAGACTCAAGCATTTGAAGACTGAAGATTTCTCGCGGGTATCTCGCGACTTAGCTTCCCGCGAAGTGACTCATGTGCCCTGCACATGCTGGAATGCGAAGCGTCAGGCCAGATGGAGATAGCTGTGTCTCGCGAGTATCTCGCGGGTAAGGCCTTCCCGCGAGACACCCGCGAGGCATTCTGTTCTGCCAGCCTGTCAAGTCTGAATCACACTTTCTGTACCCACACTATATATACCCATATTACCCACAATTGAGATGAGAGCCTCTGAGAGAAAACCCTAGCCAAACACCTTGAGAGTTAGAGATTGTTATACCCACAATCCTCTACACATTTGTTTTGGGAATTTCCTCATCTCCTACCTCTCCATTTCCATACCATTGAGAGGTTGATAGCCCAAACACTTATCACACCCTTTGAGAGTGTCAAGTGACGTTTTGGTGCTACTGGGAAGCATTGGAAGAAGCCGATGATGGCAGATGCAACATGGAGCTTGTTGCGGGATTTGGAGAACTAAGATAAGACACGGTTCCGAGAAGCCTTGTTGGAGTAGGAGCTTGGAGGGCTTAGGTACATCGGGTAGATTAGGCTTGGAGAGTCTCTTGCTAACCCATGTATCCCAATTGATTGTCTAGTGGATTGATTTTCGCTTGGAGGGCGGCGGAGAGGTTTTTCGCCAAGTTCTTCGGTTTTCTCTTCGATAACACGTCTCAATGTTATCTGTGTTTGCATCTCTCTTCCCTACTTTTATTCATTTCATTTTTACTGCTGTGTTGCTTTAAATATGGATTAGAGTAGTTGTATTGCTTATACGCTTGTGTTTACACTATTCCGCACTTAGTATTAAGTTAGTGTAAAATCAAACAAGCCGTAACTTTAATTTAGGGGTCTAAATAGCTCTTGTGTTTTTCAACACATTTTCGAGCTTTCAATTGGTATCAGAGCAGGTACACTTGCTGTGGTTTAAATACCTAAGTGTAATCCTTGACCCCTCGGTAATGGCCAACATGAAGAATAGTAGAGGTGTTTGTGAAAATGACTCTATGAACATATTTGAAGACTGTTCTAGCAATGCTCTTTTAGAATTATTTAAATCAAAGAAACATGCTAGAATCTTTAGTCACATGCTGAAATCCTTAGTTCATAGGAACCATGATATACATAACAGTTTATGTGAGTCAAATTCCTTAGTTCATGAATATAAGAGAAGGAATAGACACTTGTGTGATAAACTTGATCGTCTAAAAAGGAAACTACACTCATCTTTGAATGAAATAAAGAAAAATGAGTCATGTTTTGATGGTCAAGAATGTCTCTCTCATGCATGTCTTTTTGTTCATACCGCATTGAAAGTGTTTAACTCATGTTTGTGGTACCTTGACAGCGGTTGTTCAAGGCATATGACTGGAGATAAGTCTCTATTCAAAACTCTTAAAGAGAAGGAAGATGGTTTTGTTACATTTGGAGATGGTAGTCATTCACAAGTTCTTGGAAAGGGAACGATGGATATTCCGGGACTGCCTCTGTTGACTGATGTGCTGTATATCAAGGGATTGAAAGTGAACTTGCTGAGTATTACTCAGATTTGTGATGAAGACTTCTTAGTCCAATTCTCAAAGAAAGGATGTCTAATCTTGAATGAAGAAGGTGTTCAAGTTTTGAAAGGATTAAGGACCACCGACAACTGTTATGGAGTCATTCCCAAACCAAGCATAGCATGTAGGAGTGCTCGAGTGAATCTTTTGGAGTTGTGGCATCAACGTCTTGGACATGCTAACTACAAACATGTGGCAAAAGTGTCTAAGCTTGAAGCTGTGGCTGGTTTACCAAAGTTTGGAAAAGTTGAGAAGAATGTTTGTGGTCCATGTCAGTTGGGAAAACAAACAAAGTCAAGCCATCCTAAAGTAAATGTAGTTGCTACATCTCGTCCCTTGGAGTTACTACAAGTGGACTTAATGGGTCCAACTAGAACAAAAAGCATGGGTGAAAAGCGCTATATAATGGTGGTTGTTGACGATTTCTCAAAATATTCTTGTTTGGACTTTCTTAGGGAGAAGTCAGAAGCATGTGACAAGATGGAAAGGCTATGCAAGAGGCTGTAGAATGAAAAAGGAGTTCCCATAGTTAGAATCAGAAGTGATCACGGGAAGGAGTTTGAAAATGCTAAGTTTGAAGCATTCTGCAATGAACATGGCATTAAGAAGGAATTTTCAGCTGCCAAAACTCCACAACAAAATGGGGTGGTTGAAAGAAAAAACCGGGTGATTCAAGAAATGGCAAGAGTAATGTTACTCAACAAAAACATTCCACAGAAGTTTTGGGCTGAAGCTGTGAATACATCGTGCCATATTGGGAATAGAATCTACTTCTGAGTAGGAACTAAGAAGACATCATATGAAATTTGGAGAGAGAAGAAACCAAAAGTAAAATATTTTCGAATATTTGGAAGTAAATGCTACATTCTCAATGATAGGGAGAATCCTGGAAAATTTGATGCTAAAAGTGATGAAGGGATATTCCTAGGTTACTCCATAAATAGCCGAGCATATAAAGTGTACAACAAGCGCACTAAGACGGTGATGGAATCAATAAACGTGGTCATCGATGACACTATCTCTGAAAAAGGTATTAATGATGATAGTGAAGGCCAAATCCTTAAGAAGAATAAGCAAGACGATGAAATGTCTTAAGGTGAAGATGCTGAGAAAGAATCACCGGAAGAGGAGTCTACACCTCCTATATCAAGAAGGGTGACTAGATCGACTCAAGGATCTCTTAGTCCACTCACCCCTCCGGAAGTTCAACCTCCAATCTCGCGTGATGAGGAACCTTCCACTTCCAAAAGACCATCATCAAGGGTAATCCTTAATCATCCTTCAAGCAATATCATTGGTGACTTAGATGAAGGACTTCGGCTGAGAAAAGGACAAGCCTATATTGTGAATCATGTGACATACAACTACTACCTTGCTCAATTTGAACCAAAGAAAGTGAAGGAAGCATTGAAGGATGAGAATTGGGTAGAGTCCATGCACCAAGAGCTGCACCAGTTTGTTAGAAATGATGTATGGGAGCTAGTACTAAGGCCCAAGGATACACATGTCATCGGCACCAAGTGGATCTTCAAGAACAAAACTGATGAAGATGGTGAAGTTGTTCGAAATAAGTCGAGATTGGTGGCTCAAGGATATACTCAAGTTGAAGGCATAGATTTTGATGAGTCTTTTGCACCGGTTGCAAGATTAGAGTCTATCCGAATTCTTCTCTCCATAGCATGCATTATGAACTTCAAGTTGTATCAAATGGATGTGAAGAGTGCTTTCTTGAATGGATTTTTAAATGAGGAAGTGTTTGTGGAACAACCAAAAGGGTTTCAAGATCCTCACTTTCCTGACCATGTGTTAAGGCTGAAGAAGGCATTATATGGGCTGAAACAAGCACCAAGAGCTTGGTACGATTGCTTAACCACATATCTCTTAGATCATGGTTTCACGAGAGGTCAAGCTGATCGAACTTTGTTTCTCAAAAGGAATGAGAAGTTTCTCCTTGTTGCTCAGGTATATGTGGATGACATTGTCTTTGGATCCACAATCGATCATCTAGCTCACGAATTCTCAGAAGAAATGAAAAAGGGAGTTTGAGATGAGTATGGTGGGAGGACTGAACTACTTCTTAGGGCTTCAAGTGAAACAACAAAAAGATGGGATATTTATCTTTCAAGAGAAATATGCTAAAAATCTTGTAAAACGATTTGGCCTAGACTCAAAGAAGCACACTTCTACTCCCATGAGTTCGTCAGCAAAATTGAGTCGTGATGCAATAGGTATAGAAGTGGATCCAACACTCTATCGAAGCATGATCGGTAGTCTCTTATATCTAACAGAAAGCAGACCAGACATCACTTTCAGTGTTGGAGTTTGTGCTAGATTCCAGGCAGCACCCAAAGAATCACACTTGACTGCGGTCAAACGAATTATCCGCTACATAAATGGCACATCCGATTATGGAATTTGGTATTCAAAAGACTCGAATGAGTGCCTAGTTGGATATTCTAATGCTGATTGGGCCGGATGTATTGATGATAGGGAAAGCACTTCCGGTGGGTGTCTCTATCTTGGAAATAACTTGGTGTCATGGATGAGCAAAAAGCAGAATTCAGTCTCTCTTTCAACGGCTGAAGCCAAATACATTGCAGCGGCAAGTTGTTGTGCACAATTATTATGGATAAAGAAGCTTCTACATGATTATGGAATCACTCAAGATACTATGTGTGTGTTCTGTGATAACACAAGTGCCGTAAATTTATCAAAAAATCCAGTCCAACACTCGAAATCAAAGCATACCGAGATCCGGTACCACTTCATTCGAGATTTGGTGGAGGAAAAGACTGTGTATTTGGAGTTCATCACCACTAACAACCAGAAGGCAAACATATTTACAAAACCTCTTGATGGCCCAAAGTTTGAATCTTTGTGTAAGACCATCGGTGTTGGTATCATTTCGTGAACTCTATCTCGTGTGTGAACCTTTGTACTTTTTGTTGCATACTTGTTGTTTTGGTTTCACATGTTTCATTCGTACATGTTTCTTTTACTTGTTTGGCTTGTGCCTGTTTTGTTTTGTTGATCTTACTTTATTTCGATTTTGTAAGGTTGAATTGTATCAACCATCTTGTTGGCTTTATTCCGTGCCAATTTGCTTGTAATTTTCACTTAGTAACCCTGTATTTAGGTGGGATTCATGTAAGGGTAGTGTGTGAAGAGAGTGTGAAGAAAGGCTCAAGTTTGTGCAAAGAAGCAGAGTTTTGCGGTTAGGACTCGCGACTGGCAAGCCGCCAACTGCTGGCACGTGAGAAGCACACAGGGGAGCTAAAGGGTCGCGCCAGCTGTTGCACTACAGGACAAAAGTCCCAGGTTAGCCAGGCCGTTACGTCGCGACTTGAACTCGCGACTTGGACAAGCTGCGAGGCCAAGCTGCCAACCAGCCCTTTTTGACAAAAGCTGTCTCTTCGTATTCCAAACACACACCACTATATATAGACCCTTATACCCACTAAATTGAGAGAGCTTCCAGAGAGAAAAATTGAGAGAGAAACCCTAGAGAAAAACAAGATTGCCTCATCCCCAATCTTCACTAAGAGACTCCTCAAATTCCTCTACTCTCTTCCTCTCCATTGATACATCCTTGAGAGGCTATTGACCAAATCCTTATCTCACCACACCCACATCTGTGAGAAGGTATATTGGTGCTAAGGGAAGCAGTTTGGGAAGGAACCAATGGTTATTGGTTGATGCTATGGGCTATAGCGGAATCCGGTAAGCTAGAAAAGAAAAAGGTTCGGCGCAACCTCGTTGGAGCAGGAAGCTTGGAGGGCTTAGGTACCTGGGTAGATTAGGCTTGGAGGGTCTATTGCTGTTCATGTATCCCAACTACATTTTCTAGTGGATTATTGACCGCTTGGAGGGCGGCGGAGAGGTTTTACGCCGAGAGCTTCGGTTTCCTCTTCGATAACACATTGCGTGTTGTCTTTGTATTTGCATCTCTCTTCCCTTTATCTTTACCATTTAATTACTACTGTGATTATGATTATTTATAGTTTAGATTGTTTATCAATTTGGTCGTAAGCTTGTTATCGTTTTTCGCACATACACTGTTTGATATAAAGCTTGAATTGGTATTTTTGTAATTGGAGGTCTAAACGTTCAAGGGTGTTTCATACCCATATTGAACTTTCAATTGGTATCAGAGCGGGTACACTTGTTGTGGTTTAAATACCTAAGTGTGATCCTTGACCCCTTGTGTTATTTACCATGGATGTTGCATTGTATGCCTCTTTGTATGATTTGGTTGATGATAAATGTAGCATGTCACGTGTTTGTGAAAATGACCCCATGAGTGATAATCCTCATAATTGTGATGCTATGTTACATGATACTTTGGATGTTGTTGATATTCCTAACATCAAACTCTTGAAGAAAAAGGCTAAGAAGTTTAATAAGGATTTGAACAAGTTATTTTGTGAAAATGATGATTTGATTGCTAAGTTCAATGAATCCAACAAATTGGTTGAAAATTATAAGAAACTTGCTGAAAATTTTGTTGAAAAGCTGAAAGAGTTTGAATGTTTGAATATGGACTTGGATGCTAAACTTGTTTTGTCTAACAAACTTGTTGATGAGCTAAAATATGAAAATGAATATCTTAAGATGCATGCAAAATGTTTGATTGCTGAACCTATTGTTAAAAGGGATGAAATTATTTGTTGCAATCATGTTGTGGTACTTGATTTTGTGTCTATTGTGTGTTCTACCCCAAAGGACAAATCGGTGTACATTCCTCCACATAAAAGAAATCAAAAGGTGGAGAGAAAGGCTGTTAAGTCAAAGCCTCTATTTAGGTCTCAACCTAAGGTTTTGGATGGATCTAAGTTTGTTCCAACTTGCCACCATTGTGGTGTGATTGGTCATATAAGACCTCAATGTTATAAGTTGAAGAGAGAACAAAACCATGTTGATAGATCCCTTCCCAAAAAGCCTAGTGGATCTAAACACATTGTTTGTCACCATTGTGGTGTCTTTGGTCATCTAAGACCTCAATGCTCAAAGTTTCATGCTTTTAAAAGAATTAAAAGAAAAGAGAAACTTGAGCTTCTTGGAAGTTGTGCTAAAAAGAGTAAACCGGATTTGAGTGAAAATAGTATGTTGTTAAAGAAAGTGTTTAATGCTCTTAACTCCTTGATTATGTGCATCTCCGGTTCTCATTTTTCCAACCCTCGTCTCACTTCTCATGAGACACTCATTCCAAACAATCATTCCGTTTGGATGAGAAAGGGTTCCTATGGTTGAGCTTTTGCTCTTTTGGTCCTTGATCTAATTCTTTCGATCTTTGTGGGACCCTTCATGCATTGCATGCTATATCTTCATGCATTTTGTGCATCTTGCATTTATTCATATGCATTGTTTTTGTTTTGATCTTACATTTTTGTTTTAATTTTGTGTGAGTAAAAAATCCAAAACCACGTAAAAAGTGAAAAATTCAAAAAGTTTGATCGTATATGTTTGAGCACATATCACATGTGAGTTTTGCCTTGTACCTTTGTACTTATGGCTTTGTGCATTTACGAGCTTAGCTTGTTCTTTATGCACTTATATCTGTGTGGGAAAAATCTTGACATCTTTGTGTGATTGTTGTAAATCGATCTTCAAGCTTGTCATGAATGATTAGTCAATAGTCATGTTGGTCTTGATACATGCGTAGACTTGTGCCTATATATCTTCCCACTCTTTTATTTTTATTGCTTAAAGAGCTCAACAAATGTAAATCTCAAAATGAAAAGAGATAATGAGCTGCAAAAGCCATCGCACATACTAGTATTTGACTAGGAAAAAGGGAAAGCAACTTTTATGAAAATGTATGGTGTCCAAAAGCCAAAGGCTTGTTCATCAAATTGAAATATCAAAAATTTCAGGCATCGATCTCAAAATGAGATATATTGATTCAAAATGATCAAATATTATGAATTGTAAAGAAGCCAAATGAAAAGCTTCAAAGTTGTGTAATCATTTTCTTATGGGAGGTCATATATGCATATTTCTATAAGTGAGATAGATCACTTGTCTTAGTACTAGTTGTGTATGACTTGATTGAATTGATCATTGAAATTTCATTCTAGACTAAGGACTATTCCACACTTGATACACACACACAACACACATGCTTAATGTTCAATGAATGCTTTACTCATTTGTTCGATTGTACTTGTTTAAATGTGATGTGTGTGTGCTCAACTATATATGGATCAATCCAAAAAGATTTTTGATCATTTTATATGTTTTTGGAAGTGATTTTTATCATTCTTTGTGTTCATGTTTAGTGCTTACATTGTTTTTCAGTGTTTAAACATGTTTTGGGTTGAAAAACAAGTGTCAGAATTTTTGGCCACTCATTTTGGCAACTTGCAAGCAGACAAACCAAGCTGCAAGTTTTGGCGACTCGTTTTGGCGACTTGCCCAGTCGCGAGTTCACATAGAATGGTTTCGCGACTCACTGGCGACTCGTTCGTGACTCGCCCAGTCGCTAAATGCCTAGAATCAGCTTTTTAAAGAGTTTTTTCGTGGGAAACTTGTTTTAAACCTCTCCCATCCTCTCTTAAACCCCTCTTTTACTATTTTTTACATCAAAACTCAATCAATTTAAATAATTTTTCATTCCATTAACATCTCTAAGGTAATTATATACTCTTTTCATTGTTTTTAATCCTTAGATTATGTTTTGGAAAGTTTTGTGCTCTTGGTTGGGATTCTCATCATAGGGGTTGGGAAAACTTATTTTTGGTCAAATCTTTTGCATGGGATTGGTTTCTTTTGATGATTTGTTTTGGTTGTTGGCCCCTTGTGGCAAAAAGAGCATGTATTTAGGGTGGATTTTATAATGTTCATGCATTGTTTTACATTGTTGTTCATAATGTGCACACTAGGTGTTTGATAAAATGCCTCTTAGGCATTTTTTCACTTATTTGGACTCTAATGAGTACCAAACTTTGGGGTCTCTCATGTTCCCTCATTAGGAACATGTTTGGTTCAGTGGTTGAGTATTTAACACACCTTGCCCCACATGTGCATTTTCCATGCATTGGTCATGCATTGCACTTGCCACCTCTTGTACACACCTTTGCTACCCTTGTCATGCATTGGTCTATACTTTGTTTCTTCATCCTAGCATGTCATGTTTACCTTATACTTTGTAGCATTTCTTTTCATCTTAGGTTTGAGCTTCATTTTCTCATGCATCATTGCACCTCTCATGCATCATTGTCATTGTTCATACCTTCATCTCTTGCCCTCGTTTCTCCTTGACCCTTTGTCTATTCCTGACGAAAAGGGGGAGAGTATACTCTAGGGAGTATATTACGAAGAGTTTTTGTCATTTCTATATGACCCTTGTGCACATTCTTAGGGGGAGAAATTCTATTTCTCGTGCACATTTGTAGGGGGGGTGATATTCCATAGGGGAGATGTATGTACCAAGGGGGAGAAGACTTTGAGCTAATAAGAAAACTTTGTTTTGGTGTTTGGTGTTTGATCAAGTTGCTCACATGTTTCACATCATGATTACTTGATCGCAATTTACTTGTTACATTATACTTGTCCATTTATTACTTGCTTTACCTTGAGGGTCTAATGTGTTTTGTGCAAGTGTTTCAGGTTACAGGTTCATCACAGCTCCTATGATTCATGATAGGGGGAGTGATATGATAGGGAAGTACTTTATCGTTTGTACCTGGTACCTTTGTAGGTTTTTAAGGTTAATAGTTTGGCTTGTACCCATGTTGCTTCTGTAAGCTTTAAGGGTTTGCTTCTATGCACATTGTAGGCTTTATGGTTTGTAACTTGCTTTATGCAGCCTTTGTGCTTTGTTAAATCAGTACTTCTAACTAAATGTTATGCATTTCCTTTTAAGTACTGTCACTCTTGTGCCCTTGTAGGATTTGTCCTAGTTGCACATACTTCATGTACTGTGCATTGGTTGAGTGTTGGTCATTCAAGTGATTTGCCTTGTGTTTGTCATCTTGAATGTCCGGATGTTCATTCCAAGTGTGAATGAGCATTATGATCACTTGGTTATAGTGATTACCTGTTTTGGTCTTGCCATAGTTTATTGCTTTATTCTATTGTGCTTGATCGCATTGTGCTTGCTCCATGTGCATTACAAGTTTTCTGCATACAATGAACTTATTGTGTTGTTGTGTTTCAGGAGTTACTTGTTCTTATGGTTCTAAAGCTTCACAGATTCTAAAGTTAGGTGTGAGTGAGTTTTCCAACTGTTCCCAACTCACGCGTTAAGTCTAGAGTTTGTTATAGGGTTTTGTCACGGAATAGCTAAAGGGGGAGATTGTAAGGTTGAAATTTATGAGCCATCTTGTTGGCTTTATTCCGAGACAATTTGCTTGTAATTTAGCACTTAGTAACCCTGTATTTAGGTGGGATTCATGTAAGGGTAGTGTTCGCGTAAAATAATCTGCAAGTGCACAGAATCATAACAAGTAGTAAAGTGTTTTTAGAAAACGAATGTCGAACCCACAGGGATTAACTATGTTATTGAATACCGAAATTCACTAAATTAATTACTATTTGGAAAATCGAAAATAAATGGAACGTTCTACTATCTGAATTAAATTAAACTATTTAAAAATAAATAAATCTACGAATAAAAAGAATTAACAAAGCGTAAAAATCTAAAAGTGTAAAAATATGATAAGAATGGATCTAGAGCAATTGATTTCACCTAACAAATCCCACACAATTTATCCTTCTTAATTATTAAATTCTAATAATCTCCTGTTGATGATTAAAAATTCCTTAAGTATTCAATATCTTCTCTCGAATAATATCAAAAATATCTTCAACTAACAATTCCATATCTCTATGTGAATTTAATTAATTGGAGGCTCATTACGTACTTTGAATTTTTTGAAAAATCACACTAGTCACGGTAAAGCATCTCTACTTTCGCTCAACTAATGGTGTTTAATTCTAGAACTAAAATAACAAATCACCTCTCGGTCTCATTGTAATTCAATTGATCAAACTATAATTTGTAAAAAATAGTAAGCATTAAGAATAAGAATTAAACACTCAATCATGGAAATATTAAAAATAAAATAACTCAGAAAATAAATTGTGTGTTCATTGCTAGACTACATCAATGCTCTAGAAAATAAAATTTAGTTCATAATAAAATTGAAAAGAAAACAAATAAAACTTATGTCTTTCATCTGCATTGGTTGATCAACATGAAGCTCTAGCCTTCTCTAGTGCAGCGGCACCATTCACAGGAAAATTCTCTAATGCAGCGGCAACAGTGCAGATTTTCCCAGCCGCCTCCTTTTTCTGTTTTGCTCCCTTTATATCCTTGCCCACATTACAGCCGACCTAATAATCTTCAGGAAAACCCACAGTGACCTAGAGCCTCTCTTATTTGTGGTTTGGTGGAGTAAGACAAGAGCCCAAGCCCATATGTGGGTCCACGTACGTGTGGCATGACTACATGAAGCTTCTCTTTATTCTTAATCCCTGCTTTCTATTTCTTTCTTTTTACTTCACATACTGACGTCACTACCTCCTAATCAAATATTTCCTTGCCCCACTTTGCATGTAAAGTTACTTGGCTGCTGAAATCTTCTCAATCCTTCAAAGCACAAATGACTAGATAAATATTTAAAAAAAATCAAATCAAATCAAAAGAAATAAAGGAAAACTAACAATTTTAATAAATAAGAGGACAATAAAAATTATGTAAAAATTACACTTATCAGGTGGTGTGTGAAGAGAGTGTGAAGAAAAGCTCAAGTTTGTGCAAAGAAGCAGAGTTTCACGGCTAGGACTCGCGGCTGACTCGCGACTGGCAAGCCGCCAACTGCAAGCATGTGAGAAGCACACAGTGGAGCTGAAGGGTCGCGCCAACTGTCGCACTACAGGACAAAAGTCCCAGGCGGGCCAAGCCGTTATCTCGCGACTTGAACTCACGACTTGGACAAGCCGCGAGGCCCTGCTGCCAACCAGCCCTGTTTGGCAAAAACTGTCTCTTTGTATTCCAAACACACACCACTATATATAGACCCTTATACCCACGAAATGTAGAGAGCTTCCAAAGAGAAAAATTGAGAGAGAAACCCTAGAGAAAAACAAGATTGCCTCATCCCCAATCTTCACTAAAAGACTCCTCAAATTCCTCTACTCTCTTCCTCTCCATTGATACATCCTTGAGAGGCTATTGACCAAATCCTTATCTCACCACACCCACATTTGTGAGAAGGTATATTGGTGCTAAGGGAAGCAGTTTAGGAAGGAACCAATGGTTATTGGTTGATGTTATAGGCTATAGCGGAATCTAGTAAGCTAGAAAAGAAAAAGGTTCGGCGTAACCTCGTTGGAGCAGGAAGCTTGGAGGGCTTAGGTACCTGGGTAGATTAGGCTTGAAGGGTCTATTACTGTTCATGTATCTCAACTACATTTTCTAGTGAATTATTGACCGCTTGGAGTGCGGCGAAGAGGTTTTACGCCGAGTGCTTCGGTTTTCTCTTCGATAACACATTGCGTGTTGTCTTTGTGTTTGCATCTCTCTTCCCTTTATCTTTACCATTTAATTACTGCTATGATTGTGATTATTTATGGTTTAGATTGTTTATCAATTCGGTTATAAGCTTGTTATCATTTTCCGCACATACACTGTTTGATATAAAGCTTGAATTGGTATTTTTGTAATTGGGGGTCTAAACGTTCAAAGGTGTTTTACATGCTTTTTGAACTTTCAGATTTGTTTTTGAGTGTGTTCAAAAAATTCAAAAACCCATAAAAATTGAAAAATCTTCAAAAAGTTTGATCGCTTGTTTTGTGCATATCTCATGTGAGTTTGGCCTAGTACCTTCGTACTTATGGCGTAGTGCATTTACGAGCTTAGCTTGTTTTTATATGCACATTTATCTGTGTGGGAGAAATCTTGAAAACTATGTGTGATTGTTGTAAATAGATCTTCAAGCTTGCCATGAATGATTGGTCAATAGTCTTGTTGGTCTTGATACTTGCATAGACTTGTGTATATATCTCTTCCCTCTTTATTTTTATGTTTTTGCAAAAAGAGCTCACCAACTGTAAAATCTCCAAATGAAAAGAGATTTTGAGCTGCAAAAGTCTGTCGCACATACTAGTATTTGACTAGGAAAAAGGGAAAGCGACTCTTTTAATGTATTTGTATGGTGCTCAAAAAGCCAAAGGCTATCTCTCAATGTTGAAATATCAAAAATTTCAAGCACCAATCTCAAAAAGAGATGTATTGTCCAAAAAGGATCAAATGTTATGATTTATGTAGAAGCCAAATGAAAAGCTTCTAAGCTGTGTAATCAATTTGTGGGAGGTCATATATACTCATTTCTATAATGGAGATAGTCCACTTGATTTTGTATCAGTTGTGTATGACTCGATTGAATTGATCATTGAAGGTTCACTCTGGTCTAAGGACTATTTCACACTTGATACTCACCCACAACACACAAGACTTTGATTCAATGAATGCTTATCTCATTTGTGTGATTGTACATGTTCAAATGTGATGTGTATGCTCAAATACTTGATGATCAAATCCAAAAAGATTTTTGAGTGTTTTTATATGTTTTTGAAAGTGATTTTATACTTTCGAGTCTTTAGTTTTTTTTCAAAATGCATTTCTTTGTTTTTCTTCAAAAACTGGTTCAGAGGTGTTCTCGCGAGAAGCTCGCGACTTAAAGCTTCCCACGAAATGAGCTTGAGGGAAATATTTTTTTTCATTGTGTCACACAGAAACTCTCGCGACCGTTTCGCGATTGTCTTGCGACCAACAGTTTCTCACGAAATGCTGTTTGGCAAAAACTGGATTTTTCCAAATTCAGATAGAAGGTATCGCGACTGTCTCGCGACTGTATCGCGACCTAAAGCTTCCCGCGAAAGCTTTTGTGCTTCAGTGGCCATTCTCGCGACTGTCTCGCTACTCTCTAACCCGTGAAAAACGCGTGTTTTCAGTTTATATGTAGCAAATGTGACAGTTTTTCAAAACTTTCTCATTTCCCTCGCTCAACCTCTTTCGAACCTCTTTCAACCCAAATCACTATTTCATTCAAACCCCATCATTTTCAAGCAAAATTTCTGCACAATCCTTTCAAGGTATGTACCTTTTACACTTTTCTCTTGTTTTATTTTCGGATTATGCAGTTTTTATGCTTAGGGTTTGAAAATTGGGGATTTTCAAAAAATTGGGTTGGGTTTCTTTTTAAAGTGAATTTTTTTCAATTTCTTTGATTGGGCTGAGTCCCATTTGTCTATTGTGCATCTGTGTTGGCCCCATGTGGCATTTTAACATGTATTTAGGCATGATTTCACCTTGTTCATGCATTTTTCATGTGATATTTACTTTGTTGCATGTTAGGTGTTTGACAAAATGTCTAAGTGACATTTGTGTGATGTATTGGACTACACTTAGTTCCAATCATTGGTCTAGGTCTCTTTTGCCATGTTTATCATGTTTAAGTCAATGGCTATGTGTTTTACACACTTTGCCTATTTTGTGCTTAATGCCATGCCATGCACACACTAGGCACACACCTAGGCACTCCCAATGCATCTGGTGCTGCACCATCATGCATCAACACACGCACACACATGCACACAGACGCACACATATGTACAATATCTTATTTTCATGCATTGTGTTTATTTTTCCTTGTTCTATATGCTTTGGCATGTTGTTTTGAGTTGGTTATACTCTGTTTTAGGCTAATTTTGCCTCTGTTTTGGAACTAACTTGAATCTAATCAAGTTTTGTGTTCTGGTTTGTGTCTGTGCACTTGCTTTCTGTCTGTTTTGTGAATTTGTGCAGATGTCTCCTTTCAAACGCTCCGCAGTGAAAGGAAGCAGCAGTAAAGGGAAAGAGCCAATTATTGATGTTGATGAACCATCACCAAAGTCAAAAAGGCCTCGTTTTTCAACTGAAGTCTATGACCCTGATTTGTTCAGATCTTATGCTGCTTTTTAGAACTATAGGAACTATTTTCAAGGCGCCCCTTTGCTAGCTGAAAAGGCCATTGATCAGCCATCACTCCGTGACACAAATATACCCATTTGGTTTGCCACGAAAGATTGGAACTTTCTGCTTTCAACTCTCGAGGATGCATACGAGAACATGGTTAAGGAATTCTATGCCAATGCCATTGTTGTCGGAGAAGAGATAAAATGTTGGGTTCGAGGAAAGAGTTTCTCTGTAACACCACTGTACTTGGCGAAAATTCTACACATTAACCGGCCAATACTCCCCATACCACCAGTATATGATGAGCTGAACCCAAATGCAGAGTTTCTCAAACAGGCTTTGGGAGCTAATTTGGAATTCTCCTCCAATAAGAAGTCAATCAATGTGGCATCCCTTTCTCCCGAATTAAGACTTCTCTCAATGATCATGTGTAGCAATCTCTATCCCTTGTCCAGCATCGGATATATGAATCTTGGTTGAGCATTATTCTTGAATGATCTGATCACTGACGTAGAGATTGATGTGTGCTTTCACATTTTTCACATCTTGGCAAAAACAGTTGAACGGACTGCTTCAAGGAATTGTATTCCTTTCTGTACCTTATTTCAAGGATTTTGAAGCTCAAAGGTGTCCGTCCTTTGGAAGATAAGCGCCCATACGCAAGGCCAAGTCCAATTAACATCCGTACTCTCCATGCAAGTATGAGCCACACTTAGAAGACCACCAAGCAAGAAAGTCATACATCGTCGGGAACCTCGGACTCTACACCCCATACCTATGATGAACAGTTCGACAAAATCTCCACTGCTCTTCAAGAGATTAGTACCAAGATGTCCGGGCTCGCATCTATCCTGTACTCCCACCACAGTCGTTTTGATTCACAGTTCACATCACTCCAAACTCAATTGGATGAAATACAATGGAAGCTAGAAGAAAATGACTAGCTATTCCATGACAAAAAGGGGGAGATGATGTCATTGATAGGGGGAGTATAGGTGAGTATGGTGATAGGGGGAGAAGCTGCTATTTATTGTGTTTGATGTTTACTGTCTCTACTGCTATTGCTACTGCTTTTGTTTAAAGCTTTAATACTCTTACTGTCTTTACTGCTACTGCTTTTGTTTAAAGCTTTAAATACTCTGTTTTTAACTTCAGTTTAATTTTAGTAATTTGTGATTCTCTTAATGCTTTTGAAGCATTTTTTTTGTACTTTTAAGATAATTGCTAATATGTCTTAAGTACTCCACTCTTGTGCCCTTGTAGGATTGTTCCTAGATGCATATAGGTTTTTATGCATTGGTTGAGTGTTGGACATGCATTTGGTAGTTTGTAATTGAGCTTATTAGCTTGCATGTCCGGATGATCATTCCATGTGTGAATGAGCATCATGATCACTATTGTATAGTGATTGCATGTTTGGTCAAGCCATGGTCTATTGCTTTATTCCATTTTTGCTTGATTGCATTGTGCTTGTTCCATTTCCATTACAAGTTTTCTGCATAACAATGAACTAATTGTGCTGTTGTGTTTCAGGAGATACTTGTCATTATGGTTCAAGAGCTTCACATTTTCTAGATTAGGTGTGAATGAGTTTTGCCATTGTTCCCAAACTTACGTTTAAGTCTAGAGTTTGTTTTAGGGGTTTTGTCACGGAATAGCCAAATGGGGAGATTGTAAAGTTATTATTTACAACCATTTGTTTTGTTGGCTTATATTCCGTGTCAAATTTGATTGTAATTATATTTAATCTGTTGTACTCTGTATTTATTGTGGGATTTCATTGTAAGGGTTGTGTGTTAGAGAGAGAGTGTGTGAAGACTCAAGCATTTGAAGACTGAAGATTTCTCGCGGGTATCTTGTGACTTAGCTTCCTGCGAAGTGACTCATGTGCCCTACACATGCTGGAATGCGAAGCGTCAGGCCAGATGGAGACAGTTGTGTCTCGCGAGTATCTCGTGGGTAAGGCCTTCCCACGAGACACCCGCGAGGCATTCTGTTCTGCCAGCCTGTCAAGTCTGAATCACACTTTCTGTACCCACACTATATATACCCATATTACCCACAATTGAGATGAGAGTCTCTGAGAGAAAACCCTAACCAAACACCTTAAGAGTTAGAGATTATTATACCCACAATCCTCTACACATTTGTTTTGGGAATTTCTTCATCTCCTACCTCTCCATTTCCATATCATTGAGAGGTTGATAGCCCAAACACTTACCACACCCTTTGAGAGTGTTAAGTGACGTTTTGGTGCTGCTGGGAAGTATTGGAAGAAGCCGATGATGGCAGATGCAACATAGAGCTTGTTGCGGGATCTGGAGAACTAAGACAAGATACGGTTCTGAGAAGCCTTGTTGGAGTAGGAGATTGGAGGGCTTAGGTACATCGGGTAGATTAGGCTTAGAGGGTCTCTTGCTAACCCATGTATTCCAACTGATTGTCTAGTGGATCAATTTCCGCTTGGAGGGCGGCGGAGAGGTTTTTCGCCGAGTTCTTCAGTTTCCTCTTCGATAACACGTCTCGGTGTTATCTGTGTTTGCATCTCTCTTCCCTACTCTTATTCATTTCATTTTTACTGTTGTGTTGCTTTAAATATGGATTAGAGTAGTTGTGTTGCTTATTCGCTTGTGTTTACACTATTCCGCACTTAGTATTAAGTTAGTGTAAAATCAACCAAGCCGTAACTTTAATTTGAGAGTCTAAACAGCTCTTATATTTTTCAACACATTTTCGAGCTTTCAGGAACAAATATCATCTCTCTCTCTCTCTCTCTCACTCATTTTTCTCTTCTCTATTATCATTTCAACTCTCTCACTTTATTACTCTCATCTCAATATTTTCAATTCACACTTTATCTCTTATCAGTCCATTTTTTCCCCATTTTTTTCTCTTTGTTAGCATAAAAAAAATGAAATATTTCATGTATTTGCGTGTTTTTTTTTTTGTGACATTGATATATTTATTTTATTTCTTTATTAAATTTTGTATAATTTAATTTTCTTAGTAACCATCTTAAAAAATATTCCTAGAGCTACCTCTATTTTAGGTATCAATAAAATTTTTGGGATTTAGCAAATGGAGAAAAAAAGACACAACTTACATTTTTAGAAAAATAAAAAATACTACTGCCCCCACATTTAGGGGCCTCTCTCAAGTAGGGATCCCTAGGCCATGGCCTAAGTGGCCTTGGTCTAGGGCTAACCTTGCTAATATGCAATTTAAGGATTTGTGTGTGTGTAAATCTAAAAAATCGAAATTGAAAGGTTGAAAAATTAAAAATTAAAACAAGAAAGGGAATGTGACATAAGATTAGGGCCATTAAATGTAATGCATCGTCAAAAATGTTGTTACTATTCAAATGTCAAATAAGGAATTAGAAATATAAACAAATATGGAAACCCAAAAAAAAATATCTAAATAGAAAGTTTGATATGACATAAGCTTAGAAATAAATGCATTGTCTAATTATATGGTGCTGTGAATGGAATATAGTATCAAATGTCAAATGTGATGTTGCTACTATCCAATATAACTATAAAAGGAATAAAAAACAAAAATGGAATAAAAACCAAAAAACAATTGAAAATGACATAAGCTTATAGACAAATAAGATGTATTTACTGTCTTATATGATGTTTTGTATGATAAACAAATTAATCTATAACTTTTAACACAACTCTCCTATATGACAGACTACTTGTTACCATGGGTGAAGGAAGGGGAGACTTAGTGTGGGAAGAGGGGGGGGGGGGGGGGGGGGGGAGAGAGAGAGAGAGAGAGAGAGAGAGAAGCCCATTGGCTTTTTAAAAAGGGCAAAACTTAGGTACAGTACCTTAGGTATAGTAACTTAGGTTCCCTATTTAAAATTTTGACACCTGTCTAATTTGACATCCTAAACAAACGACGTTAACCCACGGCTTAAAATCTTTTCTTTTTTCCTTCATCCTTTTTTTCCTGTACTGCGAGAACCCACGGCTTCAAATCTCCAGTTGCCTCATTTTCTACTGGGTTTCAAATCAAAAAAAGGAACCCTTCTTCCTCAATTTCTCAGTAACCAAACATGAAAGATCAAAAAATAAAAGCCATATCTACTGGGTTTCAAATCAAAAAACGACACTTGAACTTGAAGCTACAATCAGTACAAGAAAAAAAGGAAAAAGGAAGAAGTCGTGGGTCTCTTCAAATCAGATTTGCCTGCGGTGACCAATATATTTTGAACTGTTTCTTTGATATTCGAGTTTTTTTTTTTTTTTTTTTAAGAACATGACCGAACTTGAATACTGAATATATAGTTCCGAATTTACGTTCCTTGCACCTGATTTTCTCTCGCAGATCACGACGATTTGTTTTGCCAAATATTATTGGAGCGAACTCTGTAAAACTTTTTAATTTGATCAATAACTCTGTTTCTCTCTAGAATAACTCTACCTGAAAACCAAAATAATTAGAAATAAAGACAAACAAGTTCAAACATCATCTTCAAGTTCATCAAAAAGAATATTTTCTTTTTGCTGTCTTCAACTTGAAATTTTTAATTTCAGGTTGTTCGAGCACTTTTTTCTTTTAATCTAAACATTATCAAACACTTTATGCCAAATGAAATGAGGGTAGGTCTCTTCAAATCAGATCTGATCCGTTCAGATTCCACAAAATCATAAATCAGAAAAGAAGAAAAAATCATAGATCAGAAAAGAAAGAATCATAGATCAGAAAAGAAGAAAGGAAACAGATACACATACATACACACACCGAGAGAGAGAGAGAGAGAGAGAGATATGAGTTTTTTTTTTTTTCTTCTTTTTTGGGTTTTGGGTTTGGAAGAGAAGGGTCATGGCCCATGGGTGGTTTGGAAGAGAAAGGTTTTGGGTTTGGAAGAGAAGCCGTTTGCAGGTACAGGAAAAAGAAGGAAAAAGGAAATATAGGTTTTGGGTTTGGAAGAGAAGGGTCATGGTGGTTTGGAAGAAAATGGTTTTGGGTTTGGAAGAGAGACGTTTGCATGCAGCAGGTACAGGAAAAAAAGGATGAAGGGAAAAAGAAAAAATTTTAAGCCCTGGTTAACGCCGTTTGTTTAGTTTGTTAAATTGGACAGGTGTCAAAATTTTAAATAGGGAACCTAAGATACTGTACCTAAGATACTGTACCTAAGTTTTGCTCTTTTAAAAAATGCCCCACTCCATCTATTTTAATGGTAAAAAATTCAAAACTTTGAATAAATGTTAAGTCCCTTCATTTTCTTTAAAGTATAAATACTCTTTAATTTATTGGTGTCTCATTTATTTTCCATTTAACATTGACTTTCTATCATATATAAGTCATTAATTTTATAGCATTTAAAGCACAGTTTTATAAAAATATATAAGTAAATCTCTTTAGACTTTCAGTTTATAAAAATATATAAGTAAATGTCTTTGACAAAAGATTTTTTGAATTTAATATAGAGTCGAATGTGATGTTACTATCCAATATATATGGAATATAAACAAAAATGGAAACTAAAAAAGACATGTCCAAACAAAGTTGGATATGCCATAAGCTAAGATAAAAATACATACAATGTCTTACTGTCTTATATGGTGTTCTTATTTTTCCCAAATATAAAGTTGCATAGCCTTCTTTGCGAGATATATAGATATACGCGTTACTTGAGGCATGAGTACTTCATTGTTTTTCAATTGTTAGCACTTAGTTGTTCTTAAACTTACCCCCTCCATTCCAAAGAAAATGGCGAAGCTTTCATCTGTCGCTATTGCCTTCTTTCTCATCTTTGCCATGGCCTCTTTCATCGAAGTCTATGTGAGCCCTCTCTCTCTCTCTCTCTCTCTCTCATATCATCACATGAAAATGTACACATAAGAAAAATTATTAAATAAATCTTACCAGTTTCAATATGTTAACTATTTAATATTACTGTTTCAATTTTTTTTTTAATATTACACTTTTACTTTTGTTTTGAAAAATAAAAATGCTATTAAATATTAAAATTCCTTACTCTTCCTGTGCATTTTTTCACTTGTTTGGCAACCCCTAAAAGCGCTCCTCTGTAATTGTGAATTTGTGATTCACTTGTGAAAGTGGTTTCTAGACTGCACAGAGGACGTTTAAATATAGAAGCAACTTCCTCACAAGCTATTTTGTGGTTTGATTAATTTTGAATAATTGTCCATGAAAATGTTTTCTCAAAAAAATATATTGCTTTGTAAAGTATTTTATTTAAGTATTTAACATGTTTGGGATTCATGGGTCATTCTACGGTACCCACTGTTTTTTTAGGGGGTACCGTACCCCCCTTAAATCTTGACCGTATATTTTATATGTCTTAATCCTGACCATTTATTTATTTTTAATGAAAACTGGTTACCGAATAAGCAGGTAATGCATAAAAGCAAAAACACATCGAAAAACAAACAACGGAGTCTTTTCTTTCTCGCGTTCTTCTCTCCCAAATTGAAAACCTAGCAAGAGTTCTTCTTCTTCTTTCACCGGTGGCCCAAGAGAGAGAAGGAATCAGCATTCTCTCCTTCAAGAACTCTTTCAAACCTGATGACCCAGATTCTGTCTCCACTCTCAAGTGGATCTCTGTCATTGACCTGTGACTATGAGTTTTCTTCAATTCTTTTTACTCTTTAGTTTTTTTAAGTCTTATGATCTTATAAATTTGTATTTGATATCGGGTCTTTTTTTTTTTTTTTTTTCTTAATCCTAAAATTCCTAATCTCTACATGTTTAACGGTCCTTGGATGTTCAAATCCTTGCAAAATCTTGGGTCTTTTGCTTATAAAATTTCAATCTCGTCACCTCTGTTTCAAAATCCTCTTATCCATGGCTTTATTCCAATTCGATGTTGGAACCAACCAAAGTCAGATAAAGTTGAACTTAACTCCTGAAGAGCAAGCAGAGGTAGAGCAAACAGCATTTGCTTCAGCCTTGGCAGCAGGGAAAGAGGCTACAGTGATTGAGTTCTGCTCACCAAAATGCAGGCTTTGCAATTCGTTAGTTGATTTTGTTTTAGAGGTGGAGGATAGAAACTTAGATTGGCTCAACATTGTCATGGCAAATGCGGAAAATGAAATGATCTTAGATATAAGGACATACAAATTTTGTGGCTGGTTTTAGCTTGGTCGTTGTATACAGTTATCTAGCATTTAATCAACAAAACCATGGGGTTTCTTTTTATATTATTTTAAGCATATTGTCTATTTCTTGTTTAAGGCTCTTATATTGTGCTAGTGCCATTCTGTTTTTGTGGAGTTATTACTGGTAGTCACGGGAATGCATTACCAAGTTGTTTGTCCTGCCGAGTTTGACACTACGCAATTTTGAACCTCAACAATTACTGAAGTTATTAATAATTAGGAGGCACCAAGAATATACCTCTTGGAGAATCCATGTTGTCTGTCAACTTAGGCTTTTGCAGATGATTAAGTATTGAGAGAAAATATCTGGGATCATTCATGTGTTTCACTTATTTGTTTGTTTGTTTTTATTTATTTATTTTAATCTCTTGCAATTGCTTGAGAGACCCTTAATCATTTATGATATTTTTTTTCAGTATTTCACTTCTCTATCTTGACCTTAAGACCTATTTAGAATAGGCTTAACATATGACCACAGCATTTGTGGATTTTACTCAAGTAAATCTTGTTGTGTTCGGTTGTATCATATGGTTTATGATGGAGAGCATATACCAGGTTTAAAGTCCTTTTTCCAGGATCTTGCTCTTTGATAACAAAAGGCCGGTACGACTATGTCACTATGTCTTGTTTGTTTTTCAGATGATGAAAGTATTGAAATTATGAGATTTTTATTTAATATTTGGCAAATTTTGGAACCAGATTCACACATCTGATTTGTTGGGAATAACGTTTTTGTCACAATGAGTATGATTATTGCTCTCATATTGAAGGATTCTTGAAGTAACTTGGTATTAACATCCCAACCATTTTTATCGTTAGGGCATTGTCCTTGATGATATTGGCTCCATTCTTGAGGGTGGAAAAGTTATAACAACCAAATGATATTGTCCTTGAGCTTCACTTAGTTGTTTATCTTCTTCTTCTTCTTCTTTTTTTTTGGAGATCTCGTTGGGGCTTTGCATAAGCATAAGTTTGTCCTCAAGATCCCTCCCCCAGTACTTGTGTTTTGCAGTTTCTCTTAAATAGAAAAGTAAATAAGATCTGCCCTGCCTATATTTTGGGTTTTTGGAGAGATTTGTCTCTAAATCTTTCAGCTGAGTCTTATTCATTGGGAATTTCAACTGTTTGGCCCTTCACAAAGGAAATTGAATCTCTCTGTTCGCTATACAATCTTAATTGCATTACCTAAGAAGTTGATTATGACACCCTTTTAAAGAATTTCAGAGTAATTTTTTTTTAATTGTATGTGTTTTGTGTGTGGCAGGGCACAGGTTGTGGGATGCCCACCAATTTGTTCCGAGTAAATACTGTAACACACTTTCACACTCCTTTATGTGATAAAATTGCAGGCTGCTATGAGAAAATTGCAGAGAATGGTATTAACCTTCCCTGAAGTACTCTTGGCTGCAAGTAGAGCCGCCACTGATGCTAGAGTTACTGTTGTCAAAGCTGCTCATAACCAGATAGATGGGAAATATTGCGATACAAATGTCTAAGAGATTGGCCTTTGTTTGAAAGTGTAATTTTTAGTATTTTAATGATGTCACCCCAATGAGCAAAAGCTCATTGGAGAGAGAGAGAGAGAGAGAGGGAGAGGTTAGGTTAGAGGTTTTGTCCAACACAATGTAACCTCTGTGTGTGTATATATATCAGGTTTTGAAGGTTATAATCTTTGCTCCTTTTTATTTTCCCCACATTATCAATTTTCTATAAACTTAATGATTTCTTGTGGGGTACTTGATGCATGAAGCTCTATTATCATGTTTTCACTGTAATAATGAATCGTAGGCATGATACCGGCCTTGTCTAGCATACGATCAAGGACAACACTAGAGCTTTATCTAAAAGTTTAGGGCCTTAAGTTGCATCTTTGAATTGATCCAAAAAGGGGGGAAAATTTGATATGCCTAGACCAGAAAGTGTAACATATGACAGAAAACCATATTTTAACTTTACTATTAGTAATTCTTGTTATTGGGCTAATTAATTTTTTGGGATGTTTATTTTGTTTTGGATTTTAGATCTAAATTTTTTTTAATAGCTTTTAAAATGAGGAAAAAGCTAAAGCAACAATTTTTTTAAAAAAATTGCTATTGTACTAAACGATTATTAGCAAGTAAAAAAGTGACTTTAGTGGTGGACCCAAATATAAAAATACGATCAGATGTGATATCGATACTGCTCAATGTGAGATAGAATTGTCAAATGTGAGAGAAAAAATAGGTTACCACTGAATGTGACAAAAATACGGTCAAAAGTGATGTTGGTACTACCCAATGTAATAATGGAACTATTAAATGTGAGAAAAAAAATAAGATACCACTAAATGTTACAAAAGTACAGTCAGATGTGATGTTAGTATTGCCTAATGTGATAATGGAACCATAAAATGTGAGAAAAAACTAAAGAAACTACTAAATGTGACAAAAGTAAAGTTACATGTGATGTTAGTACTGCACAATGTGAGGATAGAACCGTTAAATTTGAGAAAAAAAATAAGGGAACCACTAAATTTGAAAAAAGTACTGTCAAATGTGATGTTAGTACTATCGAATGTGATAATGGAACCATTAAATGTGAGAAAAAAAATAAGAGAACTACCAAATGTGACAAAAGAACAATTACATTTGATGTTGGAATTGCACCATGTGAGGATGAAACCTTCAAATGTGAGAAAAAAAATAAGAAAACCACCAAATGTAATAAAAGTACTATCAAATGTGATGTTGGAACTACACAATGTGAGGATGGAACCGTCAAATGTGATAAAAAAATAAGGGAACCACCAAATGTAAGAAAAGAACTGACACATGTGATGTTGGAACTGCACAATGTGAGGATAGAACCGTCAAATGTGAGAAAAAAAAGTAAGGGAACCACCAAATATGAGAAAAGAACTGTCACATTTGATGTTGGAACTGCATAATGTGAGGATGAAACCGTCAAATGTGAGAAAAAAAGTAAGGGAACCATCAAATGTGAGAAAAGAACTGTTACATGTGATGTTAGAACTACACAATGTGAGGATGAAATCGTCAAATGTTAGAAAAAAAAAGTAAGGGAATTACCAAATGTGAGAAAAGAACTGTCACATGTGATGATGAAACTGTCAAATGTGAGAAAAAAGTAAGGGAACCACCCAACATGAGAAAAGAATTGTCACATGTGATGTTGGAACTACACAATATGAGGATAGAACCGTCAAGTGTGAGAAAAAAGTAAAGGAACCACCCAATGTGACAAAAGAACTGTCATATATGATGTTGGAACTGCACAATGTGAGGATGAAATCGTCAAATATGAGAAAAAAAAGTAATGGAACCACCAAATGTGAGAAAAAAAACTATCACATGTGATATTGGAATTGCATAATGTGAGGATGGAACCGTCAAATGTGAGAAAAAAGTAAGGGAACCACCAAATGTGAGAAAAAAACTGTCACATTTGATGTTGGAACTGCACAATGTGAGGATGGAATCGTCAAGTGTGAGAAAAAGGTAAGGGAACCACCCAATGTGACAAAAGAACTGTCATATGTGATGTTGGAACCACACAATATGAGGATGGAACCGTCAAATGTGAGAAAAAAAGAGTAAGGGAACCACCAAATGTGAAAAAAGAACTGTCACATGTGATGTTGGAACTGCACAATGTGGGGATGAAACCGTCAAATGTGAGAAAAAAAAGGCAAGGGAACCACCCAATGTGACAAAAGAACTATCACATGTGATGTTGGAACTGCACAATGTGAGGATGAAACCGTCAAATGTGAGAAAAAAAAAGTAAGGGAACCACCAAATGTGAGAAAAGAACTATCACATGTGATGTTGGAACTGCACAATGTGAGGATGGAACCATCAAATGTGAGAAAAGAACTGTCACATGTGATGTTGGAACTGCACAATGTGAGGATAGAACCATCAAATGTGAGAAAAAAGTAAGGGAACTGCCAAATATGAGAAAAGAACTGTCACATGTGATGTTGGAACTGCACAATGTGAGGATGGAACCATCAAGTGTGAGAAAAAGGTAAGGGAACCACCCAATGTGACAAAAGAACTGTCATATGTGATGTTGGAACTGCATAATGTGAGGATGGAACCGTCAAATGTGAGAAAAAAAAAAGTAAGGGAACCACCAAATGTGAGAAAAGAACTATCACATGTGATGTTGGAACTGCACAATGTGAGGATGGAACCATCAAATGTGAGAAAAAAGTAAGGGAACCACCAAATGTGAGAAAAGAACTGTCACATGTGATGTTGGAACTGCACAATGTGAGGATGAAACCATCAAATGTGAGAAAAAAGTAACCTGGCGTAGCAGGTTAACTACTAGTGGGTACCGTACCCCCCTTTTTTTTGGGGGGTACCGTAGAATTACTCGGGATTCATATGTAGTTTTTCCATGAATTGTTTAAGAAGGAGACCATCATTGACGGCATTAATAATCTTTATTCTAAAATAAAATTTCAAACAAATTAAGATCATGATGCTGAAAGTTCTCATTTTTTCTTTTCAAGGACATGAAACATACATCTAAGTTTTTTATTTCCTTATTTTGAGGATTTTATTTTCCATTAAATTTGAAATTTCCTTGTAAGTTTTTTTTTTTTTTCCTTATTTCAAGTATAGCAAACATAGTGTGCATTTGGGAAGCGTATTTTGCGCTTCCCAGCGTTCACGTCTGCGTTTTCAACTTTTTTTTTTTCCTCAAGCCATGATTGTTGATTTTGGAGTGTGAACAGTGCGCACACAGTAACTTTTTAAGAAAATTTTCAGCAACTTTTTCATTAAAAATGGGTACTACGGTACTATTTACACATTTAAAAATTATTTTGCTATAGTGTTTTTCATTTTTCAGTTTTCAGCTGTATCCAAACGGACCCATAGTCATAAGGCTAAAATAAATTACTTGCGTTTGAATTTTTTCTCAACACCCAAAAAAAAACCCTTGCTTCCATTATCTGGTTTCCCTAATGGGAAGAACATGAGTTCATATCATCCTCCTCCCACTTTTTGTAACAATAGATAAATAAATGGACTAAGTTAATGCTGCATATGCCCATAAACTTCTTTTAAAAAAAAAATTCTTTCAATATCATATATTTTATGGTATTGAATATAGAAGACACCCAAGATTTGCCTCCTCTTTTCGTATATGTATAATTACCATGAAACAATGTAAGATCTTAACTCCATATATTGCATTCTTTGAATATGTACAGGCTGGTGGGGAGGGATCACTTACTCCAGCAGGTATGTATAAGATCATTTTTTTCGTAACCAATTACTAATTATTATTCTTCTTCTTCTCATCCCAACTTGGAACTTAAACAATATTAATGTTGTAAAATATGTGCATGGTTTTCAATTTTTTTCTTCATAGGGTGTGTACCGGCCTGCGACTTTCGGTGCTCCAACACTCAATATAAGAAAGCATGCTTAACGTACTGCAACCTATGCTGTGCGAAGTGTTTATGCGTCCCCTCCGGCACGTTCGGGCACAAGGAGGAATGTCCATGCTACAACAACTGGAAAACTAAGGAAGGCGGACCCAAGTGCCCATGATGTGCCAAACAAACCATGAGGAGCAGAAAAAAATCATTGTTTTACAATTTTTTATGCTAAATTGAAGTGAGCAAAGTGTAATTGAAGAGAGATTGACGAGAAGTTGGCAATCGCAGTTGCCAACTTCACCTGCTCTTTCAAATACTTTTCAATAAGATTTAATAAATTGTGGCTTTTGTTATTACCATTTTATATCTTTGATTGTTTGGATTATGAGAGAGTGAGAGATCTGGAATGCAAAATATCCAAAATTGAAATTGAAACAAAATGAAAAAGAAACAAATCCAATTCTCTTCTCGTTTGAAAGTTTGGCTACAAATTTAGTTGTAGTCAATAACTACAACTCTCACTAAAAAAATTAACAAAGTTCCATATTTCAAAATTTTAATAATTGATTACATTTTCTTTAGGTTCTTAACATTTATGTCAAAATTTTGTGCCAATCAAATCCTATGTATTATTTGATTCATAAACATATTTTTTATGCGTAATTTTGAACTAACAAAACTTAAAATTTAAAATATTTAATTGATGACATAATCATTGATTTTCTGAAAATTTGCAAGTATGGAGTATATAAAAAGAAAATATAATATGATAATAAATTTGTCTAAATTCACATCTAATAAAAAGATATTGAGTAGAGTCCTAACAATTGGCCAAACTTTCCCCTTCCCTTGTCAGACCATACAAAGTCATATTGAGTAGAGTCAAGTTGTTAATGGTAGATGATAAAATAATATTAATGGTAACCTCAAATGAGAATTAATAATAATAAAAAAAATCCTCTAACTCTACTATTGAAAAAAATGTTGTATTTATAGCATTACTCATTTGACCATTCATTGAAGAAGCTCTCCAAGAGCATTAAGGGCCAAAAAGAATTTAGGAGACATTTTAAAATAAAATTTTTTGAAAAGAGACCCAGTTATTAGTATTGCACAATAGTTATTAATATTCTACAATACACGATATGTATCAAATCAACCTAAAATGTACCATATTTTTTTGTGTGTATCAGTCATGCTCATAAATCGTACAATACAAATATGTATATCAAAAATATAGAGAGAGAGTAGTCGAGAACCCTAAATTAGTAATTAATTACAAACTACGTACAAAACATAGCACTCAAATGGACAATATACCAATTCCTAATCAGAGAGTGATAGAAGAATAGAATATGCAAAGCCCAACGGCTAATTTCTCCGACAACGGTCATATTTTTATAAATGACAAAATGGCATCGTTTATCATTAAAGTAAACGGTGGCGTTTTGCTTAATTAGAAACCAAAACTTTTAAGTTGGAGCAACACGAGATCTATCGTTTTGGTCTGTCTTTTCTCATCTCCCTTCCCGTGCTACCCAGTTATGGTGTGCACTTCAGAAGGCTGTGTCTCTTAGATATTTCTCTGTAATTAGATATTTTTCCTGTTAAGTGCACATTAATCACATGAGTTAATTCAATGTAACTAATTCCTATCTTTACGGAATTGTGCTTAGTTAGTTAGAGTAGATTTTAAGCTTATCCTCTGCTCTATATATAAAGAGCTATACACTTAGTATTATTCAGTTAAGTGTTGCAAGAACTCATACACAGTTTTTCATTCTCTCTCTCTATTTTCGTCATTGTTAAATAGAACCTTTTTTTTTCTTCAGAGAGATTTTTTAAAGCGATAAAATATGCATCGATATTAACAAATTTAAACACGAAAGACAAATATAAAACTGCTTTCATCATTTAGACGTTATGAGTGGAATTTGGTACCTTTTAGTCTTAAAAATGCACCATGGGAATTTCTGAACATTATGAATGACATTTTTAATCCATTTTCAAGTTTCTCAATCGTCTATATTAATGATCATGTATTAATCTTTTCAAAGTCGATCAAAAAACATTCGCATCAGTTGGAAAACTTTGTCTGATAGTCTCAGCATTCAAAATGAAATTGTTTCAAACCAAAGTAATTAAGCCCTTTAGGACAATATAAATAATGGTTCAATTACCCCAATTGATAAAGTTATTCAATTTTCTGTCAAATTTCCAAATGAAATTAATGACAAAAGGCAAGATTTCTAGGAAATTTAAATTATATATTAAAATTTTATGAAGACCTAAGGAAAATATGTAAACCTCTATTTCAAAGACTACAGAAAAACCCTTCCCTATTCAATGAGAAACACCAAAGCCTATTCAATGAGAAACACCAATTAGGCTTTCGTGTAAATGGAGTTCGAATTCAAAATCTCTTATTCAATAAAAAAACATTACCAATTAAGCTAAATTGACCTCACATATTTGCCCAATCCTAACGCATTCAAAAAACTAGAAATAGATTCATCAAAATAAGATACGGTGGCATCCTTAAACATTAAGTTGATGGGCAAGAAAAAATTGTTAGATTCCATTTTGGCTTTTGGATCCAAACTCAGCAAAAGTATTCAACAATTAAAAAGAAATTTCATCAATTGTTTTATGTGTTTTGATGATGTGCTGAAATCGTCAGTGAGTTGTAGGCTCTAAGTCACGCCAATGAATACCTATGGAGTAAAAACACAAGGACCGAACAGAAGGCACCACTGTAGTACCTGTGAGAGACATTTCCCTCAAAAAAGAGATTCGGGTACCTTTTAGGGCACCTCTCTTTTTGGGTAAGTGGTATGGAGTCGCCACTTATTTTTTTATGTACAAAAAAAATAAAAACTAATATACAAATACATGACTGAATTGCTTCATTCTCATTGATTGAATAATAAAATACATAATTGAAAAAAATGGAAAATTACATGGCTTTGGGTCCTAGTTACAAACTACCAAGTAATTACATGGCTATTTGTCCTAATTACTTTCTACCCAAAATAAAACAAAGACAAGACTAGATCTACTTAACCAAAGACCTAAATCTGGAGGCTAGGTTACGGAATGGGAAGGTGTTAGGCACCCATTCCGTTCAGACAGAGTCAAGTCTTCTAGACTCTTGTGACCAATGTACCATTTTATGCATGTCATGAATGATATGTTGAACATGTGAAAATAAAATAAAATCACACAAATTTATTTATGAATGAAGTCTCTTCTTTTGTTTAAAAAAATGATTTTGATTTGTCAAAATACCAGATCTGTTTTGTAGTATTTAGAAAAAGTGGTTTTTGGAGATAAAAATTCAGATCTGTTTTGTGATGATTAAAAAAAAAAAAAGGTTTTTGATGATAGAAAAATCAGATCTGTTTTTTATATGTTTTAAGAGAATAAACAAGATTTTTTTAAGAAGAGAGTTTCACTCATAATTTAAATTCATGCAACAAATGCAAACACAATCATATTTAATCTTTTTCTTTATTTTAAAAATCTGCATATATTGAAGAAAAATCAGATATGTATCTGAGAAAGATACAAATCATTTTTTTAATTGAGAAAAATTAAGATCTACATTTAAAAAAATGCAGATCTGTTTTTATTTTGAGAAAAAGTCAGATCTACATCTTATAAAGATGGTAAGATGCAGATCTGTTTTTATTTTGAGAAAAAGTCGGATCTACATCTTATAAAGATGCAGATCTATTTTAATTTTGAGAAAAAGTCATATCTACGTCTTTATGCAGATCTATTTTTATTTTGAGAAAAAGAATTGTTCAGATGCAGATTATTGACATTCAAGAAAGAGATTATAACAATTGCATAAAAACAATCATGCTTTAAATAAAACAACGATGAATCATTCATGTTATGAATAAAAATTCATCAATATGAGAAATACAAGAAAGATAGGGTGAGGGAAACAACCTCTTGCATGAACACTCTTTGTTCTTGAGAGGATGTTTTAGGGTTCAAAGAAACTTATTCAGTTCTCTTTGAAATCTAAAAACCCTGATCCTAATTGTTGCAGCAAAACTTAGAGAGGGGATCAGAAAATATGGGTGATTTGAGAGCCTAAAATGTATGCCTCTAAGAGCGTAAAAAAAAGTGTTGAATTATGAGGTTTGTTGATGCCCATTTTTGCAAATTTGTACCCAAAGGCTTATGAGGAAGAAAGCCCAATGAAGAGCAAGGCCCAAAGGCCCACCAAGAAGACCAAAGAACAAGAAGGGTCCAAAGAAAGAAGTGCAAGTGAAAGCCGTCTGCCGCAGAATACAAGTCTGCCGCAGAATACAGTTCTTTGGCAGGATGGCTTCGGCAGATGAAGATAAATTGGGTCCAACGCCCTTTTGATCCAGTAAACATTATTTGGCCCACAAAGGCCCAAATCCTTTTGTATAAAAAAAGATAGGCGTGAGAACTGATATGAAAAAGAACGATGAAAGGAAACAAGGAGCAGCAGGAAGTGTTAGCAGCAGGAATTGCGTGAAGGAAGAGTCAAACTAAAGGAAATGACAAATGCAGCAGGAAACGCGTGAAGAAATAAGACAAAAACACGCGGCAGACGAAACAGAACTAATCTGCTGCGGCAGGAATGGCGTGGGAGACAAAAACAAAAGACAGTGGAGCAAGAACAAAAGGGTCGGGGCACCACCAACCTGTACCCAGCCAATACAAGGGAGGTGGGCCCACGGTCAAAGAGATTCAGAGGGCGTGGTTTGGTGGTGGGGGGAAAAGGGGGTCTATATTTGGTTTCCTGCCATGACTTCTTTTGGGAACATATCCTGCTGGGATGATATCTTATCAAAAGAAGTAATAAATGGTTGGGACCACTGATGCATGTCATAAAGCTAGGTAGTGAGGTAGAGGTATACGGCAGGAACAAACAAAAGAGAATTTTGTCATGCAACAAACATGTTCTGAGCAGATGGCAGTGGTCGGGGCAACCAATAGGTGAGTGGGTAATCTTGAAAGGATGCCCACGACAAACCAAAAACAGTTGGTGAAGCCCTAGGAGTAAAAGGGAGAAATCCCATTGAATTAGCTCACTATAAAAGGGAGGTAACCACGGCAGAAAATGGGGGACCGAAGTGGAGGAAAAAACAGGGGAATGAGTGAAAAACAGGGGAAGAAAAAAACACCCAGAGGGGAGAAAAAGAAAGAAAGAAAGAAAGAAAAAGAAGAGAGAAAACACGGCAGGAATAGGGGCATGCATCAATAGACCATCTTTTCCCTCCCTCTTAGCAAACCCACTCTTTGAAATCTCCAAAAGTAATAGCTAGTAACCATTTAGGCCTATTCACCAAAATTAACAACTTTTACGGCAGGAGCCCATGATAAGGTTGTTGAAATTAGAGTTTGGGTTCCTTCTTGGTTTACTTATCTTATGGGCAGATTTAATACTTAATTTTGATTGCAAATATATTGTATTTTTCTCATTATAACTTATATACGCTGTATTTAGTTATCCTGCCATAGCACGTTTTTTTATCACGTCTGCCGCATCAATTGTCCTGCTGTGATGTCTTACTTGCTGTATTAGCTATTCTGCCGAAGCACCTTTTTATTATATTTACCGTGTTAAATCTTTCCTGCCGAAGCTTTCTTTTTATTTGTTATTACGTGTTTTGCTTTTGACACAAACTAACCATTATCCTGCCATAAGTATATATATACATATACCCTGTTTCTCATGTTCTGAAAAAATATATTATATATATATATATATATATATATGTGTGTGTGAATACGTATAAGTATATATACTCATATATGTATGTATATATTTGAGAATATACTAACCCATTTAAACTAACACTTATTTGATGGGTTATGCTAACCCATTTAAACTAACAAATAATTCCGATTGATCGAAACACACAGTCATTTTGAGACAAATGAAAGAACTTTTTCGATTGATCGAAAATCAGATTCGATTGATCGAAACACACAGTCAGTTTGAGACAAATGAAAAGCACTTTTTCGATTGATCGAAAATCAGACTGGATCGATCGAAATGGGCAGAGGCTCCACATAGAGATTTTTGTCGTTTTCCTCCGTTCTTTTTGCAAAATCTCTCTCTCCTCAAGTCGGTAAGACACTTGTGCCCTTCCTTTTGAATTTATTTTCATGTTTTCATGCATATATTCATGCATTTAAGGGTAATTTTCGGACTTTGAATAATTGAGATTTTCTGTTGATTCAAGCCTTATTTTATGAAATTGATCATTGGGTTTTTGTGGGGACACTTCATAAACATGATTATTACCTGTTAATTTGATCAAATTTGAGTTTGGTGAAAAATTGAAAAATCTAGGGCTTGTTCTTGATCCGAATTGGGGCTTTTGTTAAATTGAGAAGAATTTGATGAAATTGGCTTGTTGTGTAGTTGTAATTAAGCATTATAATCTATGTAATGTGTTTTATAATGCTCAATTCATCTTTTTGGTAAAAATTTCAACAAGTGGTTTTCAATTTTTGGGATTTTTGATAAAAATTCCATGTTCAAGCCAATTTTGTCAGTTCAATCTCAATTGAACTTATTTGTTTACTGCATTAGATCATGCATCACAACATTATTAATGTTCATGCATCATATAGATTTTTGTTCTATATTTTTTATTGTGCTAATTTGCAGTCTGCCCTTGGTTATGTTTTCTCTTGTTCTTTTTGGTTTTTCACTTTGTGTCTCTGTCCTTTCCTTAGCACTATGCCTAGGAAAACTAGAGCCCGTAGGAATGTTCCCTCACCTTCTCCTTCACCCCCTCCATCCTATGACCGTGAGAAGTTTTCAAGTGAGAAAAACCAAGAGATTTATGAGAAGCTGAATGTTAGGAGAAAGATTTGGGCTGAGCATTCTGTTCACTTAGATGAACTTGATCCTGCCATTAGGGCCAACTTTGAGCGTAGGGGCTGGTTACCCTTGGTGGATGTTTCTGATCCTCCTCCACCTTCTGCCTTGATTAGAGAGTTCTATTCGAACATCTCTATCCGCATCTATGATTCCAACACTCTAGTCAAGAGTTGGATACGAGGCGTAGAGTACTCCATTACTCCTGAGGTAGTGGCTGATGCTCTAGGGGTACCATTGGTTCGACATCCTGTCTATCCATATGACGTGTCTCCCAAGATTAGTGATGTCTTGTCTTACATCACTGGGACTACTGTCCAGTGGGGTTCTGATCCTCGGATCACTTCTGCTGAGCTCTCCGGGTTACACTATCTCTTCTTTAGGATAGCGTGTCATTCTATCTGGCCCATTTCCCATGTTCACACCATTCCTCTTGAGAGGTGTGTATTTTTGTACGCTCTGGTTACTGATGCTCTTATTAGTTTTCCCCATATTTTTCTTCGTTCTTTGAACGATGTTTATAGGAGTTCATCTTCTGCTCATGCTCTTGTACATCCTATTTTCATTCATAGGATTCTCCTTCATCTTGATCTTGGTGGCTTCCCTTCCTCTGAGCCCGTTCATGTTATTGCTCCTATAGGTGCGTCTTTTCTTAGACAAAGGGCTGCTCATCTTCGAGCTGGTTCTAAACACCCTAGGTCTGAGCCCTCTTGTAGCGCACCTCCTCCTTCTTCTTCTGCAGGTCTTGCTGGTGAGGATGTTCCTGATCCAGTTGGTGATGATGCTGCTGCTGCTGATGTTCCTCCACCTCCTTCGGCCGACTTCGATGTTCGTCGTACTTTGGAGACTGTCATGACCGTTCAGGCGGCTCATGGTCAGATTTTGGTGGACTTGCTAGATGAGTTTCGTGCTCTACGAGCTGACTTGGCGCGTCTTCATTCACCCTCACCACCTCCTTTTGATGGCGACTTGTGATTGCTCTTTGGCATTCCGTCACAAAAAGGGGGAGTGGTATTTTTGACTTGTTGAGGAGTTTTTGTAGTTAGGGGGAGACTTTTTGTTTTTGAGGAGCTTGTGGAGTTTTTAGATTGTATCTAGGTGCTTCACTTTGTATATCATTTTTGGGGATATTCATGTTAGGGGGAGTAACATTGATTGATATACATGTTATTTTTGTTGATTCTTGTTGCTTTGTGATTCACTGCTTATTGATTTATATTTATGAGTTGATCATTCATATATGTCTCTATTTTGTGTTGTGTGAATCTTACAAGAATGTTATACCTGTTGTTTTACTCTTTTCTGTCACACATGCGTTTATGCGTTTGTTGAGTATTTCAGGAATATACAGGTTGATTCAACTAAGCTGCTGTCTACACTTGCAACTGATGGATAGTAGTTAGGCTGAATTTGATTTTATGAGCATTACCTTTGTAAAGGGCTTTTACTTGTAAAACTTTGAGCTTTTAATTATGGTTTTGTCACGGATTGCCAAAGGGGGAGTTTGTTAGGTTCTAAGGTTTTAGGATTTTATGTATTTAGAACTCTAATTTGTAATGTTGGCAAACCATGATCAAAACATTGTATTTAGTCTTGTTTAGGCTTGCTCAAAGTTGGTTTATTATTGTACAGTTGGAATCGAGTGGCTGCAGAAGTACTTGGGACTTTTGGCCTGGCTCGATCGATCGAAGAATAGACTCGATCGATCGAAAATCGCACAGGTTGATTATTCTGCAGAATTTCCAACTCAGCCCTACTTCATTAAACGTTTAGGGTTTTATGTTTTTACCCTAGGTATATAAACAAAACCCTAGCCACGTTTTTGAAGGTTGTCCATATTGTTATGTTGCTCATATTTGCTGTTTGTGTGAATCTCTTGTGAGATCTTTGAGGAGCTTTCCTTCACATAAACTTAGGGTTGTCAATATCTTGATGATCAACATAGTTGCAACCATTGGAACTTAAAAGAAAAGCAAGCGGGGAGCTTGTAGCTGATTGAGGAATTCAAGAAAGAAGTAGTCCGTGGATTCGGAGCCTGCGCGTGGTCGTGTCAGGAAGTTCGTACTGGTGGGTAGCATTAGGAAGTCGAGCGGGGAGCTTGTAGTCCTTCTGTAAGAACTTCAATTCTTTCATAGTGAATTCTGTTATGCCTTGAGGATCGGTGGGTCAAATCCTCCCCAGGTTTTTACCGTGTGGTTTCCTGGGTGATCATATCTTGTGTTCATTTATTTTCCACTGCATTATTATTCTTGATATGATTGTTGAATTGCTTTAACCTAGAATTGCTTAATTTGACTAAGTAACAACTTGGCTAATTAATCTAGGCTACGCAATTTGGTTGTTTAAGGGGTCTAAATTTCCATCAAAGTCAATCCTGCGGCAGAAACTGGAGAAAAGTTCCTGTGGTAGAAACAGGGGATAAACCCACTTCGCAACATCTTCCCTTGGACTTGGACTCAACGTTTGCGCACAAGCCAGCCCAAGTTGAGTTCCAGTTGGACCGGTCTCAACTTCCTTACTCAGAATACTCGGGCCTACTACCGCGGCAGACAGCCCAACCCAACGCACAACAAAAAAGGCCCCCACAAGGTTCAGTCTCTATTTATAGATGTCAAAGGACTCTAAAAAATAGGTACGAACGATTAGGGTTTGAATCCGAACGCATCATTTTATGAAAAGATCGAAAAGGGTGTGCCTTATCGTCACCCGAAAGCCGTTGAGCCAAAGCCCACACAAGGAAAATTCGGCCCTTTTAGAGTGCCGTTCGGCACTCCAAAAGTGCCAAATTTTCCTTTGGACTCCAAACACTCTTTCGTGTTCGAGTGCCATTTGGATTCCTCTTCTAGGGTTTTTTGGCCGGTCCTTGTATCTAGACGTGTTTTCAACCTCCATTTATGATTTTTTTTTATCTTTTTCTGGATAATTCAGGCTTTTTAAGAACATTTATTTTGAACAATTATCTTGTGGATAAATCCCTTAGAATAAATCTTGATAAAGTTCAGATTATCCACAATTTTATTGTCATCCAATCATCCATTTTATTCCTATGCATGCAATCCTATTTTAAACACTAATTATCAACCAATCACAAAATTATTTAATTTATGTTAATTTTTCAACCAATCGAAATTAATTTAAATTAATCATGTGTGGTCGACTCTTCCTAAACATAATGCATATGGACCGTGCAAACTTGATCATTCGATATCTTTCAATCCGATGGTTGGATTTAGAAACCGGACATTCCATTGCAACCGTCAAAATCTCAAGATCAAATTTATAATATGCAACGAATGACATGATTTATGTAATACAAAGACAAAATGATGTATGTAATGCAAGAACAAACTGAAGCATGCAATGCAAGAATGATTTTTGGAGTACATGGATGGTCATTCGAGTCATTCTCCTTGATTAAATCATGGGTGCAAAATCGAGTGTCTACAGAATGCCCCTTATTGACAGAGCTTGAAAAGCGAATGTCAATGTAAAACAAAGACACCAATTTTAGCGACCATGATTTAATTGAGGTTGAATCTTCAAAGATTACCAAGCCCTCGAACCTAAAACCTTGGAACATAGAACTAGCCTTATCTTTTGACAAAAAGAATGAAAATACCGGACTTAGTTGGTAGTTGATGACTCTGGACGTGATTCTTGGCAATTGGGGTGACCAAAGGACTTTTCTATTCCTGATTTTGAAAATGAAGTTGTCTGGGATGATGATCAAAGGTCTTCTTTTACTTTCATCTAGAGTGGGATGGTATGTCGATCAAAGGTCCTCCTCCACTTTGATCTAGAATGGGATGGTGATCAAAGGTCCTCTTCTACTTTGATTTGGAATTGAATGTAATGTCAATCAAAGGTCCTTCTCTACTTCGATCTGGAATTGAATGACGATCAAAGGTCCTCCTCTACTTCGATCTGGAATTGTAATGTCGATCAAAGGTCCTCCTCCACTTTGATCTAGAATGGGATGGAATGTTGATCAAAGGGCGTCCTTTACTTTGATCTGGAATTGTTAAAATGTCAATCAAAGCTCCTCCTCTACTACGATCTAGAATTGAATGACGATTAAAGGTCCTCTTCTACTTTGATCTGGAATTGTTAAAATGTCAATCAAAGCTCCTCCTCTACTTTGATGACGATCAAAGGTCCTCCTCTGCTTTGATATGAAATTGAATGATGATCAAAGGTCCTCCTCTACTTTGATGACGATCAAAGGTCCTCCTCTGCTTTGATATGAAATTGAATGATGATCAAAGGTCCTCCTCTACTTTGATATGGAATTGTTGAAATGTCAATCAAAGGTCCTCCTCTACACTGATGACGATCAAAGGTCCTCCTCTACTTTGATTTGGAATTGAATGATGATCAAAGGTCCTCCTCTGCTTTGATCTGGAATTGTTAAAATGTCAATCAAAGGTCCTCCTTTACTTTGATTTGGAATTGAATGATGATCAAAGGTCCTCCTCTGCTTTGATCTGGAATTGTTAAAATGTCAATCAAAGGTCCTCCTTTACTTTGATCTGGAATTGAATGACGATCAATGGTCCTCCTCTACTTTGATCTGGATTTGCTTTCTGCAAAAAAAGTCAAAATTTAGAGTTAAACTGTAACTGATAGGTGCTTTGTGGTCCCACTGTTTCTGAGATGTGTGATTTGCTCACTCTTGATTTGAACTTTACCAAGAAAAGTTTAATTGACAAAAGATTTTTCTTTTGAGAAACATTTGATTTTTTGAAACTTGGAAGTTTTGAATTTTTATTTCAAATTTTGAGACTTTGGAACCTAGAAATTTTTTCTTGAAATTTGGAACTTAAAATCTGAAATTTTGAGCCTTAGAATTTTGAAAATTAAGGCTTTGGATTTTTGTCATGAAATTTGAGGTTTTTATTTTATTTTATTTTATTTTATTGGGGGTTGATTGAGTCAACTCAGTTTGACTGAGTTGACTCAGCTTTGGCTGAGCTTAAGTGTGTGGGGGCTGAAATTTTGGCCCCCCACTTCCCTTTGTCTCTTTTTTTCTTTTTTGTTTCATCCTTCTCTACCTCTCTTCCTCCATTGTTACTATTCACTCTCTTCTTCCCCTTGGATTTTCTTCTTCATCTCATCATTTCTTCTCACAAAAAACACTTTTCTAATCTTCTCAAGTTCCCCTCATCCATCTCCATCAATTTTTTCTTTAGATCCTTGTATTTTGAGCATTTTCATCACACACCCATTTTGGTGAAAACCCATCTTTCAAATCCATTTTTCTTTGCATCAAGATGGCTTCTTCTTCCTAAGGACCTTCTTTTCTTACTTTTCATGGTAAGAAATATGATCCAACATTTGATTGGCATGAGGATGATGGACTTCTTCAAGACCCTAGGACCCATGCTCCATATTGTCATGTAGACACCAAGGTGAGTTTTTCTTTTGGTTTCTCTACTTGGAAAAAATGTTGTTGCATGTTTTATTGAAAGTCTGATGGTGAGATATTGTCATTTGGTTGTTTGAAATTTGAGGCATTGTGTGATTGGTTATGTTGGAAAAATGTTGGCTTTGAAGCATTCTTGAAGCATTATTTTTTTGATCATGGTGCAATTTGGACAATATTGGTGGCTTATGGAATTTTGACATTGTAGGTAGATTGTGATGTTGTTGGATGAACTTTGGTTTGGATTTTAGGAGTATTGGCATTGTGAAAAGTTTGTGTTATGGACATGAAAAAAATTTCATGGGTATGTGCATGGACATATTTGTGGAGGTGAGCAAATTTTGTGGGTATGAAGTTTTGACTTATGGAAAAATTTTGTTGGATAGTTAATGTTGATTCTTGAAGAATTTGTGTGGTTATGATTTTGGCTATGTGAGAATTTATTTGTGCATGAACTTGTGGGCATTCTTTATCTTGGTCATGTAGGAATATTTTTTTTGCATGGCTATGGAAAAATTTGGTAGTTGTGTATGGACATGTCAAAAATTTTGGCTGTGGTAAAATTTGGTAGTGGTGACATTTTTTTGTTATGGGACTTTGTTGTTGTTGTGTTTTTTTTTTTTTTTTTTGGGTGCATGGGAATTCTTGGTCATGTGGGTTTTAGTTATGAAAGTTGATGAGCTGAACTTTTATGTTGCAAAGTCTCAAGAGTCGGGCAGTCTTCAAATGTTAAAAAGTGCATGGGCAGCATTGTCTCCTAACATCAAAAGCATTATCAATGAAGCAGGCTTTGGCACTTTCTTCGAAGCTTTGTTGAATCATGAGATGCATGAATACAAGAATCTTCAGTTACTTCTCACCTTGGCCAAGCGTTTCTGGGACACTACATGTACCTTCCACTTTCCATGCATTGGGGAGGTAATGTTGACACCTTATGACTTCTCTGTTATCACTAGTCTGAGGTTGGGTGGTGAAAGAATTCTTGTCAGACAATGTTACCCTGGGTAGGGTTGAATGGCAATAAAGATTCTTGTGGCTGTGCATAAGTTGATACAATGAAGTTTTCTTAAATATCTTGCCTTATAAGGTGATAGAAAGCCTTTTGAGTTTTTAAATCTCCAATTTTCATGCAATATTTCATGTTCATGTTCTGAGCTTCAGGTCACGATTATGCAAATGCAGATTCAAATAGAAAAGTTCATGTATAGGTGCTTTTTTCAAATTTTTAGAAGTCTATCCATCCATTATTTTCTTCTCTCTCAGTAAAATGACTATTTTGTGATGTTCATTTTTTTGTAATTTTATTTCATACTGCTTTGACTTATATGAATTTCTTGCAAATTATAATCTAGATATCTATTCATTGTGTGTTTTGATGTGTATTTTGTTTTTTGGGTTACCTATTATTTGCATTTAATGCTGAAATTTATTTGGAAGGTTGGAGTCTCCAAGCATTAAACTCTCAGGCATCATTTTAATTATCTCAGTTGGAATACTTTTAACAGGTATCAAACTCCGTCTGTAGTTGTGTTATTCTCTAATTGCTCAGTTGAATATGCCTGTATTTTGTCTGTAGCACAGATAGCACCACCAGTGTTAGGATATATAACCCGTTATTTGTGAGGATGTGAGTTTGTAAATGTAAAATTGTGATTTACAATTATTTTGTGTTGGCTTTAATTCCGTGCCAAATTTGATTGTAATTATGTTCAATCTTTTGTACCCTGTATTTTATGTGGAATTTCATTGTATGGGCTGTATGTGAAAGAGAGTGTGAAGACTCAAGGAAAATTGAAGATCAAAGGAGTGTTCGCAGGTAGCTCGCGAGTAGCCTTCCCGCAAAGTGAAGCATGTGCTCAGCACATGACTGGAATGCAAAGAGTCATGACAGATGGTGACAGCTAGTTTTAGCGAGTGTCTCGCGAGTAAGGCCTTCCCACAAGATACCTGCGAAACATTTTGTTTTGCTATTTTGTCATATCTGATACACCCTGTTTCTACACATACTATATATACCCATATTACCCACATATTGAGAGGAGTTCTTTTCAAAGAGAAAACCCTAGCCACAACCCTTGAGAGTTAGAGATTGTTATACCCACAATCCTCTACACAATCCATTGTGATTTTTCTTAACTCCTACCTCTCCATTTCCAAATCCTTAAGAGAATGATAGCCCAAACACTTACCACACTCATTATAAGTGTAAAGTGAGGTCTTGGTGCTGCTGGGAAGCAATGGAAGAAGCCATTTGTTTGGTGGAAGAAATCGGATTGAATTGCGTGATCCGAAGAGCTAGAGAAGACAAGGCTTGGCAAAGTCAGTTGGTAGCAGGAGCTTGGAGGGCTCGAGTACATGGGGTAGACTAGGCTTGGAGGGTCTTTTGTTATTCGTGTACTCCAAATTATTCTCTAGTGGATCGATTTACCACTTGAAGGGCAGCTGTGAGGTTTTTTGCCGAGTTCTTTGGTTTCATCTTCGATAACACATCGCGGTGTTATCTTGTGTTTGCATTCTTCTTTCCTACTCTTTTAGCTTTCATTTTGTTGCTGTGATTTGATGAATATGTCTTAGAGTAGTTTTATTGTTTGTTCGCTCGCATTTACTCTATTCCGCACTTAGTTTAAGTTAGAGTAAAATCAACTGAGCCGTAAATTTTAATTTAGGGGTCTAAATAGCTCTTGTGTTTTCACACATATTTGAGCTTTCAATTGGTATCAGAGCGGGTGCACTTGCTGTGGTTTCATTACCTAAGTGTGATCCTAGACCCTTTTTGAGATGGATCGATCTCAATCGCTTAATGCTCCTCCATACTTTGATGGGAGCAATTATGCTTTTTGGAAAGTCCGTATGAGGGCATTTCTATGTTCTATTGATGATAGTGTTTGGGACGCTGTCGAGATAGGATGGACTAGGCTGGAGGCCGCCAAATCCTCATGGGATAAGGCAGCTCTTGCGGCAGCTAATGCTAATAGCAAGGCTTTAAATGCTATTTTCTGTGGTGTTTCTCCTGACAAATCTCACAGGATCTCTCATGTTACAATTGCCAAGGAGGCATGGCAAATCTTGGAGATGACCTATGAAGGCACGAAAAAGGTGAAGGACACCAAGTTGCAAATGCTTACCACACGTTTCGAGGAGCTGAAGATGAGTGAAGATGAGTCATTCGACTCATTTTATGGGAAGCTAAATGAAGTGGTGATTGGGAAATTCAACTTGGGAGAAAAGACGGAGGACTCCAAGATTGTGAGGAAGATTCTACGATCATTGCCGGAGAGGTTCCGTGCAAAAGTTACTGCCATTGAAGAGAGCAAAGACCTTGATGAGATTAAAATTCAAGAACTCATCGGTTCTCTTCAAACCTATGAGCTATCTCTACCATCTCAAAGGAAGAGCAAATCTCTTGCTCTCAAGACGCTCAATGAGAGATTTGAAGCTTAAGACTCATCGGATGAGGATGAGGTTGAAAAGGATGTGGCGTACCTTACTAAGAACTTCTGTAAGTTCCCAAAGTTCAAGAGAGATGGAAAATCTTTTGAGAAGGGAAAATTCTTAAAGTTCAAGAAGGACAAGAAAGACTTCAAGAAGAAGGATTCAAGAGATTCCTCATTGTCTGAAATGGTCATGTGCTTTGAGTGCAAAGGGCATGGGCATGTGAAGAAAGAATGCCCCACGTATTTGAAAGCAAAGGGTAAAGTCTTTGCAACTACCCTTAGTGACTCAAACGGTTCAAATTCTGACTCGGAAGAAAGTTGTGACAGAGAAGGAAACTACTCCACATTTATGACCATTGCAACTGTGGACTCTTCAGAAGATTTGAATGCACTAGTGGAAGAGCTCAGTGAGCACACCGAAGTGGAGTCAATGGGAGTTAGGGAGGAATATGATGATGAAGACGAAGAATGTGTCTATGAGGGAATAAATGGATTGCAGTAAACTTATAACTCTCTTCTAGAAAAGTCCAGAGAGTATGCAAGAGTGGCTAAGGTAGCCATAAGAAAAATGAGAGAGCAGAGCCAAATTACAAAAGTCTTCTAGTGCGGTACAAGGAAACGAAGTATGAGGTTGAGGCGCTGAATGGAGAAGTAACCGAGGCCTACTCCAAGATCAAGTTTCTTGAGCTTGAAGTGATTCAAGCTAATACCAAAGTGGAGTGCATTGCCTCCAAGAAACTTGAAGAAGTTCTTGCACATCAAAAGCCTTTTTCTAACAAAAGTGGTGTAGGAAGTTTCGGAGAAAGTAGTTCAAGTGCCAATGTGTCCAAGGAGATGAAGTTTGTTAAAGCTAAGTAACCAATGCTAGCAACTCCATGTGTTGAGAATGTAAAAATGGAGAAGAAGTCAAATGGAACTGCTCAAAAGGTTTTGACAAAATCTCAAAAGCCATTTGTGGCCAAACCCAAGGCTAAAGGGAAGTCTCTCCCAAAGTCTTAAAGAGGTCCTCAAGTTCAACACTTCTGCCACCATTGTGGAGTTAGAGGACACACAAGACCTAACTGCTATAAACTTCACGCCTTGAAGAAAGCGGATTCTCAAGGACAAGGAAAGGAGAATTGGAATGCCAAGCAATCAAAAGGGTGAGAAGCTGATTCCGATTTTGGTGATGTGATAAAGATAATAGATACCATCATGTCCTGCTTGGCAAGCTTTAGCCAAAGGTTTGATAATTATAGCTATAGTACCCAATCCTCTAGGGATATCACCCTAAACGCACTTGCCGTGTAGGTGAAGAAGGGTACACATGCATAAGCATTAGACCATGTCCATGCATCAATTCTTCCTATATGTTGCGACTTTGATCTGTTGTTTGATTTTGTTTCACATTTTAGCATATTTATTTTCAAGTTTGTTTTGTACTTGTTGTTTTTGTTGATCTTACTTTGCTTGTTGTGTTTTTGAGTGAGTTGAAAAATTCAAAAACCCATAAAAATTGAAAAATCTCTAAAAAGTTTGATTGCTTATGTTGTGTATATCACATGAGAGTTTGGCCTAGTACCTTCGTACTAATGGCGTAGTGCATTAACGAGCTTAGCTTGTTATGTATGCACATCTTTCTTTGTGGGAAAAATCTTGAAATCTATGTGTGACTGTTGTAAATCGATCTTCAAGCTTGTCATGAATGATTGGTCAATAGTCTTGATGGTTTTGATACATGCATAGACTTGTGCCTATATATCTTCCCACACTTTTTATGTTTTTGCATTATAGCTCAACAAATGTCAAATCTCGAAAAGAGATAATGAGCTGCAAAAGCCATCGCACATACTAGTATTTGACTAGGAAAAAGGGAAAGCGACTTGTATTGAAATGTATGGTGCCCAAAAAGCCAAAGGCTTACTCACAAAATTGAAATATAAAAAATTTCAGGCATTGATCTCAAAATGAGATGTATTGTTCAAAAATGATCAAATGTTATGAATTGTAAAGAAGCCAAATGAAAAGCTTCAAAGATATGTAATCATTTTCTTGTGGGAGGTCATATATGTTCATTTCTATAATTGAGATAGACCACTTGACTTAGTACTAGTTGTGTATGCCTTGATTGAATTGATCATTGAACCTTCACTCTGGACTAAGGACTATTCCACATTTGATTCTCACACACAACACAAAGACTTTGTTCAATGAATGCTTATTTCATTTATGTGATTGTACGTGTTCAAATATGATGTGTATACTCAATTACTTGTTGAACAAATCCAAAAATATTTTTGAGTATTTTATAAGTTTTTGAAAGTGTTTTTATGCTTTCGTGTTTTGAGTGTTAGTTCAAATTGCATTTTGCATGTTTTTCATCAAAAACTTTCTCAGAGGCATTTTCGTGAGAAGCTCGCGACTAAGCTCTTCCCACGAAAATGGGTTTAGGCAAAATAGTGAAAACACAAAATTCAGACAGAAACTTTCGCGATTGTTTTGCGAGTAAAGTCTACCCGCGAAAAGTTTTGTGCTTCAGTGGCATTGTTCGAGAGTAACTTCGCGAGAAGATAACTTGCGAAAAACACGTGTTTTCAGTTTTAAAAGGCTGATGTAGATAGTTTTTCAAAATCACTTGTTTTCCCTCACTTTGCCTCCCTCGAGCCTCAAACAACCCAAAACCTATTCTCACTCAAAAACCCAACCAAATCTCAAGTACAATCTTCTCAAAATCATCTCTAAGGTATGTCTATACAATCTTTTCTCTTTAATTCTTTAGATTATGTAGAAAATTCTACGTTTTACTTGATTTGGGTTATTTTGAAAAAGGGTTAGGAAACTTTAAATTTTGTGAAGTTTTTTCCAATTTCTTGATTGGGTTCTATCCCACTTGGGTTGTTTGTGTTTGTGTTGGCCAATTATGGCATTTTGACATGTATTTAGGCAAGATTCATTTATGTTCATGCATTATTTACATGTTAATTGTGCTGATGCATATCAAGTGTTTGATAAAATGCCCAAATGACATTTTAATGTTGTTTTGGACTCCAATGAGTATCAAACTCTGGGGATTACCATAATTATACATGTTTACCATGTTTTGATCATTGGTGTGTTTTACACACTTTGACCCAAATGTGTTTATGTTCCTTTTAGGACTTGGTGCTTATTTTACGGAATAACTTGGTACTAATCAATTTTGTGTTCTTGTCTTTGTGTTTTTGCACTTGTCTTTTTGTGCTTTGTGTCTATTTTTGCAGATGTCTCCTACGAAGCATTCTGCCACCAAGAAATCCTCAAAGCGTCCACGCACAGACTTAGAGAATTTATGTACCATTAAGGCAGACATGACCTACAACAACTTTTACAAAAATGCAACAATCATCATGGAAAGGGTTGTAAGAATAGAGACCCTTGAAAACACTACCATTCTTGAGATATTCAAGGAGAGAACTTGGACAAAGTTGTTGAATCTAAGTGGAAATGTCTATGCTGAACTCATAAGGGAATTCTTCGCTAATGCCATTGTGGAAGGAGATCACATCAACTGTTGGGTGTGACAAAAAGAATTCATTATCACAAGGGATTCGATTCAAGAGTTCTTAGAAGTTTGTCCACCATCTCAACAAATCTCCATACAATATGATGATAGATTAGACTCTCTTGAGCCAATGGCAGAGCTCTTCGGTGGTTTTCTTAAAAAGAAGTTAATGAACACCATTCCCTTTAACGCGGAGATGAGGACATTGGCTTATGTAATGATCCACAACCTCTACCCGGTGACGAACTTGACCACATTGTCCGCACCAAGAACTATTTTTCTGTATGATCTCTTCACATATAAGGAGATCGACATATGCAGTCACATATACTACCTCCTGACCAAGAGCATCACCAAGAGGAACTCAAGAATAATTATGCCATTCCCTAGTCTCATCATGGCACTCATAGCAAAGACAAGGCTAAAGATTCCAAGCGGTCTTACAATCGTGCAAAGAGACTATCTCATTGGTGCTCATACGGTGACTCGAAGCAAAGCCCACATCACCGAATCAAAAACCGGCATTTCTCAAATCTCAAGGGACGATATTGAGGAAGAAGGTGGGGACACGGAGGAAGAGATTGACAGGTTCACATCAGCCCCAGAGGGCTCTGCACAACCATCTTCCCAAGCAAAAGCACAAGGACCCAATCGTCTTGATTGTCTCATTGCCAGGGTTGAACAGATGTATGGTATGCTAGAATCCCATGTACAGCACACCTTGGATCAGTTTACCTATGTCGAAAGCCAGATTACTGCGCTATCATCTCAGATTGAAGACATGATGATGGAGCAGTGGCAGTAACAAGAGGGATCCGACTTAGAATCTGAGCAGTTTTAGCTCCTTTGGCCATTTTGGTAAAAAATGGGGAGAAAGTTTTGAGGTGGAGTTGCACAATTTGAGGGGGAGCATCGCATAGCATATCATAGATATAGTGGTTCATTTTGGTGGTTTAGTAGTTTACTTTGTTTTTAGTAGTCTACTTTCTTTTGACTTTATAGTTTTTATAACTATTGGTTATTTACATTGCTTTCTTTTAAAGCTTTTAAGTACTTTGGTTTAAACTTTCAATTTATATTAATCACTTTTTTGTGTATTCTTGCTTTGTAGCAATTTTTTAAGTACTTTTAGATTATGTTGCATTATCTTTAGTACTACACACTTGTGCCTTTGTTGGATCTTGTATCTTTGATGCAAATACTTCTTGTATTTCACATTGGTTGTGTATTGGAAATGCAATTGATTTTTGCGTTTCTCTTAATTGCATTTTGTGTCCGGATGATCATTTACTTGCTAAATGTTCATTGTAGTCATTCTTTAATGACTGTTCTTGTTTGATCAAGTTATGCTTCATTGTTTATATAGTGTTTATTACCTTGATCGCATTTTACTTGCTCATATACGTACCTTGTATTCAACTTGTCATAAGCTTAATGAAAGTTTTGTTTGTGTGCGAGTGTTTCAGGTTACAGGTGTATACGTGCAAGTGCTTCACAACTTCTAGATTAGGTGTGAGTGAGTTTTACCACTGTTCCCAAACTCACGTTTAAGTCTAGAGTCTGTTTTAGGGGTTTTGTCACGGAATAGCCAAAGGGGGAGATTGTAAAGTTGTGATTTACAACTATTTTGTGTTGGCTTTAATTCCGTGCCAAATTTGATTGTAATTATGTTCAATCTTTTGTACCCTGTATTTTATGTGGGATTTTATTGTAAGGGTTGTGTGTGAGAGAGAGTGTGAAGACTCAAGGAAAATTGAAGTTCAAAGGAGTTTTTGTGAGTAGCTCGCGAGAAGCCTTCCCGCGAAGTGAAGCATGTACTTAGCACATGACTGGAATGCGAAGAGTCATGATAGATGGTGACAGTTGATTTTTGCGAGTATTTTGCCGGTAAGGCCTTCCCGCGAGATACCCACAAAACATATGGTTTTGCTATTTTGTCATATCTAATACATTCTGTCTTTACCCATACTATATATACCCACATTACCCACATATTGAGATGAGTGTTTTTTAGAGAGAAAACCCTAGCCACAACCTTTGAGAGTTAGAGATTGTCATACCCACAATCCTCAACATAATCCATTGTGGTTTTCCTCAACTCCTACATCTCCATTTCCAAATCCTTGAGAGTTTGATAGCCCAAACACTTACCACACCCAATCTGAGTGTAAAGTGAGGTTTTGGTGCTGCTGGGAAGCATTGGAAGAAGCCATTTGTTTGGTGGATGCAATCGGGTTGAATTGCGTGATCCGGAGAGCTAGAAAAGACAAGGCTTAGGGAAGTCAATTGGTAGCAGGAGCTTGGAAGGCTCGAGTACATAGGGTAGACTAGGCTTGTAGGGTCTTTTGTTATTCGTGTACTCCAACTTATTCTCTAGTGGATCGATTTACTGCTTAGAGGGCAGCGGAGAGGTTTTTCACCGAGTACTTCAATTTCCTCTTCGATAACACATCGGCGTGTTATCTTCTGTTTGCATTCTTCTTTCCTACTCTTTTAGCTTTCATTTACTGTTGTGATTTGATGAATATGGCTTAGAGTAGTTTTATTGTTTGTTCACTCGCATTTACTCTATTCCGCACTTAGTTTAAGTTAGAGTAAAATCAACAAAGCCGTACGTTTTAATTTGGGGGTCTAATCAGCTCTTGTGTTTTCACACATATTCGAGCTTTCAGTGAAGGTATATTCGAGCTTTCAGTGAAAGTAGTGATAATCTATAGATGTCCCTGGCTGCTTGAGTGATGCAACAAGTGGACCCACCAAGTCACAAGCCCTTACAGGCTTATATGAGAATGGATCCCAAATGGATAACATGGAATAATATTCGGTGTATTGGTTCAAAGTGTGAATAGATCCTGAAGATGATTTAAGCAAGGAAATAAAAATTATTAAAAGCCTTCTTTCTTTCTTGAATCCCTCCCTTTCTCTCTCTTTTCTGTTTCCTTTTTATCTTGTTCATCCTTGCCCCTATCTCAATTTCTCTCCTTATATTTGCTGGCTAGTACAGGATGGTTCCTTGTTTTTGTTAATGGGGGGAAATTCAGTCACAAAGATGTGATATGCCCAAAACATAAGGATTTTATGTCAGCTGCATAAATTCTAGTTTCTTCGTATAAGTATCATTAGACTTGTTTACCATGCCTGGACAGCCAAAATATGCATCCAATAATCCTAAGGCTTTTTTCTTTCCATATTCTTTCTGCTGTTAATATAAATTCATATTTTGTCCAAGGTCCTTATCAAATTTTATACTTCACATGCAATGATTTCTTGCAAATGCATTTGTTTCCAAAATTAGTATATTTTGTCTGCCCTTCCTCTCTCCTCTCTCCCTTCATTCAAATATAGGGTTAATGTTTGAACATATAAAGGCGTTTTAGGATCTGAGGATTCTCAACTTAAACTTCATGAAAAGAAAATTTGATTGTATGATATACCCCTATATTTTGCTGCAATGCAACAGCCCTTACCATGGTTGACTTCTGCTATGATTTATTTGGTGCAGTTTTCTTACATTAGTGATTCTCCAATATATGATTGGACGACTTTTTAGGCAGTATTCTTTGTTTTTTGATTTATATCTCTTCTTAATTTTGGGTTGTTACATTAGATATTATTCTTGTACACCCCTGTTTACTTGTTTTGATTTTTATCAGGTAGCAAAAAAGAAAAAATTAAAGATATTCAGTGTTAATATTTCTGTGTTTTCCATATGGACTATATGGCAGTTGCGAAAGAGACAGAATTTGAGTTTTTGGGTTTCATCTTGGTTATGCTTGCTGCTGTAATGTCTGGCTTCCGCTGGGCCATGACTCAAATTCTTCTGCAGGTAGGTCTTGTGTGGGTTTTTTAGTTACTTTCTATTTGCATGATATATGGATTTTGATTATTTTTTCCATTATCCAAAGTTTTGATTTTTTTTTAATAACTGTGTTCTTAATTCTTCTTGTTGTCTTGGAATCTTATTTTGCATTCTATTCGTTCGATTCGACACCAAAATCAATATAAAGAAAGAAGCTTATGGTAAGTGCTGTATGTAAAGTTGTAATTTACAACTATGTTTTATGTTGGTTTTATTCCATGACAAAATGTGTTGTAATTGCTTTAATTTTGTTCCTTGTAATTTGTGAGATTTTATTGTATTGGGTTTAGTATTAAGTTGGTGAAGACTCAAGCTAAAATGAAAGATCAGTGGATTTCGCGAGAAGCTCACGAGAAGCTAACCCACGAAAGAGCCATGTGAGGAGCACATGACTGGAAGCTGAAAAGTCGTGCTAGGCTGTCGTTTTTGCATGTGTCTCGTGGGTAAGGCCTTCCCACGAGGTAGTCGCGAAACATTCTACCTGGAGGATTTTTAATGAGTGACTTTTTTACCCTTCACCCATACTATATATACCCTCATTACCCACAAATGTAGAGGAAGTCATTCAAAGAGAAAAACCCTAGACAGGTTTTCTACAACACACACCGATTTTTTTGAGAAAGAGCTACTCATCCTTAGTGAGAAATCATTGTAACCTCTTCTCCATCCCTCTCCTATTGTCATACCTTGAGATGAGATTTGTACCCAAACACAACTCACACCTATTCAGAGTGTTGAGAGTGTTTTGGAGATACTGGGAAGCATTGGAAGAAGCCAAGGATGGTAGATGGAACATGGAGCTTGTTGCGGGATCCGGAGAACTAAACAAGACACGGTTCCGAGAAGTCTTGTTGGAGTAGGAGTTTGGAGGGCTTAGGTAAATCGGGTAGATTAGGCTTGGAGGGTCTCTTGCTAACGCATGTATCCCAACTGATTGTCTAGTGGATCGATTTTCGCTTGGAGGGCGGCGGAGAGATTTTTCGCCAAGTTCTTCGGTTTCCTCTTCGATAACACATCTGCGTGTTATCTTGTGTTTGCGTCTTTCTTCCCTACTCTTTTACATTCCATTTTACTGCTATGTTGCTTAGATTATGGATTAGAGTAGCTTGTTTGTTTATCTGCTCGCATTTACATTATTCCGCACTTAGTTTTAAGTTAGTGTAAAATCAATCAAGCCGTAACTTTAATTTGGGAGTCTAAACAGCTCTTGTGTTTTCAACACTTTTTCGAGCTTTCATTGTATATTGCCTTTTTTGGAATTTAAATTTTAGCAAAGTTTGATGTTATTAGATTAACCTGTGTGTAGGGGGCCTTTTTTGTAGTGCGTTGGGCTGGGCTACCTGCCGCGGTAGTAGGCCCGAGTATTCTGAGTAAGGGAGTTGAGACCGGTCCAATTGGAACACAACTTGGGCCGGCTTGTGCACAAACGTTGAGTCCACGTCCAAGGGAAGACATTGCGAAATGGGCTTATCCTTTGTTCCTGCCGCAGGAACTTTTTTCCAGTTTCTGCCGCAGGATTGACTTTTCTGCCGCAGAAGGAACTATTCTCCAGTTCTGCCACAGGTCTAACTTTTCTACTGTGCAGCAAGACCTTCTACCGTGCAGTAAAACCGTCTGCCGTGCAATAAAAGTTTCTGCTATGCAGTGAAGCTTCCTGCCGTAAAGCCTCCTACCGTAAAGCCTCCTGTTGTGCAACAAAACTTCCTGTTGTGCAACAAAACTTCCTGCCGTGCATTAAAGCTCTCTACCGTAAAGCCTTCTGCCGTGCAATAAAAGTTTCTGCTATGCAGTGAAGCTGCCTGCCGTGCTTTAAAGCTGTCTACCGTGCAGTAAAGCCTTCTGCAATGTGAATGACTTCCATTTTTACTACAGAAACACTTTTCTACTTTCTGCGCATAAACAAATCTAAAAACCTAAAGAAAATACCCATCAAACAAATGTTAGTTTAAATGGGTTAGCATATTCTCAAATATATACACACATATATGAGTATATATACTTGTACGTATTCACATATACATATATAAAATATATTTTTTCAGAACATGAGAAACAGGGTATATGTATATATATATTTACGGCTGGATAATGGTTAGTTTGTGTCAAAAGCAAAATACGTAATAACAAATAGAGAAGAAAGCTTCGGCAGGAAATGATTAGCTTGTATAATAATTAACACGGTAAATATAATGAAAATGTGCTACAGCAGAATAACAAGTACAGCAAGTAAAGACACCGCAGCAGGCAACTGATGCGGCAGACGTGATAAAAACGTGCTACGGCAGGATGACTAAATATGGTAGATATAAGTTATAATGAGAGAAATCCAATATATTTGCAATCAAAATTAAGTATTAAATCTGCCCATAAAATAAGTAAACCAAGAAGGAACCCAAACTCCAACTTCAACAACCTTATCATGGGCTCCTGCCGTAAAAGTTGTTCATTTTGGAGAATAGGCCTAAATGGCTACTAGCTATTACTTTTGGAGATTTCAAAGAGTGGGTTTGCTAAGAGGGAATGAAAAGATGGTCTATTGATGCATGCCCCTATTCCTGCCGCGCTTTCTCTCTTCTTTTTCTTTCTTTCTTTCTTTCTTTCTCTCCCCTCTGGGTGTTTTCTTCTTCCCCTGTTTTTTACTCTTTCCCCTGTTTTTTCCTCCACTTCGGTCCCCCTTTTTTTTGCCGTGGTTACCTCCCTTTTATAGTGAGCTAATTCAATGGGATTTCTCCCTTTTACCCCTAGGGCTTCACCAACTGTTTTTGGTTTGTTGTGGGCATCATTTCAAGATTACCCACTCACCCATTGGTTGCCCTAACCACTGCCATCTGCTCAGAATATGTTTGTTGCACGACAAAATTCTCTTTTGTTTGTTCCTGCCGTATACCTCTACCTCACTACCTAGCTCTATGGCATGCATCAGTGGTCCCAACCATTTATTACTTCTTTTTGGTAAGATATCATCCCAATAGGATATGTTCCCAAAAGAAGTCATGGCAGGAAACCAAATATAGACCCCCTTTTCCCCCCACCACCAAACCACGCCCTCTGAATCTCTTTGACCGTGGGCCCACCTCCCTTGTATTGGCTGGGTACAGGTTGGTAGTGCCTCGGCCCTTCTGTTCTTGCTCCACTGTCTTTTGTTTTTGTCTCCCATGCCATTCCTGCCGCAACAGATTAGCTCTGTTTCGTCTGCTGCGTGTTTTTGTCTTATTTCTTCACGCGTTTTCTGCTGCATTTGTCATTTCCTTTAGTTTGACTCTTCCTTCACGCAATTCTTGCTGCTAACACTTCCTGCTGCTCCTTGTTTCCTTCCATCGTTCTTTTTCATATCAGTTCTCACGCCTCTCTTTTTTATACAAAAGGATTTGGGCCTTTGTGGGCCAAATAATGTTGACTGGATCAAAAGGGCGTTGGACCCAATTTATCTTCATCTGCGGAAGCCATCCTGCTAAAGAACTGTATTCTGCGGCAGACTTGTATTTTGCTGCAGATTTTCGTTTTGCCGTAGATTGCTTTCACTTGCACTTCTTTCTTTGGACCCTTCTTGTTCTTTGGTCTTCTTGGTGGGCCTTTGGGCCTTGCTCTTCATTGGGCTTTCTTCCTCATAAGCCTTTGGGTACAAATTTGCAAAAATGGGCATCAACATTTAGCCCCCTGAGCATATGGATTGCTCCTGCAATTCGTATGCGAAACTCATGCATTTTTTCTTTTGCGGGTTGTTTAACAACTCACATGCGAATGCTTCTCTTCTTTTCTTCGCGTGCCTGCTGTTTCAATATTTACTCTCCTTAGGCAAGTTGTTTTCTTTCTTTCTACAATTTTACGACCCTCCAAGGGTAGCCAAAAAGTTGTTGTTCATGGGGGTGGTGCAGGGTCTGCTGGGTCTCTTTGGGCCTGCTGTATGCTTTCCTTTTGCCCTTCATGACTTGTGTCTGCTGGGCCTCTTTGGGCCTGTTGTATGCTTTCCTTTTGCTAAATTCCATTAGCCTAGTACTGTCATTGAGCTTGCAGTTTCGGGCTTCCTTGGCTCATTTCATTGCTTTCGGGCTCCTTTGTCCCATTTTATTCTTTTGGGCATCCTCGGCCCGTTTCATCACTTTCGGGCTCCTTTGTCCCATTTGGGCTCCTTTGTCCCATTTTATTCTTTTGGGCATCCTCGGCCCGTTTCATCGCTTTCGGGCTCCTTTGTCCCATTTTATTCTTTTGGGCATCCTCGGCCCGTTTCAATTCTTTCGGGCTCCTTTGTCCCATTTTATTCTTTTGGGCATCCTCGGCCCGTTTCAATTCTTTACTCCCATGGGCTTTTACTAATTTCATTGGGCTTCCCCGGCCCAACTACTGTATACTCATCCTTGGGGCTCATGGGTTTGCCATCAACCCCTACTCTCTTTACATTACTTTTGAGCCTGCCACGGCTCATTCTTACCTTTTTACGTCATACACTGCCCGTGGGTTTGTTATTCTCTCTTTCCTGGCTCCTTTAAGTCCGTTTGCTCCCTCAAGGCCCATTTGTTAATTTCATGGACCTGTGATCCATTATTCCTGCCGCTTGGGCTTAATAGTTTTTTTCTCACTTTACTAACTCTTTTCATCCCATATGGTTTTCATTCAAAGGGATTGTTGATGATGATGATGTGTGCATCCTTCTCTTCATCATTTCTTCGCTTGTTTCTTGGTTTGCTTCTGGGAAATTCCTTGTGATCTTGAACTTCTACAATGGTACTCATTTCTTTATGTCTGTGGCAATTTGTATACTTATTTCTTCACGTTTTTGCAGCAGCATGTACTCATTTCTTTGCTTTTGTAGGGATAAATACTCATTTTTCTGCTTCTGCAGAATATGTAGACACTTTCTGCCGCAATACATGCACTTATTTCTCTGCATCAATACACCTCTTACTCTGCTTCTGCTAGAGCAACATCTATACTGTAGGAAGTGAAGGTTGTAGTAGATTCTGCGGCAGAAGAGTTAGGCTTGACTGCTTACTTTCCCCACGTATTCCTTAGCATCATCTCTTCATCTCTTCATCCTTTCTTGTTGGGTTCTTCTTAATTATGATGTTTTATATTTTCTCATCTCTGCAAAATGCTCAAAATTGGCTCTTTGGATTCTTTAACTCTTCTTTCTGCCAACTTCGCGAACAACACTTTTGCAGAGCAAGGATCCTTCTTACAGTCTTCATTTTTCTTTTCTTTTAGCCACTTAAGGTTGCTTCACTTCGGGCTTCATTCATTCTCTAAAAATAGAGAAAGTGTTGTCTTCTACTCCCTTCGCATCTAAGTCGACGACTGAAAAAAGTTTCATCAAAACAACTCTGCCACTTCACTTTCTTCAAGTAGAGTTCTTTCACAAGAGGAAAGCTTCCTCTAAGTGTGTAGATCAAAGGGTGACTTCACTCCCTTTTCTTGTGCCTTCTTCTTCTCTTTGCATTCACGTATCTTCGTTTCTTTTTCTTAAAATAAAGCGTAAAGCTAACATTGCAAGCCCTCATCATAATGGAGTAATCTTTCATTTGCTGATAATGTATTCTTTGCCAAGATGAAGTTTCTGCGGAGAAGGATGTTGGGCCTTTGATGTTTGCATTGCGGGTTGTTTATGATTCTACCATAAATTCTGGTTTTGCTGCAAAATTGATCTTCCCGCAGAAGTGACTGAGTCTGCCACTCATTTTAAGGCGCCTACAAGTGGTGTCATTATAGATATTTTTCCAAGGGGAAATGAGGATGCTTTTATGAGAAATCTTCACTTTCTAAACACTTTCTTTGTCATTCTGCCATAGCCGCTGTTGGTGAGGATATCACTGCCTCTTTGATGAAAAAGACATAGATGTTGTGAACTAAATCTCTTAACTTTGTTGTAGTCTTCCGCAGGTCTTATTTCTCCCAATTCTTCTTTCTCATGTTGCTAAGCTTGGCTGTGTTTCTCCAATTCTTCTGGCCTGCCATTGAATGCGTTGCTCAAGAGATGTTTGGACTTCATCGTTGATTTCCACCTTTTGTTCCTGTTGTGAGTTCCTTTGTCACTCAGCTTTTCTGCGGAGCACTCTTGAAGTTTTAAAGTCTCAAGAAGAGCATTTATTTTCTGCTGTAGCGCTTGTTGGTTCACCTTTTCATATGTTTCTGCCGTGTCTTTCTTCATGGCAGGCCAGTAGTAACCCATTTGCAGCAGGCATCTGTAAAACTTTTTTTTCCTCTGGTGCTCCCCACACTCTCCTGAGTGTATTTCTTTTGCTTCTTCAGGGTCCAAACATCTTAAGGGGTCCCCACCGTACCCTTTTTTTGAAAAGGACCGTATCACGCAAAAAATATCGTGTTGCCAACCGCTTAAGCTTGTATCTTTTGCTGTGTTTTTTTTTGCGGCAGGATGCCTTCTGTCAGGTACTGCGTGAATGGGCTTCTTCAGTCTCCGCTGACGAACATGGTGTAACTTTCTTCTCTGTCTGCCGCAAGCTGGCAGGTCCCACACTAGGTTTAGACTTGGTTTGCGTCTTTACCCATACTTGGCTAATAGAAGCCTGCCCTTTAAAGCCTGCGGTAAAGGCTAACCTCCCCGCAGTGTAACTTTCTTCTCTGTCTGCCGCAAGCTAGTAGGTCCCACACTGGGTATGGACTTGATCTGCATCTTTACCCATACTTGGCCAATAAAAGTCTGCCTTCTGGAGTCTTCGGTAAAGGCTGACTTCCCCGCAGGATCCATAAGTCTTGTCATATACTTCTTTTAACTTTCTTTGGGCTTCCTCCTGCCGTACGCACCTGGACAAGACACCACCCGGCATCCTGCGGTACAATTCTTCTCTCACCAGGACGTAGTCTTTCAATACTTTTAGTTTTGCGTCATTTCCTTCCTTCATCAAAGCCTTTTTTTATGGGGATCTGCCAGTCCCCTTCGCACTGTTCTTCTTTGAATCTTTCTTTCAGCCTCTCAATTATGGACTCTTTTTTCTTGCTGACCTCTACTCTGGTGCTATCCCCTTCGAACATTATTTGCGAGTCTAGTGCGGCCAAAGCATTGGCAAACCGATTTTCATTCCTTGGAGCATGTTCTATTTCAAAAGTTGAAAACTTTTCTTCCATCTTCTAGGCCATTAATGCACCAATGGCACATGAATTGGTGGCTAGGTAGAGTAACAATGGCTTTTTGCAGATTGAGGCTTGCACAGTAGGAAGGTTCACCATGATCTGTTGTAGCTTTTTGAAGGCTGCCTGCTATACTTCTTTCCTCAAAGCTTTGCCCCTTCTATCTCAGCGTGGAACGCCCTGGCAGGCAGTGTGGAATGCCCTGGCAGGCTGTGTGGAACACCCTGGCTTTGGCCCTTCTATCTCAGCGTGGAATACCCTGGCAGGCAGTGTGGAATGCCCTGGCAGGCTGTGTGGAACGCCCTGGCAGGCTGGGCTACCAGCTTGGCCTCGCGGTCCACATTCAATATATGCATTATTAGCCTAAGATCCCATCCTGGCATTTTCACTATAATCCCATGCGAAGACATCTTTGGATTTTTTTCAGCAATAGTATCAATTATGATTTCTCCTTTTCTGAAAGTCTTGAGCTAATTGAGATGGGTCTTGGTTCCTGTGGGTCCGACCCTAGGTTAAATTTCCTCCAATTTTTCTTCTGCCACAACTTCTTTGTTTTTCCCTTCATTACTCTCCTCCTCCAAGCTTTCTTGAACCACGCAACACACCAAGCTTTGTAGAAGATACATGATGTTGCTGCTTCATATTGATACTCTAAGCACTTTGCGGCAGGCTTTCTAAATTTACTGCAGAATGGGCCTTAGCCCCCAGCATGTGAGACAACTGGATGAGTCTTTGGCTTTTTAAAGAAGACTTCCCAAATTTTGTTGCAGAATGAGACAGCCCCCAGTATATAAGAATCTGCCTTTAGCTTTTAGTAGGAGGCTTCTCGTGTTTGCCGCAGAATGAGCTTTAGCCCCCAGCGCTTGAGACAACTGGATGAGCTTGATATCACTTTCTCTTGGTGTTGATGCTCTGTCATGTGGTTCATGCATTCTTTAGTAAAAAAAACTTAGATGCTATGGATCTACAAGTTGCCATATTGTAGAAATTCCTCGTTGCTAGAGAATTTGGGAAAGAGTTACTTCCCAAGCATGCTTTGACTTCGTTCCACTGCAAGCACAATTGCTTCCCATGTATTTTATACTACATATGATTGTGGCTATAGCTCTTCCACAGATTCTTTCTAAAGACTTGCGATCATGGCGCCTTTGCGGGCTTGATTGAGTGTAGCCCCCATTATGGGCTTTTGCCAAGAACTCACAACCATGGTTCTTTGCTAGCTTTTGCTACCAAGACCCATATTTCATGGGTTTCTTCTTTGCTTGCTTTGAGTATGGGCATATTTAGATGGAGCTGGCTACGTCTCTTGCTTCATGGTTGGCTAGTAATAGCCAAAAGTCAACGGCTTCTAATATAGAATTTTCCCATGACGTACCCACATCTTTCTAGGACATTATGCTTCTTTATTCTTGTGGCAGGATGCCCTTGCAGCAGAATACCTTCAATAAAAAACTACGTAATAGTTTTTTTTTTTTTTTTTTTTTTTTTTTTTTTGCAGCAATAAGATAAGCAACTCTATTCACGGCAAGATGTGAGTCAGCAATTGTTTCTGCTATTTCCCTTTTGTACACAAGCTAAAAGAAGCTTTGAGTTTGTCACTGTTGCAGAATTCTTCTAGGATGAGACATGGGCACCAATGAGCTTCATGACTTGAAAAGTGATGGTGGAGTTGTGTAGTTTGTAGTACAAGTGATCTGATACATTATTTCTTAGAAACATCATAAAGATAATGATCATTAATGCCACTCTAGGCATAAATCCTTTGAGGTGCTTCACAGAAAATTTCTCAACTCTTCAAAGTTGTTGAATTGGTTTGCTAGACCCGATAATGGACAAAGAGCAGCTTGCAAGCAGCTTGTAGATTTGGGCTTCTTTATGGAGAGTACGCAATTACTGAGTTGTTGGCTTCATCCCAAGGTCTGGATTTAATTTGGACACTTCACCACCATATCACATGCCTTCAATGTATGCTTTGGTTGAAAGCGGATGTTTCGATATCGCCGAATCGATTACTTCTCCCTCCTCCCTTCATTGATACTGATATATTTGCTGATGTAGTAGCAAAAAAATTGATTCGGCAAAAGTGAATATGAAAGGCTTTGTATGCACCTCTCTTACTTTGAGAACAAATCTCAAATTTGTTGAATAAGATCTAGACTTGAGCTTCTTGTTGCAGCAGAATCGTCCACTGCTCTTTTACACATCTTCAGTGTTGGTGTTCCCATGAATTCTTTATGGGGCAATGATCACTTTTGTTGTAGAAAATAATCATATTGGATTTGTGGTTGCACTTAGAAAGTTCAAGAATTCAATACTGAATTTTGTGGTAGGATATTTTGCGAAAAGACTTGTTGGAATACAAAATTCTGCTGTAGAATATTCTACCGCAGAATATTCTGCTGTGAACAGTCTACCGAAGGATTTCCACTTTTTGCTACAAAATTTCTGCGGAGGGACATTCTGCACTTTTGGAAAAGTTTGTTGAGGGATACTTTGCGAAAGAAATAGTGATTTGCAACAGTATAGTAATGATGAAAATTTTCAATTGGCTATAATAGCTTCATTTTTTTTTTTTGTTTCTAGCTTTTGGTTCTTGAAGGGAAGTAGAGCTAGAATCACTAGCATGAGAAAATGATCAAAACCTTGTGAGGGAATGAAGGGATTTTTTCTCCTCTAAGTGCTGGACCTGAAGGTGGAGATGGAGAGAGTTTAGAAAGCTTCTAGTGCTTCCTTAAAATAAATGTGAGCAAAAAGTGGTGGAATTTTTGGTTTTGCATGTTTGAATAAGTGGCTTGCCACATGTCCCATATGCATCACAAGGAGAACAAGTGGCATTTAAAGGATAAGACCAAGTATTGCGAAGGCCTTCTATTGTAGAGTTCTCAATATATTTTTGCTCTATTTTAACATTGCTGTGCAGAATTCTGCTACGACATTATCCTGCTGTAACGTTGCTGTATTCTACCACAGAATTCTGCTACGATACTGTCCTGCTGTACATGTAACGTTGCTGCATTTTGCCACAGAATTCTGCTATGGTACTTTCCTGTAGTAACGTTGCTACGTTTTGCCATAGAATTCTGCTATGGTACTGTCTTGCGGTAACGTTGCTGCGTTCTGCCACAGAATTCTGCAATGGTACTATCCTGTGGTAACGTTGCTGTATTCTGCCATAGAATTCTGCTATGGTATTGTCCTGTGGTAACGTTGCTGTATTCTGCCGCAGGATTCTGCTATGGGACTGCTATGACGTTTTGGATACTTCCCTGAGAGTATAGCTTGGAAGGTTTAAGAAGTATAACTTGGAAGGTTTAAGAACATCTGCATGTCTTGCTTAGGTAAGGACTTGGAAACATGTTTGCGAGGGAGAAATTTCTCATTCTCCCCATCTTGATCCCAACTCCCTAGTGGAGTCGCCATTTTAATGTAGGGGGCCTTTTTTGTTGTGCGTTGGGCTGGGCTGCCTGTCGCAGTAGTAGGCCCGAGTATTCTGAGTAAGAGAGTTGAGACCGGTCCAACTGGAACTCAACTTGGGCCGGCTTGTGCGCAAACGTTGAGTCCAAGTCCAAGGGAAGACGCTGCGAAATGGGCTTATCCTTTGTTCCTGCCGCAGGAACTTTTCTCCAGTTTCTGCCGCAGGATTGACTTTTCTGCTACAGAAGGAACTATTCTCCAGTTCTGCCACAGGTCTAACTTTTTTGTTGTGCAGCAAGACCTTCTACCGTGCAGTAAAACCGTTTGCCGTGCAATAAAAGTTTCTGCTATGCAGTGAAGCTTCCTGCCGTAAAGCCTCCTACCGTAAAGCCTCCTGTTGTGCAACAAAACTTCCTGCCGTGCATTAAAGCTCTCTACCGTAAAGCGTTCTGCCGTGCAATAAAAGTTTCTGCTATGCAGTGAAGCTTCCTGCCGTGCTTTAAAGCTGTCTGACGTGCAGTAAAGCCTTCGGCAATGTGAATGACTACCATTTTTACTGCAGAAACACTTTTCTACTTCCTGCGTATAAACAAATCTAAAAACCCAAAGAAAATATCCATCAAACAAATGTTAGTTTAAATGGGTTAGCATATTCTCAAATATATACACACATATATGAGTATATATACTTGTACGTATTCACATATACATATATAAAATATATTTTTTCAGAACATGAGAAACAGGGTATATGTATATATATACTTACGGTAGGATAATGGTTAGTTTGTGTCAAAAGCAAAATACGTAATAACAAATAGAGAAGAAAGCTTCGGCAGGAAAATGATTAGCTTGTATAATAATTAACACGGTAAATATAATGAAAATGTGCTACAGCAGAATAACTAATACAGCAAGTAAATACATCGCAGCAGCCAACTGATGCGGCAGACGTGATAAAAACGTGCTACGACAGGATGACTAAATACGGCATATATAAGTTATAATGAGAGAAATCCAATATATTTGCAATCAAAATTAAGTATTAAATCTGCCCATAGAATAAGTAAACCAAGAAGGAACCCAAACTCCAACTTCAACAACCTTATCATGGGCTCCTGCCATAAAAGTTGTTCATTTTGGAGAATAGGCCTAAATGGCTACTAGCTATTACTTTTGGAGATTTCAAAGAGTGGGTTTGCTAAGAGGGAGGGAAAAGATGGTCTATTGATGCATGCCCCTATTCCTGCCGCGTTTTCTCTCTTCTTTTTCTTTCTTTCTTTCTTTCTTTCTCTCCCCTCTGGGTGTTTTCTTCTTCCCCTGTTTTTTACTCTTTCCCCTGTTTTTTCCTCCACTTCGGTCCCCTTTTTCTGCCGTGGCTACCTCTCTTTTATAGTGAGCTAATTCAATGAGATTTCTCCCTTTTACCCCTAGGGCTTCACCAACTGTTTTTGGTTTGTTGTGGGCATCCTTTCAAGATTACCCACTCACCCATTGGTTGCCCCGACCACTGCCATCTGCTCAGAATATGTTTGTTGCACGACAAAATTCTCTTTTGTTTGTTCCTGCCGTATACCTCTACCTCACTACCTAGCTCTATGGCATGCATCAGTGGTCCCAACCATTTATTACTTCTTTTTGGTAAGATATCATCCCAGCAGGATATGTTCCCAAAAGAAGTCATGGCAGGAAACCAAATATAGACCCCCTTTTCCTCCCACCACCAAACCACGCCCTCTGAATCTTTTTGACCGTGGGCCCACCTCCCTTGTATTGGCTGGGTACAGGTTGGTGGTGCCCCGGCCCTTCTGTTCTTGCTCCACTGTCTTTTGTTTTTGTCTCCCACGCCATTCCTGCCGCAACAGATTAGCTCTGTTTCGTCTGCTGCGTGTTTTTGTCTTATTTCTTCACGCGTTTCCTGCTGCATTTGTCATTTCCTTTAGTTTGACTCTTCCTTCACGCAATTCCTGCTGCTAACACTTCCTGCTGCTCCTTGTTTCCTTCCATCGTTCTTTTTCATATCAGTTCTCACGCTTCTCTTTTTTATACAAAAGGATTTGGGCCTTTGTGGGCCAAATAATGTTGACTGGATCAAAAGGGCGTTGGACCCAATTTATCTTCATCTGCCGAAGCCATCCTGCCAAAGAACTGTATTCTGCGGCAGACTTGTATTCTGCGGCAGACAGACTTGTATTCTGCGGCAGACTTGTATTTTGCTGCAGATTTTCGTTTTGCCGTAGATTGCTTTCACTTGCACTTCTTTCTTTGGACCCTTCTTGTTCTTTGGTCTTCTTGGTGGGCCTTTGGGCCTTGCTCTTCATTGGGCTTTCTTCCTCATAAGCCTTTGGGTACAAATTTGCAAAAATTGGCATCAACAATGTGTTTTCATATGACTGCGTTTGGACTAGAATCATCAGTTGTCACTTAGGTGACATCATTAGAGTTTTATTTTGAACCTATAACTGTGACTCATCTTCTAGAGTTACAACTTTTAAGAATATTATGTGTAAGAAAGGGCAATCTTATACTTTTCATATTCATATATAAATAAAGAACCTGGCCACTCTAGGGTTGCTTCTCACAATGTTTTTTTTATTCTTCTCTCTCTAGCTGTAAAGACTACAGTGTTAGGGTGTGGTCTGTGTAAAAGGTCTTGTGTTTGAATATGAGGAACCCCCAGTAATTTCATTTTTCATTTTTGGTATTGCTTAATGTACATTGTTGGCCCACCTGCCAACTCAAGCTTTTGGGATATATGGTGTGTAGTACTTTAATGAGTTCCTTTGTCAAGTGATTCTTTATTTTATTTTTATTTTATAAATTTACAAGTATCAAAAGTCCTCACTTGTGAAAAGGATAGATAAAGAATTTTCGACTAATAAGAAGTGTAGTTTTTCTGCTTATAGAAGATCATAGAAATCATAGCTGAGCATATTTTAGAATATGAAAGTTTGATTTTGTACAAATAGATAAAAGAATTTTCGACTAATAAGAAGTGTAGTTTTTCTGCTTATAGAAGATCATAGAAATCATAGCTGAGCATATTTTAGAATATGAAAGTTTGATTTTGTACAGCCTGTGCTTTAAGTAATCGTCAAATTACTGCAATTTGTCTTGCTTTATATATACCTGTCCTGTCCAGAGATATGCATTTCAGCCTTCAGGGTTTATGGTGTTTGCCAGAAATAGAAGTTGATCTTTTTGCAGCAACAAAGAAAATACTAAATTTATACTCTATATTTGTAGTAATGAGATATGTTTATTGAGGAAGAGACAGATATTATGAGTTATTGCTTATAAATACTTAGGATGTTCATGTTGCTGCAGGTATTGACAGAATACATTCTTGTCTCAGTAACTAGTGCTGTCACGGTAACAATAGCAGGTGTTGTCAAGGAGGCTGTCACTATAGTGGTATGAACTGCTCATTTTTGTCTGTTTATTAAATTGACCTAGTGCAAACTCTAAATTTGTGGTTCTGTCCAACAGTCTAGACTTCCCCATTGTCATGTTGTAAATTTCTGTTTCCATGCACAAAATATGTTTTTGAATTGGTCCACAACTCCACATTCTTTTAGGATATTCAGCTGTTAATTTTCTCTTTGTATAACAACTACTAATTCATTCATGCATGTGCTAGCAGGGTTTTCTTTATAATTAGGAATGAGTAACCTTTCCTTCTACATAATTGCATGCTGGCAATTTTTTGTAATAAATTTTCATCATTGATTTCATAATTGCAAAGTGGAGCTTGGTTTTTTTATTTTATTTTATTTTCTTGATAAGTAAGAAAAAATTTAGAAGAAAAGATTACTTCAGGCACATGATGGTGACCATTAACCTAAAGAATTGCAAAAACTTATACACAAAAAAGAAGTGAATCCATGAAATTTATTAATGTATTACAATTTGTAAGACCCAATACTCAAGACCAATCAAATAAAGTGTGTATCAACAATGTTGAGTCATTGATCTGTCTGTATTCTCAAACGTATGACTATTTGATGGAACAGAGCTAGAAATAGTTGTAAATCCTAAAGTGAAAAACTTTGATGGAGTTTGTGCCTTTTACAGCTGATTTATACACGTGACACTGCTATAGCAAACCTATCAGTTTGGTATATAAGCAGTGTACCCATGTTTACTTAGTGAGTTCTGTCACATCTTCAAAAGCACTTCTGATTTCCTCTCTTTCCCACCTTCTCACTCACCTGATTATTGTCCATATCTAACCTAATGTTTCTGCACTCTTCTCACTCGCCTTATCATTTAAATGTCCATGTGATTTTGGAAAGCTTGGCTGTTAGAGTTGGGCCTTTCCTGCAAAAGTTGATAAAGAAGACCGCTAGGGAAGGCATGGTTTATAAGATATAATCTGTGAACTGTGTATCCAAGGGAACAAATATTTCCAAATGTTTCAATCTGCATGGTGGACAATATAAGTTTTGACATTCTACACAGTACGGTGATGGTTCCAGATGTAGATAACAAAGTGCTTTTTCCAATCCTTTCCTGGAGAAGAGACATGTTTCCTGAAAGATGCAGATGTGGTTACAGTGTCAATTTTGTGTCTGCATTTTGGGAAGAGAGAGAACAAGCTCTTAGGGAATAGAAGCAGTAAGGGGATAGGTTGTGCAATTACTCATATTTTCCCAAAATTAGAAAGTTAACAAAAGGGTGTGGGGACTTTTCTGTCTGCATGTAAGCGTTTAGTAAATGTATTTAAGAGAAACTTCTGATCATTTCATTCATAAGGCTAGCATTTTCTCCTATCAATTATAAGCTCAATGAGCTATTTTATTGATGTCAGATACAAGTCCTTTTGATAGAGAGTGGATGAAGAGGGAAACAGGAAATTTGAAGTTCCTTGGTGCATTAATTAAATATATTAATTTCTTATTCTCCATAAACTTTTTGAGTGATTCTGTATATTGAGATGCTGTCTCCATTGACTCCTACTTAAAAAAAAAAAAAAAAAAACCCTGTTGTTTCCAAACATATGTAATTGCTAATTCTGGACTATTTAAATTATGAAGCACTACTGTCATGTGGTCCTGTGAATGGCAATTAATGTTTTCCACTGGTATTAATCTCTATTTATTGGCCCGCTAACCTTGGATTTGAATTGAAAACATTTCATTAAATTCATTGTTAATTCGCATGATATTGATGAATTTCCTCTGCTGGTTTGGAAGCTGCTGTTGTGCACTATTTGTTTGACATTATTTTCTGATCTTCTGCAATTCAGGTTGCAGTCTTCTACTTCCATGATGAATTTACCTGGTTGAAAGGTGCTGGCCTTTTCACAATCATGATTGGTGTTAGTTTATTCAATTGGTACAAGTAAGTCTTCAGTTTCAAGCAAAATATCATAATATTTCAGGTTTTTTTTAATCCCTTTTCATATCGCAAAATGAAACTAATAATCTATAAAAGACTGTCAAGATTTTTATCTTGGTTCATTTTGTCATTGTTGTTCTTTATTCATTCTTGGAATTTAGGATTTTCAACATTAAATTGTTGTTAATTTGCCCAATTTGTTGGGTAATAGTAATAAAATCCTTTGAGTTTCCAATGGAGTTTTCTAGGGTTCAATCCCCCTTCTCCAACTATGGAATTATAAAAAAAAAAAAAAATTCTTGGAATTTCCATTTTCTGACATGCCTAGTGGCCTTGGGAAATTTGGAAATGGGATTGTGTTTTTATAAGCGTTTATTTCTAAAGTGTCTTGCTTGTACTTTACCATATTGCTGTGCTTAAATTTCATGTTTGCATTTCAATATATGTGTGTGTGTATACATACATACATATATATATATATATATATATATATAGAGAGAGAGAGAGAGAGAGAGAGAGAGAGAGAGAGAGAGAGAGAGAGAGAGAGAGCTAAATTATAGTCGCCTGAAATATTCTAGGTAGGTTGCAAGGTTTAGGACCACCTTGTCTATCTATTCAGCCTCTCCCCTGACTTTGCTATGTACACAACACTTTCACAAGAAATCCTAAGTGTTAGGTTGTTATGGGTTGTTATTGGTGGGGTAAAAAAATAATTCCAGTAGTAGGTTCAAACCAATAACAAGTAACCACCTATAATTTGTTGTGAAAGTATTATGAAAATGTTGTGAACATAGCATCTCTCTTTCTTAAAAGAGAGAAATCATGCCTCACCGTGTGCTACACGCTTAGGCTTGAATGGAGTTAGAATTTTGGGTTAAAATGGCCGAATACCATCTTTGGCAGAAATTATTAGTGTTCTACCACTGTTTGCGAAATAAAGTGATCAATCATTGTTTTGAAACTCGAGTTTTCCGTGTAACTTGAGTTCCATACAAAATAGCCACTGAGTTTGCCGTGTAACTCAAGTTCCATAAAAAATTGCTATCAAGTTACACGGCAAACTTGATGGCTATTTTGTATGGAACTCGGAGTTACATGGCAAACTCGAGTTTCAAAAACTCAAGTTTCAAAACAATGGTAGATCACTAATTACTTCACAAACAATGATAGAACACTAATAATTTCTGCCAAAAATGGTATTTGGCCATTTTGCCCCAAAATTTTGTGCTTCATTGCTTTGCACCTGTAGCATCTGTAGTGTGTTGAGATAAGAGATTCGGAAAACTCTAGCTTGTTTGAAACGATGAGGATTGAAATGCAGGGCTTTCCTATCTCATATTCTAAAAGGTGCTTGTTTGGATGACTAGATTTGCAATTGGGAATTTACATGGGTAGTTGCAAATTTGACATGCACCAAATATAAAACCTTTATGAACCAGTTCCCTCTACACAATATTTCTGTAATTATCAAATCCGTCTCCAGAATCTTTCAAGACCTGAGAACAAGCAAACACCTATTCATCAAATATAGGTCTTTATAATCTTTTTAGGGGATTGAGCATTCTAGTCAGCACTGGCTACAGGGTCCTCTCATAAGACCTTAAGGAGCTGAATACCTTGAAACTATCATTGTCATTCTTTAGGCAGACATCAACTTGTATCTGATGCCGCAGCTGCACATTGTCAACCCTTCGATTCTTCCTTCTGGGATGACTCAATTGTCACTGAGTTGAATCAACCCATATCTCTGCGGTCAATCTCACACTATTTTCTCATGTTATGACGGTTCTCATGCTTAGTGAAGCAGTGGCAAATACACATTTGTTCAGAAATAGTGATCTGTTTGCTTGATCAATAGCAGCAACTGTTCAGCTTATTAAGGGGAAGATTCATGAAAAAATGGTTTTCGTGTGATTTTGAATAATAGCTGAAGGTTTATGACATAAGCTTTATATTATTATTTTTTTTTTTTTTTTAAAAAAAAGAAAAGCTTACTCTAGGTAGAACTTGAAAAAAAAAAAAGGCCTTTGTCTTAATTGGGTGGTTTTTATTTATTTATTTATTTTTTCCCCAATATAAGGAAGTGTGTCCTAGCTTTCAGGCAGACTATTTCACTCCCTATCCATGCGATACCCTGAAAACCCATGGATTGATAGTGTGGTGGATTAAGCTTGGGACCTTAGTGATTACTGCACATCCTTTTAAGTCCATTGAGCCCACCACCCAAGTGTTTCTAAAAGGATGCTATGTTCTTAGGTGTGCACCAGGATGCTCTACTTTGGGGAGTTGTTGCACTCTTCTTGTTTGTTTTTAGACCCTTAAAACACAATCAGATTAACCTAGTTAATTAGCCAAGAGATTACTTAGTCAAATTATCAGATCTAGGTTAACACAATCATATAATCATATCAATGTAAAGTGCGGAATATAAAGAACACAAAGATATGATGACTCAAGAAAACCAAACCGGTAAAAAACCTGGGGAGGATTTAACCTAGCTATCCTCAAGGTAAAACAGTAAAACCACTATGAAAAAATTGAAGTTTGTACAATAGCCACTTAGACCACTAACATCCTATTGCTACCTCAAGTAGAAAACTTACTACTACGACCCCATGATAATTCCGAGTTTACGGACTACTTCTTTCTTTGGCCTTTGCAAAACACAAACACCCACGTTTGTGACTTTGAGATTCCACTCAATGGTTTAGCAACACAAACTCTCCTGTTTGTGACTCTAAGGCCACCCTTGAAGGTTTAGATCATCAGCACCTTTGATGACTAGAGAAGGCAGCAACTTCTACAACACCGGATCTTGAGATTCTTCAAGTAATAACACTGGTAGAAAATATGAGAGAGCTTTTTAGGTACAAAACCCTAAATACAAAAGAGGCACACTCTTCTCTCTCTAAAAAACCTTATAAAAATGTGCTTGAAAGTTCAATATGAGTATGAAACACCCTTGAACGTTTAGACCCCAAATTACAAAATTACCAATTCAAGCTTTATATCAAACAATTAATGTGCGGAATATGATAACAAGCTTATAACAGAATTGATAAACAATCTAAGCCAAATATAAACACATCCACAGCAGTAAATATAAGGCAAAGATAAAGGGAAGAGATATGCAAACACAAAGACAACACACGATGTGTTATCGAAGAGGAAACCGAAGCCCTCGGCGTAAAACCTCTCCGCCGCCCTCCAAGCGGTGAAATAATCCACTAGAAAATATAGTTGGGATACATGAATAGCAGAAGACCCTTCAAGCCTAATCTACCCAAGTACCTAAGCCCTCCAAGCTTCTTGCTCCAACGAGATTGCGCCGAACCTTTTTCTTCTCTAGCTTACCGGATTCCGCTATAGCCCATAGCATTAACCAATAACCATTGGTTCCTTCCCAAACTGCTTCCCTTAGCACCAAATGGACATTCTCACAGACGTGGGTGTGGTGAGATAAGGGTTTGGTAAATAACCTCTCAAGGGTATGACAATGGAGAGGAAGAGAGTAGAGGAATTTGTAGAGTCTCTTAGATGAAGATTGGGGATGAGGCAATCTTGTTTTTCTCTAGGGTTTTCTCTCACAAAATTCTCTCTGGAAGCTCTCTCAATATGATGGGTATAAGGGTGTATATATAGTAGGGTAAGAAGGGAATACAAAACGTCAGTTTTTGCCAAACAGGGCAAACTGGCGACTTGGTCTCGCGGCTTGTCCAAGTCACGAGTTCAAGTCGCGACGTAACGGCCTGGCCAGCCTGGGACTTTTGTACTGTAGTGTGACAGCTGGCGCGGCCCTTCAGCTTCCCAGTGTGCCTCTCACGTGCTAACTTTTGGCGGCTTGCCAGTCGCGATCCACCCGCGAGCCCTAGCCGCGAACCTCTGTTTTTCTAGCACACTCTTGAGCTTTTCTTCACTTCTTCTCACACACTCCCCTTTCAATTTTCCCACCTAAGTACAGGGTTACTAAGTGCTAAATTACAAGCAAATTGGTCACGGAATAAAGCCAATTAGATGGTTGATTAAATTCAACCTTACAATCTCCCCCTTTGGCTATTCCGTGACAAAACCCTACAACAGACTCTAGACTTAAACGTGAGTTGGGAACAGTTGGAAAACTCACTCACACCTAACTCTAGATTCTGTACAGCTCTTGAACATATGAATAAGTAACTCCTGAAACACAATAACATAACAATATCATTGTATGCAGAAAACTTAATATGCATATGGAGCAAAATAAGCATGATCAAGCAAAAAGAACATAAGCATAAAAGCAATAATTAATGGCAAGATCAACAACAGTAGTCACTTAAGCAAAAGTGATTACTATGTTCATTCACACAAGGAATGAACATCCGGACATGCAAAAATGATAAACTCAATTGAAGAGTATCATTTGCAAGTCCAACACTCAACCAATGCATACAAACATATATGCATCTAGGAACAATCCTACAAGGGCACAAGAGTGCAAGGCATTAACAAGTACCAAAACACAAAGCACAAAGGCTGCATATGCAAAGTTTTGCAAATACATGGCACAAACCATAAAAGCCTACAAACGTGCATAAGTACAAGAAACAACCCTCAAAGCTTACAAAAGCAACAATGGGTACAGACATAAACATAAACCGTAACAACCTACAAAGGTACCAGGTACAAACAAAATATAAAATACTTCCCTTAACATATCACTCCCCCTATCATGAATCATAGGAGCTGTGATGAACTTGGAACATAAATACCTGTAACCTGAAACACTTGCACAAAACACATTAGACCCTCAAGGTAAAGCAAGTAATAAACAGACAAGTATAATGTAACAAGTAAAAATGCGATCAAGAACAGATGTGCAACATGTGAGCAACTTGAACAAACACCAAACACCAAAACAAAGTTTTCTTATTAGCTCAATGTCTTCTCCCCCTTGGTATATGCATCTCCCCTATGGAATATCTCTCCCCCTACGAATGTGCACCCTTAAGAATGTGCACAAGAGTCATATAGAAATGACAAAACTTTTCGGTATACTACTCTAGAGTATACTCTCCCCCTTTTTGACACAAATAGGCAAAGGGGTTAAGGAGAAAAGAGGGCAAGAGATGAAGGTATGAACAATGACAATGATGCATGAGGGGTGCAATGATGCATGAGAAAATGAAGCTCAAACCTAAGATGAAATGAAATGCTACAAAGCATAAGGTAAACATGACATGCTAGGATGAAGAAACAAGGTATAGACCAATGCATGACAAGGGTAGCAAGGTGTGTGCAAGAGGTGGCTAAGTGCAATGCATGACCAATGCATAAAAAATGCACATGTGGGGCAAGGTGTGTTAAATACACAACCAATGAACCAAACATGTTCCTAATGAGGAAACATGAGAAACCCCAAAGTTTGATACTCATTGGAGTCCAAACAAGTGAGAAAATGCCTAAGAGGCATTTTATCAAACACCTAGCATGCACACTATGAAGAACAAAGTGAAACAATGCATGAACATCATGAAAACCACCCTTAATACATGTTCTTTTTGCCACAAGGGGCCAACATCCAAAGCAAATCATTAAAGGAAACCAATCCCATACAAAAATTAAGTTTTCCCAACCCTTATGATAAAAATCCCAACCAAGAGCATAAAACTCACTAAAACATAATCCAAGGATCCAAATCAATGAAAAGAGTTTAAAATTACCTTAGAGATGTTAAAGGAATGAAAAACCATTCAAATTGGTTGGGTTTTGATGTAAAAATATTGAAAGAGGGGTTTAAAAGAGGATGGGAGAGGATAAAAACAAGTTTCCCACGAAAAGTCCTTTAAAAAACTATTTCTGGGCATTTCGCGACTGGGCGAGTCGCGAGAGTTTTAGCGAGTCGCGAGTGAGTCGCGAAAGTCTTCTGGATGAACTCGCGATTGGAGTTAGCGACTGGTGAGTCGCGAGTTGAGTCGCGAGAATTTTCGCGAGTCGCGAGGTAAGTCGCGAGAATTTTCCAACTCCCCTAATGTTCAAGCTTTAGGGGAGAATATGCTCACATGTTTCACATCATGTTCTTGATCGCATTTTTACTTGTTACATTATACTTGTCTGTTTATTACTTGCTTTACCTTGAGGGTCTAATGTGTTTTGTGCAAGTGTTTCAGGTTACAGGTATTTATGTTCCAAGTTCATCACAGCTTCTATGACTCATGATAGGGGGAGTGATATGTTAAGGGAAGTATTTTATATTTTGTTTGTACCTGGTACCTTTGTAGGTTGTTAAGGTTTATGTTTATGTTTGTACCCATTGTTGCTTTTGTAAGCTTTGAGGGTTGTTTCTTGTTCTTATGCATGTTTGTAGGCTTTTATGGTTTGTGCCATGTATTTGCAAAACTTTGCATATGCAGCCTTTGTGCTTTGTGCTTTGGTACTTGTTAATGCCTTGCATTATCTTAAGTACAACACTCTTGTGCCCTTGTAGGATTGTTCCTAGATGCATATATGTTTGTATGCATTGGTTGAGTGTTGGACTTGCAAATGATACTCTTCAATTGAGTTTATCATTTTTGCATGTCCGGATGTTCATTCCTAGTGTGAATGAACATAGTAATTACTTTTGCTTAAGTGACTACTGTTGTTGATCTTGCCATGAATTATTGCTTTTATGCTTATGTTCATTTTTGCTTGATCATGCTTATTTTGCTCCATATGCATATTAAGTTTTCTGCATACAATGATATTGCTATGTTATTGTGTTTCAGGAGTTACTTATTCATATGTTCAAGAGCTTTACAGAATCTAGAGTTAGGTGTGAGTGAGTTTTCCAACTATTCCCAACTCACGTTTAAGTCTAGAGTCTGTTGTAGGGTTTTGTCACGGAATAGCCAAAGGGGGAGATTGTAAGGTTGAATTTAATCAACCATCTAATTGGCTTTATTCCGTGACTAATTTGCTTGTAATTTAACACTTAGTAACCCCGTACTTAGGTGGGAAAATTGTAAGAGGAGTGTGTAAGAAGAAGTGAAGAAAAGCTCAAGAGTGTGTTAGAAAAACAGAGGTTCGCGGCTAGGGCTCGCGAGTGGATCGCGACTAGTAAACCGCCAAAAGCTGGCACGTGAGAGGCACACTGGGAAGCTGAAGGGTCGCGCCAGCTGTCACGCTACAGGACAAAAGTCCCAGGCTGGCCAGGCCGTTACGTCACGACTTGAACTCGCGACTTGGACAAGCCGCGAGACCAAGTCGCCAGTTTGCCCTGTTTGGCAAAAACTGACGTTTTGTATTCCCTTCTTACCCTACTATATATACACCCTTATACCCATCATATTGAGAGAGCTTCCAAAGAGAATTTTGTGAGAGAAAACCCTAGAGAAAAACACGATTGCCTCATCCCCAATCTTCAGCTAAGAGACTCTACAAATTCCTCTACTCTCTTCCTCTCCATTGTCATACCCTTGAGAGGTTATTTACCAAACCCTTATCTGACCACACCTACGTCTGTGAGAAGGTCCATTTGGTGCTTAGGGAAGCAGTTTGGGAAGATACCAATGGTGATTGGTTGATGCTATGGGCTATAGCGGAATCCGGTAAGCTAGAAAAGAAAAAGGTTCGGTGCAACCTCGTTGGAGCAAGAAGCTTGGAGGGCTTAGGTACTTGGATAGATTAGGCTTGGAGGGTCTTCTGCTGTTCATGTATCCCAACTACATTTTCTAGTGGATTATTGACCGCTTGGAGGGCGGCGGAGAGGTTTTACGCCGAGGGCTTCGGTTTCCTCTTTGATAACACATCGAGTGTTGTCCTTATGTTTGCATTTCTCTTCCCTTTATCTTTGCCTTATATTTACTGCTGTGGATGTGTTTATATTTGGCTTAGATTGTTTATCAATTCTGTTATAAGCTTGTTATCATATTCCGCACATTAATTGTTTGATATAAAGCTTGAATTGGTAATTTTGTAATTTGGGGTCTAAACGTTCAAGGGTGTTTCATACCCATATTGAACTTTCAATTGGTATCAGAGCGGGTACACTTGTTGTGGTTTAAATACCTAAGTGTGATCCTTGACCCCTTGTGTGTTTTGCCATGGATAATGCTTTGTATGCTTCTATGGATGTTGTTGATTGTAACATGCCATATGCTTGTGAAAATGCCTCTATGAGTGTTAATCCTCATAATTGTGATGACATGTTACTTGAATCTATTGATGTTGTTGACAAACTCTTGAAGAAAGGAGCTAAGAAGTTTCAAAAGAATTTGAGCAAGTTCATTTGTGAAAATGATGATTTGATTGCTAAGCTCAAAGAATCCAATAAATTGGTTGAAAAATATAAGAAGCTTGCTGAAAATTCTCTTGAAAAGATGAAAGAGTTTGAATGTTTAAATATGGACTTGGATGCTAAACTTGTTTTGTCTAACAAACTTGTTGATGATCTTAAATCTGAAAATGAATCTCTTAAGATGCATGCCAAGTGTTTGATTGCTGAACCTACTATTAAAAATGGTGAAAATATTTGTTGCAATCATGTTGTGGTACCCGATTTTGTGCCTATTTTGTGTTCTACCTCAAAGGACAAATCGGTGTACATTCCTCCACATAAAAGAAACCAAAAGGTGGAGAGAAAGGCTGTTAAGTCAAAGCCTCCGTTTAGGTCTCAACCTAAGGTTTTGAAGGGATCTAAGTTTGTTCCAACTTGCCACCATTGCGGTGTGATCGGTCACATAAGACCTCAATGTTATAAGTTGAAGAGAGAACAACACCTTGTTGCTAGATCCCTTCCCAAAAAGCCTAGTGGACCTAAACATATTGTGTGTCACCATTGTGGTGCTTTTGGTCATCTAAGACCACATTGCTCAAAGTTTCATGCTCTCAAAAGAAAAGAAAAACTTGAGCCTCTTGGAAGTTGTGCTAAAAAGAGTAAACCTGATTTGAGTGAAAATAGCATGTTGTTAAAGAAAGTGTTTAATGCTCTTAACTCCTTGACTATGTGCATCTCAAGTTCTCATTCTTCCAACCCTCGTCTCACTTCTCATGAGACACTCATTCCAAACAATCATTCCGTTTGGATGAGGAAGGGTTCCTATGGTTGAGCTTTTGCTCTTTTGGTCCTTGATCTAATTCTTTCGATCTTTGTGGGATCCCTCATGCATTGCATGTTATATCTTCATGCATTTTGTGCATCTTGCATTTATTCATATGCATTGTTTTTGTTTTGATCTTATTTTTTGTTTTAATTTTATGTGAGTAAAAAATTCAAAACCACATAAAAAGTGAAATATTCAAAAAGTTTGATCGTATATGTTTGAGCACATATCACATGTGTGTTTTGCCTTGTACCTTTGTACTTATGGCTTTATGCATTTACGAGCTTAGCTTGTTCTTTATGCACTTATATCTTTGTGGGAAAAATCTTGACATCTTTGTGTGATTGTTGTAAATTGATCTTCAAGCTTATCATGAATGATTAGTCAATAGTCATGTTAGTCTTGATATATACGTAGACTTGTGCCTATATATCTTCCCACTCTCTATTTTGTTGTTTTAGCTTAAAGAGCTCACCAAATGTAAATCTCCAAATGAAAAGAGATATTGAGCTGCAAAAGCCTGTCGCACATACTAGTATTTGACTAAGAAAAAGGGAAAGCGACCAAAATAAAATGTATGATGCTCCAAAAGCCAAAGGCTTGATCATCAAATTGAAATATCAAAAATTTCAGACATCGATCTCAAAATGAGATGTACTGATTCAAAATGACCAAATGTTATGATTTGTAAAGAAGCCAAATGAAAAGTTTCAAAGATATGTAATCATTTTCTTGTGAGAGGTCATATATACTCATTTTTATAATTGAGATAGACCACTTGTCTTAGTACTAGTTGTGTATGACTTGGTTGAATTGATCATTGAAGCTTCATTCTAGACTAAGGACTTTTCCACACTTGATACACACACACAACACACATGCCTAATGTTCAATGAATGCCTTATTCATTTATTCGATTGTACTTGTTTAAATGTGATGTGTGTGTGCTCAACTATATGAATCAATCCAAAAAGATTTTTGATCATTTTATATGTTTTTGGAAGTGATTTTTATCACTCTTTGTGTTCTTTTTGGGTGCTTACATTGTTTTTCAATGTTTAAACATGTTTTGTGTTGAAAAACTAGTGTCAGAGTTTCTCGCGACTTACTCGCAACTCGCGAAAATTCTCGCGACTTACCTCGCGACTCGCGAAAATTCTCGCGACTCAACTCGCGACTCACCAGTCGCTAACTCCAATCGCGAGTTCATCCAGAAGACTCACTCGCGACTCGCTAAAACTCTCGCGACTCGCTTCGTGACTCGCCAAGTCGCCAAACGCCCAGAAACAGTTTTTTAAAGGGCTTTTCGTGGGAAACCTGTTCTTATCCTCTCCCATCGTCTTTTAAACCCCTCTTTCAATATTTTTAAATCAAAACCCAATTAATTTGAATGGTTTTTCTTTCCATTAACATTTCTAAGGTAATTTTAAACTCTTTTCATTGTTTTGGATCCTTAGATTATGTTTTGGAGAGTTTTGTGCTCTTGATTGGGATTTTCATCATAGGGGTTGGGAAACTTATTTTTTGTCAAATTTTTGTATGGGATTGGTTTCTTTTGATGTTTTGCTTTGGATGTTGGCCCCTTGTGGCAAAAAGAACATGTATTAAGGGTGTTTTTCATGATGTTCATGCATTGTTTCACTTTGTTCTTCATAGCGTGCACGCTAGGTGTTTGATAAAATGCCTCTTAGGCATTTTCTCACTTGTTTGGACTCCAATGAGTATCAAACTTTGGGGTTTCTCATGTTTCCTCATTAGGAACATGTTTGGTTCATTGGTTGTGTATTTAACACACCTTGCCCCACATGTGCATTTTTTATGCATTGGTCATGCATTGCACTTAGCCACCTCTTGCACACACCTTGCTACCCTTGTCATGCATTGGTCTATACCTTGTTTCTTCATCCTAGCATGTCATGTTTACCTTATGCTTTGTAGCATTTCATTTCATCTTAGGTTTGAGCTTCATTTTCTCATGCATCATTGCACCCCTCATGCATCATTGTCATTGTTCATACCTTCATCTCTTGCCCTCTTTTCTCCTTGACCCCTTTGTCTATTCGTGTCAAAAAGGGGGAAAGTATACTCTAGAGTAGTATACCGGAAAGTTTTGTCATTTCTAAATGACTCTTGTGCACATTCTTAGGGGGAGAAATTCCATTTCTCGTGCACATTCGTAGAGGGAGAGATATTCCATAGGGGAGATGCATATACCAAGGGGAAGAAGACATTGTGTTAATAAGAAAATTGTCTTGGTGTTTTGTGTTTGTTCAAGTTGCTCACATGTTTCACATCATGTTCTTGATCGCATTTTTACTTGTTACATTATACTTGTCTGTTTATTACGTGCTTTACCTTGAGGGTCTAATGTGTTTTGTGCAAGTGTTTCAGGTTACAGGTATTTATGTTCCAAGTTCATCACAGCTCCTATGATTAATGATAGGGGGAGTGATATGTTAAGGGAAGTATTTTATATTTTGTTTGTACCTGGTACCTTTGTAGGTTGTTAAGGTTTATGTTTATGTTTGTACCCATTGTTGCTTTTGTAAGCTTTGAGGGTTGTTTCTTGTTCTTATGCATGTTTGTAGGCTTTTATGGTTTGTGCCATGTATTTGCAAAACTTTGCATATGCAGCCTTTGTGCTTTGTGCTTTGGTACTTGTTAATGCCTTGCATTATCTTAAGTACAACACTCTTGTGCCCTTGTAGGATTGTTCCTAGATGCATATATGTTTGTATGCATTGGTTGAGTGTTGGACTTGCAAATGATACTCTTCAATTGAGTTTATCATTTTTGCATGTCCGGATGTTCATTCCTTGTGTGAATGAACATAGTAATCACTTTTGCTTAAGTGACTACTGTTGTTGATCTTGCCATGAATCATTGCTGTTATGCTTATGTTCATTTTTGCTTGATCATGCCTATTTTGCTCCATATGCATATTAAGTTTTCTGCATACAATGATATTGCTATGTTATTGTGTTTCAGGAGTTACTTATTCATATGTTCAAGAGCTTTACAGAATCTAGAGTTAGGTGTGAGTGAGTTTTCCAACTGTTCCCAACTCACGTTTAAGTCTAGAGTCTGTTGTAGGGTTTTGTCACGGAATAGCCGAAGGTGGAGATTGTAAGGTTGAATTTAATCAACCATCTAATTGGCTTTATTCCGTGACCAATTTGCTTGTAATTTAGCACTTAGTAACCCTGTACTTAGGTGGGAAAATTGTAAGGGTAGTGTGTGAGAAGAAGTGAAGAAAAGCTCAAGATTGTGCTAGAAAAACAGAGGTTCGCGGCTAGGGCTCGCGGGTGGATCGCGACTGGCAAGCAGCCAAAAGCTGGCACGTGAGAGGCACACTGGGAAGCTGAAGGGTCGTGCTAGCTGTCACGCTACAGGACAAAAGTCCCAGGTTGGCCAGGCCGTTACGTCGCGACTTGAACTCGCGACTTGGACAAGCCGCGTGACCAAGTCGCCAGTTTGCCCTGTTTGGCAAAAACTGACGTTTTGTATTCCCTTCTTACCCTACTATATATACACCCTTATACCCATCATATTGAGAGATCTTCCAGAGAGAATTTTGTGAGAGAAAACCCTAGAGAAAAACAAGATTGCCTCATCCCCAATCTTCATCTAAGAGACTCTACAAATTCCTCTACTCTCTTCCTCTCCATTGTCATACCCTTGAGAGGTTATTTACCAAACCCTTATCTCACCACACCTACGTCTGTGAGAAGGTCCATTTGGTGCTTAGGGAAGCAGTTTGGGAAGATACCAATGGTGATTGGTTGATGCTATGGGCTATAGCGGAATCCGGTAAGCTAGAAAAGAAAAAGGTTCGATGCAACCTCGTTGGAGCAAGAAGCTTGGAGGGCTTAGGTACTTGGGTAGATTAGGCTTGGAGGGTCTTCTGCTGTTCATGTATCCTAACTACATTTTCTAGTGGATTATTAACCGCTTGGAGGGCGGCGGAGAGGTTTTACGCCGAGGGCTTCGGTTTCCTCTTCGATAACACATTGAGTGTTGTCCTTATGTTTGCATTTCTCTTCCCTTTATCTTTGCCTTATATTTACTGCTGTGGATGTGTTTATATTTGGCTTAGATTGTTTATCAATTCTGTTATAAGCTTGTTATCATATTCCGCACATTAATTGTTTGATATAAAGCTTGAATTGGTAATTTTGTAATTTGGGGTCTAAACGTTCAAGGGTGTTTCATACCCATATTGAACTTTCAATTCAATATAAAAACACACTTGTCTAATGACTTTTCCACACTTGTCTTAGTACTAGTTGTGTATGACTTGGTTGAATTGATCATTGAAGCTTCATTCTAGACTAAGGACTTTTCCACACTTGATACATACACACAACACACATGCCTAATGTTCAATGAATGCCTTATTCATTTGTTCGATTGTACTTGTTTAAATGTGATTTATGTGTGCTCAACTATATGAATCAATCCAAAAAGATTTTTGATCATTTTATATGTTTTTGGAAGTGATTTTTATCACTCTTTGTGTTCTTTTTGGGTGCTTACATTGTTTTTCAGTGTTTAAACATGTTTTGTGTTGAAAAACAAGTGTCAGAGTTTCTCGCGACTCACCTCGCGACTTACTCGCGACTCGCAAAAATTCTCACGACTTACCTCGCGACTCGCGAAAATTCTCGCGAATCAACTCGTGACTCACCAATCGCTAACTCCAGTCAGGAGTTCATCCAGAAGACTTTCGCGACTCACTCGCGACTCACTCGCGACTCGCTAAAACTCTCGCGACTCGCCCAGTCGCGAATTGCCCAGAAACAGTTTTTTAAAGGGCTTTTCGTGGGAAACTTGTTTTTAACCTCTCCCGTCCTCTTTTAAACCCCTCTTTCAATATTTTTACATCAAAACCCAACCAGTTTGAATGGTTTTTCATTCCTTTAACATCTCTAAGGTAATTTTAAACTCTTTTCATTGATTTGGATCCTTGGATTATGTTTTAGTGAGTTTTGTGCTCTTGGTTGGGATTTTTATCATAAGGGTTGGGAAAACTTAATTTTTGTCAAAATTTTTGTATGGGATTGGTTTCCTTTAATGATTTGCTTTGGATGTTGGCCCCTTGTGGCAAAAAGAACATGTATTAAGGGTGGTTTTCATGATGTTCATGCATTGTTTCACTTTGTTCTTCATAGTGTGCATGCTAGGTGTTTGATAAAATGCCTCTTAGGCATTTTCTCACTTGTTTGGACTCCAATGAGTATCAAACTTTGGGGTTTCTCATGTTTCCTCATTAGGAACATGTTTGGTTCATTGGTTGTGTATTTAACACACCTTGCCCCACATGTGCATTTTTCATGCATTGGTTATGCATTGCACTTTGCCACCTCTTGCACACACCTTGCTACCCTTGTCATGCATTGGTCTATACCTTGTTTCTTCATCCTAGCATGTCATGTTTACCTTACGCTTTGTAGCATTTCGTTTCATCTTAGGTTTGAGCTTCATTTTCTCATGCATCATTGCACCCCTCATGCATCATTGTCATTGTTCATACCTTCATCTCTTGCCCTCTTTTCTCCTTGACCCCCTTTGTCTATTCGTGTCAAAAAGGGGGAGAGTATACTCTAGAGTAGTAGACCGGAAAGTTTTGTCATTTCTATATGACTCTTGTGCACATTCTTAGGGGGAGAAATTCCATTTCTCGTGCACATTCGTAGGGGGAGAGATATTCCATTGGGGAGATGCATATACCAAGGGGAAGAAGACATTGTGTTAATAAGAAAACTTTGTCTTGGTGTTTGGTGTTTGATCAAGTTGCTCACATGTTTCACATCATGTTCTTGATCGCAATTTTACTTGTGACATTATACTTGTCTGTTTATTACTTGCTTTACCTTGAGGGTTTAATGTGTTTTGTGCAAGTGTTTCAGGTTACAGGTATTTATGTTCCAAGTTCATCACAGCTTCTATGATTCATGATAGGGGGAGTGATATGATAAGGGAAGTATTTTATATTTTGTTTGTACCTGGTACCTTTGTAGGTTTTTAAGGTTTATGTTTATGTCTGTACCCATTGTTGCTTTTGTAAGCTTTGAGGGTTGTTTCTTGTACTTATGCATGGTTTGTAGGCTTTTATGGTTTGTGCCATGTATTTGCAAAACTTTGCATATGTAGCCTTTGTGCTTTGTGCTTTGGTACTTGTTAATGCCTTGCATTATCTTAAGTACAACACTCTTGTGCCCGTGTAGGATTGTTCCTAGATGCATATATGTTTGTATGCATTGGTTGAGTGTTGGACTTGCAAATGATACTCTTCAATTGAGTTTATCATTTTTGCATGTCCGGATGTTCATTCCTTGTGTGAATGAACATAGTAATCACTTTTGCTTAAGTGACTACTATTGTTGATCTTGCCATGAATTATTGCTTTTATGCGTATGTTCATTTTTGCTTGATCATGCTTATTTTGCTCCATATGCATATTAAGTTTTCTGCATACAATGATATTGCTATGTTATTGTGTTTCAGGAGTTACTTATTCATATGTTCAAGAGCTTTACAGAATCTAGAGTTAGGTGTGAGTGAGTTTTCCAACTGTTCCCAACTCACGTTTAAGTCTAGAGTCTATTATAGGGTTTTGTCACGGAATAGCCAAAGGGGGAGATTGTAAGGTTGAATTTAATCAACCATCTAATTGGCTTTATTCCGTGACCAATTTGCTTGTAATTTAGCACTTAGTAACCCTGTACTTAGGTGGGAAAATTGTAAGGGTAGTGTGTGAGAAGAAGTGAAGAAAAGCTTAAGAGTGTGCAAGAAAAACAGAGGTTCGCGGCTAGAGCTCGCGGGTGGATCGCGACTGGCAAGCCACCAAAAGCTGTCACGTGAGAGGCACACTGGGAAACTGAAAGGTCGCGCCAACTGTCACGCTATAGGACAAAAGTCCCAGGCTGGTCAGGCCGTTACGTCACGATTGGAACTCGCGACTTCGACAAGCCGCGAGACCAAGTCACCAGTTCGCCCTGTTTGGAGAAAACTGATGTTTTGTATTCCCTTCTCACCCTACTATATATACACCCTTATACCCATCATATTGAGAGAGCTTCCAGAGTGAATTTTGTGAGAGAAAACCCTAGAGAAAAACAAGATTGCCTCATCCCCAATCTTCATCTAAGAGACTCTACAAATTCCTCTACTCTCTTCCTCTCCATTGTCATACCCTTGAGAGGTTTTTTACCAAATCCTTATCTCACCACACCCACGTCTGTGAGAAGGTCCATTTGGTGCTTAGGGAAGCAGTTTGGGAAGAAACCAATGGTGATTGGTTGATGCTATGGGCTATAGCGGAATCCGGTAAGCTAGAAAAGAAAAAGGTTCGGCGCAACCTCGTTGGAGCAGGAAGCTTGGAGGGCTTAGGTACTTGGGTAGATTAGGCTTGGAGGGTCTATTGCTGTTCATGTATCCCAACTACATTTTCTAGTGGATTATTGACCGCTTGGAGGGCGGCAGAAAGGTTTTACGCCGAGGGCTTCGGTTTCCTCTTCGATAACACATCGAGTGTTGTCCTTATGTTTGCATTTCGCTTCCCTTTATCTTTGCCTTATATTTACTGCTGTGGATGTAATTATATTTTGCTTAGATTGTTTATCAATTCTGTTATAAGCTTGTTATCATATTCCGCAGATTAATTGTTTGATATAAAGCTTGAATTGGTAATTTTGTAATTTGGGGTCTAAACGTTCAAAGGTGTTTCATACCCATATTGAACTTTCAATGTCGCGAGAATTTTCGCGAGTCGCGAGTAAGTCGCGAGTGAGTCGCGAGTAAGTCGCGAGGTGAGTCGCGAGAAACTCTGACACTTGTTTTTCAACACAAAACATGTTTAAACACTGAAAAACAATGTAAGCACCCAAAAAGAACACAAAGAGTGATAAAAATCACTTCCAAAAACATATAAAATGATCAAAAATCTTTTTGGATTGATTCATATAGTTGAGCACACACACATCACATTTAAACAAGTACAATCGAACAAATGAATAAGGCATTCATTGAACATTAGGCATGTGTGTTGTGTGTATGTATCAAGTGTGGAAAAGTCCTTAGTCTAGAATGAAGCTTCAATGATCAATTCAACCAAGTCATACACAACTAGTACTAAGACAAGTGGTCTATCTCAATTATAAAAATGAGCATATATGACCTCTCACAAGAAAATGATTACATATCTTTGAAGCTTTTCATTTGGCTTCTTTACAAATCATAACATTTGGTCATTTTGAATCAATACATCTCATTTTGAGATCGATGCCTGAAATTTTTGATATTTCAATTTGATGAACAAGCCTTTGGCTTTTGGGGCATCATACATTTTATTTTGGTCGCTTTCCCTTTTTCCTAGTCAAATACTAGTATGTGCGACAGGCTTTTGCAGCTCAATATCTCTTTTCATTTGGAGATTTACATTTGGTGAGCTCTTTAAGCTAAAACAACAAAATAAAGAGTGGGAAGATATATAGGCACAAGTCTACGCATGTATTAAGACCAACATGACTATTGACTAATCATTCATGACAAGCTTGAAGATCGATTTACAACAATCACACAAAGATGTCAAGATTTTTCCCACAAAGATATAAGTGCATAAAGAACAAGCTAAGCTTGTAAATGCATAAAGCCATAAGTACAAAGGTACAAGGCAAAACTCACATGTGATATGTGCTCAAACATATACGATCAAACTTTTTGAATTTTTCACTTTTTATGTGGTTTTGGATTTTTTACTCACACAAAATTAAAACAAAAAGGTAAGATCAAAACAAAAACAATGCATATGAATAAATGCAAGATGCACAAAATGTATGAAGATATAACATGCAATGCATGAGGGGTCCCACAAAGATCGAAAGAATTAGATCAAGGACCAAAAGGGCAAAAGCTCAACCATAGGAACCCTTCCTCATCCAAACGGAATGATTATTTGGAATAAGTGTCTCAAGAGAAGTGAGACGAGGGTTGGAAGAATGAGAATCGGAGATGCACATAGTCAAGGAGTTAAGAGCATTAAACACTTTCTTTAACAACATGCTATTATCACTCAAATCCGGTTTACCATTTTTAGCATAACTTCCAAGAAGCTCAAGTTTCTCTTTCTTTTGATTCTTTTAAAAGCATGAAACTTAGAGCATTGAGGTCTTAGATGACCAAAGGCACCACAATGGTGACAAATAATGTGTTTAGGTCCACTAGGCTTTTCGGGAAGGGATCTCGCAACAAGGTTTTGTTCTCTCTTCAACTTATAACATTGAGGTCTTATGTGACCGATCACACCGCAATGGTGGCAAGTTGGAACAAACTTAGATCCCTTCAAAACCTTAGGTTAAGACCTAAACGGAGGCTTTGACTTAATAGCCTTTCTCTCCACCTTTTGGTTTCTTTTATGTGGAGGAATGTACACCGATTTGTCCTTTGAGGTAGAACACACAATAGGCACAAAATCGGGTACCACAACATGATTGCAACAAATATTTTCACCATTTTTAACAGTAGGTTCAGCAATCAAACACTTGGCATGCATCTTAAGAGATTCATTTTCAGATTTAAGATCAACAAGTTTGTTAGACAAAACAAGTTTAGCATCCAAGTCCATATTTAAACATTCAAACTCTTTCATCTTTTCAAGAGAATTTTCAGCAAGCTTCTTATATTTTTCAACCAATTTATTGTATTCTTTGAGCTTAGCAATCAAATCATCCTTTTCACAAATGAACTTGCTCAAATTCTTTTGAAACTTCTTAGCTCATTTTTTCAAGAGTTTGTTAACAACATCAATAGATTCAAGTGACATGTCATCACAATTATGAGGATTAACACTCATAGAGGCATTTTCACGAACATATGGCATGTTACAATCAACAACATCCATAGAAACATACAAAGCATTATCCATGGCAAAACACACAAGGGGTCAAGGATCACACTTAGGTATTTAAACCACAATAAGTGTACCCGCTCTGATACCAATTAAAAGTTCAATATGGGTATGAAACACCCTTGAACGTTTAGACCTCAAATTACAAATTTACCAATTCAAGCTTTATATCAAACAATTAATGTGCGGAATATGATAACAAGCTTATAACAGAATTAATAAATAATCTAAGCCAAATATAAACACATCCACAACAGTAAATATAAGGCAAAGATAAAGGGAAGAGAAATGCAAACATAAGGACAACACTCGATGTGTTATCGAAGAGGAAACCGAAGCCCTCGGCGTAAAACCTCTCCGCCGCTCTCCAAGCGGTCAATAATCCACTAGAAAATGTAGTTGGGATACATGAACAGCAGAAGACCCTCCAAGCCTAATCTACCCAAGTATTTAAGCCCTCCAAGCTTCTTGCTCCAACGAGGTTGCGCCGAACCTTTTTCTTTTCTAGCTTACCGGATTCCGCTATAGCCCATAGCATCAACCAATCACCATTGGTATCTTCCCAAACTGCTTCCCTAAGCACCAAATGGACCTTCTCACAGACGTGGGTGTGGTGAGATAAGGGTTTGGTAATAACCTCTCAAGGGTATGACAATAGAGAGGAAGAGAGTAGAGGAATTTGTAGAGTCTCTTAGATGAAGATTGGGGATGAGGCAATCTTGTTTTTCTCTAGGGTTTTCTCTCACAAAATTCTCTCTAGAAGCTCTCTCAATATGATGGGTATAAGGGTGTATATATAGTAGGGTGAGAAGGGAATGCAAAACGTCAGTTTTTGCTAAACAGGGCAACTTGGCGACTTGGTCTCGCGGCTTGTCCAAGTCGCGAGTTCAAGTCGCGACGTAATGGCCTGGCCAGCCTGGGACTTTTGTCCTGTAGCGTGACAGCTGGCGCGACCCTTCAGCTTCCCAGTGTGCCTCTCACGTGCCAGCTTTTGGCGGCTTGCCAGTCGCAATCCACCCGCGAGCCCTAGCCGCAAACCTCTGTTTTTCTTGCACACTCTTGAGCTTTTCTTCACATCTTCTCACACACTACCCTTACAATTTTCCCACCTAAATACAGGGTTACTAAGTGCTAAATTACAAGCAAATTGGTCACGGAATAAAGCCAATTAGATGGTTGATTAAATTCAACCTTACAGTGCTTAGGGTTTCCTTTATATAGTGAGAGAAGTAGATCTGAAACCCTAATCCTTAATGGACTTGAACTGCTGTTTGGGCTTTAATTAAAATTCTGCAGATACGACTTTCGATCGATCGAGCCTGTTTTTCGATCGGTCGAACCAGGCAAATTCTGAAATCTTTTTTCTGCAGCTTGTATGTTCTTGTGTGTTCACGATTTGCCAATTGTTCTAAACTTTTGGAACCTAACACTTCTAATAAAACTTACTCTATCTTTGGGATGTGATATCTTTTCAATATGAGGCTTGTCACAGTTTCTGAAACTCTTATGAATTTGCAGGGCTTTTATGAGTGCCCCTAATATTTCTTCAGAATGTACTGTGCAATATTTCTTCCATTATAGTAGTTGAAACTTTCTTCAAGAGAGCTGTATCTGAGTAGTTAGTGGTAGCATATTTAAAAGTGAAATGTTCGATTGGTATGTCATTTGGGAAATACCATGTTATTGATAAGTTGACACAGCAAGCCTGAATCTTGAGCTCTTAACTGTTTGTTCAAGACTCCTTGGGTACATGCGTAACTTGCCATTTAATTAAAAAAAAAATGTTATCAGACACTAGTTTTGTTATAGGATTTAACATTTAAAATATTTTTATGCCAGTGATAGAAGAATCCAAATCCCACAGTACTCATGCACTCGTGGAGTCGTGAGTGGCACTCTGATTGGTGTGATAAATTCTGGTTTGGCCAGCCAATTGTAAAATGTTGGCTCTTCACTTGTGGACTTTTGTTTCTGTATGTTTGGTCGTTATCTAAATCTAAGCATTTATAGACATAATCCCATAGGTTGTAAAATGTAGGAAGAGCTGAACTTTATCATTATTTTTTTAAAGAAAATTAAAATGTCTAGAGCATGAGAACTTATCACATGCCTTTTATTCTAGCTTATTCATCCTTGTCTGCTTCTTTGTTGATCAATTTATGTTATTTATTTATTAGATACCAAAAGCTGAAGAAGGGTAAAAACAGTGAAGATGACAGTGTGGGACCACTCACTACAAATGTTTCTGCCAAGTATGTGATTATTGAGGAGGATGAACATGATGATGGTGCTTGAGGAGTAATTTTTATGTACTTCCGGAACATGGAGAATGGTGCTCCCTCCTCTCACGTTCATGGTGGGGTCCGCTCATTAAATTCATGGTAGGGTCTACCATGAATGTGAGAGGAGGGAGTACCATTTCACTATACTCCGAGACTACCTAAGAATTTTCCGTGCTTGAGAGCCTTAGCAATCACATTGCCTGTATTCGAAGTAAGCCGCTCACTATATCCTTGTTAAATGATTTTCATTGCAAATTTGTCCATGTATGTTTCATTTCCATTTAGCTTTTAATTGCTTATGGATCGAGTATGTGGCGCCAAATTCACCTAGTTGATAATGATGGTTTTGAATTTATTCTTTCACTTGTAACCTTCTCACAAAAATGGATCTGGAAACATTGTACTTTAAACTTCTAGCTGTTCCTACCTTTACTTGTTTTTGTCAAATATAATCTGAAAATCATTGTGCATTAGCTGTGGGCGAATCTAATCCTGTTCTGGAGAGGTGTACAAATGGAGGAACTTTTCTAAGGAATATTCTAATATATCTTGTTTATTTTTATTCAATCTTTTTGAACCTATGATACCTGTCCTATCTAGTTAAAGAGTCTTTGTTTTGATTTTGATAGTTATCTGCTTGACGGTTCAAAGTTTGATACCCTTGTCTTGGATGATTAGGATGTACAGAAGTCATCACTGGCTGTGATGCTTAGCGTAGCTGAAATTATTGTTAAGTCTTTTAATCGTTTCATTATCTACTGTTAGTAGGATACATCAAATCATAGTTAAAGATTCCCACAGTTTTGGTGGTAGGGTCTGTTGGATGCGAGGCGTACCACAAACCTGGGTTCAATACCCGAGTGCATGAGTGTGGTCATCACCTATGTTTGATTTTGACGGCTGAGCATCAAAAAAGAAAATAATGTTTTTTAATGCATATTGTTGAATGTTGTGTGTGGACATGGATCATATTTCATCTTCGAGTATTGGTTTTTATTCTACCTTACAGAAAATCATGTAATGATTTCTAAGCAAAAATGACATACTGGGCTCTACTTCGTATTTTACTTGCAAGCTAACATATTGATAGGGTATTGCTATGTCGTTGATTCAACTAGACATCATAAATGTGGTAAATTTACACAGGGAAAGTTGATACTCATGCTCTCTTTCAGGTGAAGCTTGTATGAAACACCAGTTTAGTTAGTTTCAGCTTCACAGTATATATGAATTCCTATGCTCTTCGAGCTTTGGATCTTGTAGTCTGTACTTCCTCTTTTGGGTTGGTGGTAAAGATTGGATGTCCTCCTGCACTAATAGGAGTCAAGTTAACAATTTGTCAACGTCAACTGCCTACATGCAATCAACAGATTTTGAATGGCAAGTTTCCTTGAGCTTCCAGTTAATAGCAATACCTATGCCGCGTTAGAAAATATTCATCTGGATGTCAAAGATTGTTGCTGGTTCAGCTTTTGGCATTATGTTTCTTCTTCTCCTTAAGATAAAAGGATTTACATTGCAACAGGAAGCTGTCAAGATTGAGTGCCATTTTATGTCTTTTTTTTTTTTTTTCTCCAATCGTTCATTATGTTAGTTGGCGGCTTCATTTTCTTGGATGTAAATAATAATTGCAATGAGGTATGGTTTATTCCGGAAGAAACAGTTTCTCATAAAATATTCAAGTGTTAATTTTTAACATGCTGTTCTTAATACCACTGACTGTAATATCATTGGTAATGGATACATTGTCTTTGCAAGTTGGAGCTAGAGGTTAAGTTGTTTGAGGCCCATCGCTTGTCATGTTTTCTTTACCATCAAATTTTCATTTAGATTAATGTGTTAGAATCAGGATTCATTTTCCTCCTTCATTATTGTAACTATCGAATTATTTATAATAAATAAAAAAAAATTGTAGAAGGAAAGTTTATTACCATGAAATAAATTGGTATTACATATCTACGAAGAAATGTATTCATTAAACACCAAAATATTGATTTTGAAGTCTTATAAACAAATAATATTACAAAGGAATTGGTGCCATTGGCAAAAGGGTGCAGAAAATATTTTGAAATGCTCTTTTAAGTGGTAAACACTATATAATCCCTCTTTGATATAATGAATTCATCAATTTTGCCTTATTGACTAAATATATTTTTGGTAAGCGAGGAAATTGGAATGGAAGCACTCTATTTATTACCTTATTTTCCACAAACTTGTGACTTTGATATCACTTTTTAAAATTTGAAGTCGCACACAAGTGTTTAGAGATATGATAGGAGAAACTCTAGAACACTTTAATATTTTAGAGATAAGATAGGAGAAGCTCTTGAACACTTTAATATTTTGGAAGCACTTAAAAGCAACTCAATTTATTTGTCTTGCCACAAGTATGTTAAATGAGTATTTATAAGCTAGAGTAAGTAAATCTATAACCTTCCTAATTTATTGTTATATGAATAACTCCTAACACTTATCCATGTCACCATTTTTGTTAATTTTATACATCTATATCTATATAATATATAATATCTAAAAGTTGAGGTGTAATATCTATTTTGCTACTTGCTACACTTCTATTGAACTATATTGGCCATATTACCATTTTCTTTCCATCAGTTAAAAAAAAAAAAAAAAAAAAAAAAAAAAAACACTCTTCTCCTCCCTTTTGGTCTACACATATTTTTAGACTTTTTCTTCTTTATCTTTCTAGTTTCCATTATTCTTTATTTTACTGTTACACATCCTTTATCATTTTCTCTTATATTTTGACTCTTCTTTTCTTTATTTTATTTTGTATAGATTGAGTATCATTTCTCCCATTCAATTTATTTTTTCCCATACAAAAACTATAATCTCTCTCTCTCTCTCTCTCTCTCTCTCTCTCTCTCTCTCTCTCTCTTAGTTCCCTATCACAAGGTCTTATTTCTCCTCTCTTATGGCTTAAATTGGATTTTGATTTGGGTTAATAATTAGCTTTTTTGAAAATAGGAATTTGAATTTATATCAAAACATAATCTACATAGTTATGAATTTGAATATTCTTACCAATTGTTATGGGATTGTAATAGTACTAGGATCAATTGCATCTTTGTTTGGTCTGTTTTTCTTAATTTTGATCTTGGTTTTTTCATTTCGGAAGAGCAAAGATTTTGATGAAGCTGAGGAGTATGATTTAGATCATGTACCAGGAATGCCCACTAGATATTTTATTTCAAGAAGAAGCTCGGTGAAGGTGGATTTGGCACAGTTTTTGAAGGGATTCTAATTGACGGCACTAAAGTTGTTGTCAAGTGACCAAGTCTTTGTAAATTTCACGGGAACAAATAGACAACAAAGCTAACAATAGCTGAGATGTTATTGCAGAATAACCTACTCAAACCCTTAACTAGCACTCACTCTAAATAAATTAACAAAAACATCATCCATATGAGATGCAATATCATCTTCTCTAAGCCACACAGAACTTACTGAAAAATTATTTAATGATATAAATAACTAGGAGCTCAGGAAAATTAACTCTCAAACACATCTCCACCAGTGAATGAAACAAGACTCTCCACATAAACGAAAGCTTGCGTTGGCATGAATATTTTTGGATACCCCGTGCGTTGAAGAATCTTAATTTCTTGAGAACCAATGTTATACAAGACCAATGTCTTCTTTTCATCAACCAGAAGAATCTCCTCATTCCCAAGAATTTGTAGTGGCCTCTGAATTCCTAACAGGTGTCCTACAACAAGTTGTTTGGTCCAAGAATCCTCGACCCCATATTCACGCATCACCCATATATCGATGTATTCATTGATACCATAAACAATACAAGCAAGGCAATCATTGAATACAGCAAGAGTTTTATTTGGAAAAAACATATCTGGAAACCTTATAATTTGAAAAACCTCATGGCTCATGTCAAAGGACATAATTATGTGATGATCATAACTATCCCCGGGTTCGCTGTTGAGGGAACCGATCCAATGATGAAATCCATTAAAGAATATTTCATTACAACGAGAATGCAGCTTAATGTTGTTATGGTGAACAGGGGTGCCAAATATTTGGGTCCAGGAATCAGCCCTTAGGGAGTAAACAAAAAAAGAATTGCGGTAGCGTGTGATTGAATTTTCCACAGATTTCTTCCTATGTTCGACAACTCGAACCACCTTGTAGTCATTAGAATTTTGATCAAAACCAAATGCATAACATGATCGTATTCGAACAAAATGAGCAGGACAATCAGGAGGGTTGGGATAGGAAACAACTTTACCTTTTCTGATAGCTGGATTCCATAAGACAAAGCCATAGTGGCCTCTGAATACACCAGCAATGCAAATAATGCCGTTGATGCAAGCAAACATCTTGGCAGGAACTGTGAGCAAGCGACCCATGCTGTCCCCCTTGAAGTCCAAAATGCGGACTCCTCCTCCTTCATCAGGATGAGATTGCAGGAGGTATTTAAAATTCCCCTTTTTGTCCATGCTCTCGACCAAAATACTTGGATTTTTTGTTTTGGTTTGATGGTGGCGGAGGTGTTTGGCAATGAAAGTTGGGTTTTGGACAAGAGTAGACCATGACTTTTGAACGCACCTGAAACGTAATAGCGATTTAACTGGAAGCCTTACCAGGATCTCTTCCAACAACTCTTCCGGTAATGAAGGTAAATTATTATTGGAGCTTAACCTTAATCTGCAACTTCTCCACCTTCGCCCCCACCTCCACTTCGAACTCGAATTCGACATTTTCAATTGACTCATTGAAAACCCTAATACCTTTTACTCCGTATATAGTAAGACACTCCTTTACTCCCTCCCTAGTCGGCTACTCCGTTGGGTCGGCGGTCGGCCATTGATATTTTTATTTGCAGTACGACTTACCCTTTTTATCATAGAGTGGAACGGGCCGAGTCCAACTATTGTGAAAGTAAATGGAGGCCCAATTATGTATTCAAAAATTTAATCTATATCCTATCCAAAAAAAAATTTAAAAAAATTAATCTATATATATATATATATATATATCTCTTTGTATATTAAGAAGATTTTGAAAGTTAGTTATTGCATTAAATGAATGGGTCTTTGACTTTGAATAATCCGTTCATTACTTGTGAAACCCAAATTGAATAAGCATAAATCAAAGCTTAGGATTTAAAGAAAAAAAAAATCCCTTTAGCCTTCGAGCTTTTGATTGTCGTTATTAAACAATGCGCACCTCAATCTTTAGATCACCACTGTTGCCAACTCTTTATCGTCAACCATCACCAACTCGCCATCTTCACTAACTCACCATAATGGGATGAGTCACATCTCTTTCTCCATCTCCATCTCAACCTCAGTCTCATTTCTCCCTCTTTCTTTGTTTCAATCTCATAACTTTGATTTGTGTGTGTGTGTGTGTGTTTGTGGTCTCATCTCTTACTTGTTAATTTAATGTGTTCTTTGGGTTTGTGAATCGATTCAATTTCTTTCCCTAGTGTTTGATTTCTCTTTTTCTTTGATGTTTTCCTTCAAATCCAATGAAACAGACCCTTGCAACCTACAATTAAGTCGATAAATCTAGTTATGATCAACCACTCTGTGAACAAGAAGTTAGAGATCCATCTACCTGAATTGATCAAGTCAAGTGACGAGTTGATCTCAAACCCGATCCGAATTTTTTTGTGGTACAATTAACCCAATAAATGAATTATGGAAGAAGTACTTGATAACATAGGATTTGAAATTTATAACATTTTGTTGATTTAGGTCTTAATTGATATTCATCTCTCAACAAAATCCAATGAACATTTCTATGTTTCAAAGTTCAAATCCTCTCTCCCTCAATTATTAAATTATAAAAAAATTAATGTAAATGAAAATCTTTTTTTTAGGGAATGTAAATGAATAAACTTAACTCATAAGAAAAAGGCAAAAAAAGTAAAAACCATATGGCGTATGGGTGCTTAAAACACGGCCCTTCGTTGTTGAATGTTTACCAAGAATCGCCATAGCTTTGGTCTTTTGGGTTGAATGTATGTGAAACTCCTTTCTAGAGAGTTGAATCCCGACTCTTACCCAAGGAAGAAACTAGGTGGGGGCCCAAGGGCCCTCGGGCCCCATAGTCTTAAGAAAAAAATAATATAATATTTATATATATAGGTATTTTTTTACAATTCTATATTTGGGCCCCTCTTTCAAAAATTTTGGACCTCTTCCCCTACAATTTTACATTAATTTCATTGCAATAGCATTTGTATCAGTTGTAAAATAACAAAAGGTCCCAAATTTGTCCTACGAATCTCAAAATACACCTACATCAATCTATGTATCATTGTACAAAAATACATTTGTGCTATAGTAACTGTGTGAATTTATACAATTACTGTAGCACAAATGTATTTTTGCAAATTTACACAATTGCTATAGCACAAATGTATTTTTGTACAATGATACATAGACTGATGTGGGTGTATTTTAGAGTTAATTGGACAAATTTATACAATTACTATAGCTATGCAAATGAATATTTTAGAAATTAATTAGATTGAGGATCATGGTTTTTGGCTGTGGAAGAGAGAGATGATTTGAGATAATAATAACAAATTGATAAGGAAATAATATTATGATAAAATGTAGTGTAAAATAAATAATCTGATATGACGTATTTTGAAAAGTGAGTATAAAAACTAGACTCATCACACGCGCTTTGCGTGTGCAATAATGTTATTTATTTATTTATTTGTTTGTTTTTTTGGTTTAGTGTTATAATGTTTAAAAGTGATATATAAATAACCACTTGAATTTTTTTTTTTTTTTTTAAAGAAAGAGATAAGGCAATATGGAATAATGTTTAAAAATGAGATAGAGATGGTATCCTAACTCCTAAGTTTTAGGTTGAATGGAGAAGATGAAGGAAAAAAAAGCCTAAAACTTAGGAAAAATAAATTACTCTTTTAACCAATTTGTGTTTTTTAATTTAAAATTATTTAACTAAAAGATGGGGGTATTTTAGAGAGTTTAAGAATTTGTGTAAGAGTATTTTAGTACGCAAAATGTTAAAACCCAAATAGGGAATCCTATTATTAATAGTATAGATAAAAAAATTAGGCTATTATGCTAAATAGACATAAATTTTTGCATGAGTTTATGCAAATGCTTTAATGTAATAAGAAACAATGGTGTTTTATGTCTTTGATTTCGTTAGTAGATGCTTGCATTATAATGTTTTACGAAAGAATGATTTTGTGTATTTGTCTTTGTGGATAATTTGTCAATACTAAATAGATGCTTACTTGAAATTTTATGACTTTTTTTTCTTACTCATACAATCATACTCCACCCCTCCTAACTTGAAATCCTAGGCCCGTCACTGCTATTACTCCACACACTCCACAAGCACTTATACTTGTGGAGTAACTACCAAGCCAAGGATGCGCGGTGGTGATTCGTCCCTTTTATTACTTTCCTTAAAGCATTAGTATCCGGTCTCTCAAATGCCATATGTTGGTATATTTTAGCATCAAAGCCCAAAATGACCCATTATTCGGTCTTGTAATTGTAAAAAGTTTGCAATAGAACTATAGTGCCATCATAAATTTCTGATGGCACTGTAGCTCAATTGTAAACATAAAATTTTCATTTTTATTTCTTTTTTCTCTTTCTCTCTGGCTCACTTCTCTGTCTTGTACTCATTCCTCTCTCTTCTTCATCTTCTCTATTTTCTCTCCATTTCCCCCTCTTCTATTTTCTCTCCTTTCTTCTATGTCTGTTGGCGTGGTGTGGTAAATCTTGTTGACTATAAAGTCCAGGATCCAACAAGGGTTTTCTAGCATGGGCGTGGGCCGGTGTGGGTCGAGTGGCGGTGTAATCAGGTGGTGCTAATCGGCAGCTTGGATTTGCAAATCGGTAGCTTGGGTTTGCTAATTGGTGGCGGCTTGTACTACAACAATGTGAAATAATAAGTTGAGAAAATCACAAAACATAGTAGAATCACATGTCAAGTCATTTATATACATCACAAATCTTTACCTCATTATAAAATTTCGTTAAGTTATGAAACATGCTTTCAACAATTTTTCATGCTCAATTAAAAAAATACAACGCTATATACACATGTAGACAAGTATTAAGAGCACATCACATAACATATATTCAATCTAGGAATATAATTAAGAAATTATTTTATACACCGATCAGAATTTATATTATCAATACTTATAATGTCAATATAATCAGTGGATTTTATAACAAAATATCTTAATGGTGGCAAACGGATATTAGAAATTATTCACTTGTCATTTTTTTTTTTTTTTGGTAACTCAGGCAACAAATTATATTTTTCAAAAGGTACAATAAAAATGAATCAATCAAATAAGATCAATTCCACAAACTCAAAGAATTTCTTAGAAAACCTCAATTTAGCATATATCTCTCCTTTATAAAAAAATGATATATAACATTATACATTATCAACAACCAAAAACTTATCAAAATTCACTCTAACAACATTATATTATCTTTTTTTTTTCTTTTTTTTTTTATAAAAATAAATTTCATCAAATAATATTATCACAAGTGATATTATATTATACTAAAATCATACGTTGTCAATAACTTGTTTAACCACATGCGAGCTCAACGACAGTTAACAAATTACTTGACCAAGGAATAGGCATAAAAATCATTTTATGTCATCCCACATAAGGTTAGTTGGCCAATGACTTAGCAGATCACACGTGGCCAGTAGTGTTCAACTAAATCAGTCCATACCAACATTAGGAAGGCTGACTAAAATAAAATAATATATACAAATTTTCAAAACATTTAATAACTCACTCTTATAAACTTCTTTCTTTCTTAAAAAGTTTGATAAGCAATTCCAAGTAAACATTATAATCATTGTTTTACATTTCAAAAATCAAAATGGAACCCTCATCATTAAAGTATAAATATATTATCACTACACTATAGTTTACTTGAAGTATCTCATAAGTTCACCTACACTAGAAAAGAGAGGGAGGGCACATTTATAGTCTTCATAATAATTATAGCTTACCAAAACCCTAGTTATTCTTGAACCCTAACCCTAAGAGTACCATAAGTATTCATAGATAGATTTTTCAACCTGCCCAAAGCCACTGTCAGTATGATTATCAGAGTGGCCACAATTCATGCATACTACCAAAAATTCTTTAGAGCCAGAAGAATCATATTAGCTTCAAGAAGATTACTAACTCTAGAATATGCAAGGTCAAGTTGCGTTTTAGATGCCAACCTTCGCTTATTTCTAATACTTTTGTTTGTTTAGGTTTTTCATTTGAATATTTTCTTTTCACATGAGCCTTAAAGTTCGCAAAAAGGATAGAAAAATCATACAAGGATTGAAACAACATAAGACCATAGGTGACACATGATCCTAGAAGCTTAAACCTTGCAGAACATGCATTAAAGTGAATCGCAGAACAAATTTCCCAACCAATCTTAATAGTGTTCAAATAAGGCCATAGAAGCACAATGTCCATGGCAATAATGCTGATTTAATGTTTGATATAGTAAATTCCCAGATAGCATTTACGAAGCATCATATTAAAATAATAAAGAAGAAAGAAATGGTGAAGGAGATAAACACATCTTTAAATAGCACTAGCAGCCAGCAAACAAAACAATCTTCAACCTTATTTTCCCTCATTTCACTATTCAAACAATATTACAATTTGTAATGGAAAACTTTGTCTCAACTCTGCATAAAAAACTCAAAAATATAGTACCTCAATTGACATATGCCATTGTTATACAAGAACAGATGCATGTTAGCAAGCACAAATTTTTATTTATTTTTTTTTTTTTTCTAAATATACTATGAATATATATATACACTTTCTAGGATCTTGGGCCAATTCTTAGTATATGTCCACCATGCACATCTAAAGTAGACTAGTTAAAAATTAATGCATTAGAATAATGCCAGAAAACGTTATTATAAAAATAGCTTTGTCAAGGTCTGAACATGTAATGGAGAAATCAGTACAAGGAAAATGAAAGAATAAATAGATAAAAATTTTACAAATTCGAATCCATTTAAAAACTGAATAACCCCAAGTCATCAATTTTGAATCATAGACTACCAAACAATGGTTATTGCAAATCATACTTGAACAAGCCAAAACACTCATTCTGACAAAATCATGTGCCATACAACTACTTAAACCTTCCAACACCTCAAAAATGTTTGTTGCACTAAATTTACTAAATTAATAGCAATTGTAATAAACAAAATCTTTGGTGAAAAAGAATTCCTCGGCTAAAGGTGTAACAAACTCGCTCTACCATGTATTTTTTTTTTTTTTTTAATTCTTTATTAAGGGCTTTAAGATTTGGCTACCCTTTAGGCTGTCAAATCTACTTTTTAATAAAGATACATCACACATCTTGTCTGTGCTCCCTTTTCATTTTTTTTTTCTAGTTAACAGAGAAGCCAACCACAATTTCTTTCTTCAGAGAAATACATAATATAGCAAACCTAGAGTTAGCCTACTATGATTCCATAGTACTCTAACAAAGATGATTCTAGAGGTTTCTATGGAACAAAAATGATGAAAGTGATCTTCTTTGACCTATATGAAACAAGACAGACCACAAAACACCAATGTAGCAAGCATCATAGTACTAATAACAGAAGAGCTAAAACCATAGCAATACTGAGCATGTTTTCATAATTCAAGATATCTAAAAATGCTACTAGGCATCAAATTATAAGCCAATGATCAAACAATTCAAACATCTCAGAAGAGACGTATCTTATTTGTCTACCCTTAACTACCCAATCTTAATATCTTACTCTGAAGATTGATATTTAGAGTCTACAAAATCATAACCTTTGCTCTGATACCACAACTGTCATGCCCCAAACCCGATACTCAGATTTGTGACCATGACCGGCATGCTAATATCAAGCCTAAACCTGATATTAACAAGAACCAACTTAACTTTTTCAAACTTTTATCAAAAGCTTCCCTCTTTCATTCATTCTTGTTTCTTTACTTAAATGATATAACCTTTCACTTGACATTCAGAGCATCTACACTGTACTCAAAGAATAATATAATCCACCAGTTACTCAATTTCCACACTTTCACATAATACATCTCTTAATACTGTAAAGGTACACAACTTTCATTAAATCCTAAAATACACCATACTACAAAACTAAACATCCAATTGCTAATTTAGGATCTATATATATAACACTAAAACCAGCTCCTTCCAAAACTCGACTAAGGCTCCCTCTGCTCCAAAATAAAACCTGCTAACTGAAAGAGCTGAAGGGGTGAGCTACACAGCTCAGTAAAGGTAAGATATATGAGAATTCAATAAGGATGCATGTAAATCAAATCATTTCATTCTATGAGTATTCGAATAGGAGAACATTTTTTTTCCACGCATAGTATTTTATACTATTCATAATAATAGCTTATACGCTCTTCATAGAAAATAATTGTTCTCCTTTTTCTTATTAGGTTAATATTACCAAAACCTTTCAGATTAAGCTTATTTCATTTCCTACAAAATCACCATATGTATATTCTCATTACAAAATAATCATTTTAACTTAAATCAGATAATCGACAACTTTGTATTAAACTAGAAACATCTTAACCCAATAAGAAAATCTTTCTTTATAAACATTTTTCCGAAAAATATTATAACTTTCATAGTCATAAAATTTTACATTTCATAAAGAACAGGTATCTGATAACTTTTAAACATAACTTATACTTTCATCAGAAGTTTTATCTTTATAGCACAACAGAACTTCAGAAACTTTTATCTTTAATGAACAGCTTTTCTTTTCATCAGAAACTTCTTCTTGCCATGAGAGCTTTTACTTTTCATAATGCATTTAAACAAAATAATTATCTCATGATTAACAACATAACATAGCTGTTCATAACATATTGGTTAGTCCATATCTGATAAGTCTGTACAGAGAAGGCCTCATCACATTTGAGTGCCCCTGTGTGCATGATACTGTCCTCTTTGGAAGGCCTGCTGGCACATCCCCTCAAGGTTTTGTTCCTCCCCGTCGTCCGTACACATTGGGGAGAAGGCCTTATTCAGATTAGAGTTACGAGCAACCCCATTTCCTCTACTTTAAATGGCCAAACAGATAACATTTTTCCATGGAAAGCCAGTAATTAACCTCTACTAACCGAGTTCAGATCACCAGAGGACATAACCCGAAAATATTTCATACTTATACATCATACTGAAATTTCTTATTTTGCATAACATTTCATAATACTAGCTGTAGGTGAAGAATTTCGACCCACATCTAATTGTTATCCGTACGCGGTGCCTGGCGCGGTGCGGTTTTTGCCTTCGCCCCGAGTATGGCCCTAAGTACGCAAGCGCTTAGCTTGGACGCAATGGAATCCCACATCGGTTAGAAGTGCGCTCCCACTAGCCTTTATAACGCTTCAGGAGCTTGGCTAGTGTACCACTACTCACGCGTGAGTAGTGGTACACTAGCCAAGCTCCTGAAGCGTTATAAAGGCTAGTGGGAGCGCACTTCTAACCGATGTGGGATTCCATTGCGTCCAAGCTAAGCGCTTGCGTACTTAGGGCCATACTCGGGGCGAAGGCAAAAACCGCACCGCGCCAGGCACCGCGTACGGATAACAATTAGATGTGGGTCGAAATTCTTCACCTACAAAAAGCGCTTTTTGGGGTTAGGATGAGCCTTAGCTTGCCTTCGCCCCGTCTAATTGTTGTCCGTCCGCGGTGCCAGGCGCGATGCGGTTTTTGCCTTCGCCCCGAGTGCAGGACCAAGCAAGCGCCTAGCTTGGACTTGTAATCCCACATCGGTTAGAAGAGCGCTTCCACTAGCCCTTATATGCTTCTGGAGCTTAGGCTAGTGTACCACTACTCACGCGTGAGTAGTGGTACACTAGCCTAAGCTCCAGAAGCATATAAGGGCTAGTGGAAGCGCTCTTCTAACCGATGTGGGATTACAAGTCCAAGCTAGGCGCTTGCTTGGTCCTGCACTCGGGGCGAAGGCAAAAACCGCATCGCGCCTGGCACCGCGGACGGACAACAATTAGACGGGGCGGAGGCAAGCTAAGGCTCATCCTAACCCCAAAAAGCGCTTTTTGTAGGTGAAGAATTTCGACCCACATCTAATTGTTATCCGTACGCGGTGCCTGGCGCGGTGCGGTTTTTGCCTTCGCCCCGAGTATGGCCCTAAGTACGCAAGCGCTTAGCTTGGACGCAATGGAATCCCACATCGGTTAGAAGTGCGCTCCCACTAGCCTTTATAACGCTTCAGGAGCTTGGCTAGTGTACCACTACTCACGCGTGAGTAGTGGTACACTAGCCAAGCTCCTGAAGCGTTATAAAGGCTAGTGGGAGCGCACTTCTAACCGATGTGGGATTCCATTGCGTCCAAGCTAAGCGCTTGCGTACTTAGGGCCATACTCGGGGCGAAGGCAAAAACCGCACCGCGCCAGGCACCGCGTACGGATAACAATTAGATGTGGGTCGAAATTCTTCACCTACACTAGCATTTCCATTCCTTTCTTTAAACATAATGTTTGTGGAATTAGTAATAGTATCATTATGCTTAAATCATATACATAAGGTTTTGAAAGCTCACGAACATATCTTTGTCTGATAATGCTTACATGTCATATCTCTAATCAAAAACTTTTTAATGCATAATATACTTTAAAGTAACCTCATGACTTACCAAATGCCCATATAACTTCTCCCTTACCTGAAAGCAGAGGAACCGAGAGCCTAAAATCGAAGGAGCTTAGACTTGGCGGCTGATAACACCTAAACCAAAATCAAGGCTTATTACTATCAATTACTTCTTATCATAACTTACACATTCATCTCAAAGCCTGTCTCTTATAATCAATGAAATCCTAATCCCACCTCAACGAGATTCCCACAAACACAAAATTCATTCATCATACAACATGATGTACTAAATCATAAAAACCAACATTCTCACATTAATCTCATAAGAGCCAACTTCATTTCAAAAGGTGCTTTGAGCTTAGGGCAACAATGCATGCATAAAGATAAACTCTTTTAAGCATGGTCATATAATCATGTACACTCATAAGGCAACATACAGCATGCTGAATAAAACAGCTTCATAAATACAGCCTTCACATGGTTTAGAACCCTTCATTTGAGTACTAATCCTCAAAACAAGTTACACAAAATTAATCTATGATCGAGACATACCAAGAGATAAGCATATTAAATTATAGCTCAAAACATTCAACCTAGCTATAGAATTAAATCCTCAAAGTTAGGCATGTCCCTTACTGTTCACTGTTCTATTCCAGCAGCATATGCCCAATTTATAAAATACAAACGGGCTGTCCACACACATCAAATTGTCACGAAATTTTACAGAGCAACTCCTCTGTATGTCCAGTATATACCATAAAAATTTCGGAGTCAAAGCATAAACCCATGATTTACTAAAAATCATGCAAGACAGTATACTCAAATCTGTCCTGACAGAATTTCTTGCAACTTACAAATTAAACCATTATTTTTATGTTCATCCAATTGTTGTGAGGCCACTTCCATAACAACCGTATGGGTCTTAGCTTTCATAGAAAATAACCCTATCATCCAATTTCACTATATACAATTTAATACATGATTTATCATGCATAAACACAGAATCTGTCACAGTGACAGCTTTGCAACATTTTCTTGTAAGTTCACTAACAATTATCAAAGGATGGTATTTTCCTATGGGGATTTTTATGCACTCATTAGACATGTTAGAAAACACTTATATATGGTTATTTAACCATTTAGAGCAAAACTAAATACAACAAAAATCCCAGCAGTAACATCAAAAGTACTATATAGTAAAAACCCTAATCTACCTTCAACAAATCACCAACACAATTTCAAAGCTTCTTAAAACAGCATATATATATATATATATATTTATAATACAATTAGTCATTTCAATTATTTATAATCTTTACAATTCTTATTCAATGACATTATAAAATAAACTGTTTATTAAATACTCTTATATTAATTTTAGTAAGTAAGTGGCTTAACGTATTAATAATACTTAACCACTCAAACACATAATTTAATTATAAAATTGGGTCGGGGTGTTACACCAAATCTCATCCTATAACGTCTCGAATCCAATTACACCAAGTGGTCCCCACATTCCCTAAAAAAAAAAAAAAAAAACTTTCAAATTTCAAAACTTGTCCATTTGATTCAATTATACTATTAAATTAAAATCAAAATCCAAATTGAATAATTTTCCCAACCTCTCCTCACATTTGTATAGTACACTATACAGCAGACCCCACCAATCCCAACAGTACACACTGCTTGAACTATATCTTTTCTCCCCTATTCTAAACTCTTAATCTTGTCTCTTACGCTAAACTTTTAAACTAAATTCCTGTACTGTTGGCAAATTCTCAAAAATCTCTCTCCATTATTTATATTCCTTTTTTTAGAGCATTCACACTAAAGTTACTAAAAATTATAGCTTTTAACAACTCAAAACACTACTTTATTTATTTTAACACCACACTTTATAATACGCCTCACAGCAAAGGTTTAATTTTTTTTTACAATCTCATTAAAATATTATTTCTTTATTATTTTTTAATTCTTTTTTATTCTTATGCGTCTCTTCCTCTCTCTTTCTTTGCTATGTATTCTCCCAAACAAAAACAACCTACTACAGTACCATTGGCCGCCACCCACCATCAGAAAATCCATGCCACCACCCAAGCCACCACCACCACCCCATCAGAAAACTCAATCCACCAACCAAGCCACCACCACCACCATCAGAAAATCCAATCCACCACTCACCATCAGAAAATCCAAACCACCACCCAAGCCACCACCACCACCATCAGAAAACCCAATCCACCACCCACCATTAGAAAACCCAAGCCACCACCCACCATCCACCACCATAAACCGAAACCCAACTACCCACCAGCCACCATTGCAAACCCCAACCCAAAATCAAACTGATAACCACCAAAAAATCCTTCCTTTCAAACCCAAACCCAAATCAACCAATAACTAAGCACACAATAAGAAAGACAAAAATTTTTGGCCATAGCAAAAGAAATTTAAAAAAAGCAGAAGAAAGGGAAGAGAGAAACTACTGCTGCCTATCGCCGATTTAGACCACTTGACCTCCACTGTTGCTGATTTCAACCACCACCACCATTGTTGCTGAGTTTTTAAGTTAGATGAGGTAGGGAGAAAGCTTAAAGAGGAGAAGAAGAGAGGAGAAAAAAGAGAGAGAAACAGCTACAGAGAGAAGAAAAAAGGAGAAGAAAGAGAGAGAAAAGAAAAGTTTTTTAAAAAGTAAACAGGAGAGAGAAAGAATAAAGTATTATTATTATTATTATTTTCAAATGTTATTTTTTATTTTTTTTTTTAAAGTATAGCAGCTTTACTATGGACCACATTTTAGAATTTTAGTTGCTAAAATGGCATTATAGCAATTATACCTCTCTTGTTGTGAATCCTTTTAACTTTCTGTTATTTAGCGTCAGCTTCTATTGTTGCTTGCTCTTGCTCTACTTTTTCTTTTTATCTTAGACCATTTACATCTAATTTCTAAAAAATATCATATTTTACCATCTTAAAAATTACTTTATCTATTATACCATACTATTTCACAGCACACCCAACATCCCAAACTCTATTTCTGTTGTCACTTTATTTAAATATTCTTTTTTTTACTATTTCTCTCTCTTCCTTTTCCTCTCTCTCCCTCTTCCTTTAGGTCTCGTTTAGGAGGAGGGAATGGAATGGAATTGAAAGGAATGAAAAGAATAATTTTAGAATATTCTTCCTTTCTCTTGTTTGGGAGTTTTAATGGAGGGAATGGAAAGCTTATTCCCTTGTTTAGGAGTTTAAGTGGGAGGGAATGGAATGGTTATGAGGGAACACTCATTCCTCTCTATTCCCTTAAAACTTCAAATTTTCATTCCCCCCGAATTTGGGAGGAATGGGAGGGAATGAAATTAAATTTAATGATTTTTTTACTAAAACTCCCAAAATAACCTTATATATTCAACTCCTTATTTTAAAATAGAGGTCTAATAGTAATATTGTCATAAAATGATTCCATTCATTCCCTCCATTAAAAAATCACACTCACATCCCATTTAACCCACCAGACACCGACTAGAAACCACCACCACAACCACCAAGCCACCACTATGCCAATTTGCAAACTCATTAAAAAAACCACCAAACCCACCAACAACAACAACTCAATATTTTAGAGATAAGATAGGAGAAACTCTCGAACAATTTAAATTTTGGAAGCACTTAAGAGCAACTCAATTTACAACACAGTTTATTTGTCTTGCCACAAGTAAGTATATTAAATGAGTTTTTATAAACTAGAGTAAGTAAATCTATAACCTTCCTAATTAACTGTTATATGCATAACTCCTAACACTTATCCATGACACCAGTTTTGTTAATTTTATACATTTATCTATATAATATATAATATCTAAAAGTTAAAGCGTAATATTTATTTTTGCTATTTACTACGCTTCTATTGAATTATATTGGTCATATCACCATTTTCTTTCCATCATTTAAAAAAAAAAAGAAAAAAAAAACTCTTTTCCCTTTTAGTCTACACCTATTGTTACACTTTCTCCATCCCTCTCTTTGTTTGTTTATCTTTCCAGTTTCCACTACTCTTTATTTTACCGTTACACGTCCTTTATCATTTTTTCTTATATTTTGACTCTTTTTCTACTTATTTTATTTTGTATAGATTGAGTATCATTTCTTCCGTTTAATTTATTTTTTCCCATACAGGAACTCTGAGTACTCTCTCTCTGGAATTTGGTCATTTCTTTTAACTTTAATTTAGTTATTTTATTTTAAAATGTGTCTTGGTACTGTGTTTTTTTAATTCCCTATCACAAAGTCTTCTTTCTACTCTCTTATAGCTTTGATTGGATTTTGATTTGGGTTAATAATTAGCTTTTTTTGGAAATATCAATTTGAGTTTATATCAAAACATAATCTACATAGTTATGAATTTGAATGTTCCTACCAATTGTTTAAGTAATAAATTATTATAAAGTCTATCTTTTATTCAGTTGTTTTCGTTTTAATTTTGGTTAAGTTAATATTGTAATTTTGTGATGAGTTTTGATTATAATGATAATCTCCTTTTTATTCATTAAACGATGAGAAATTTGAAACTTATAAAGTTTAGTTGTTCATTAGGTAAATATAATAAATTACAATAGAAGTTAAAAGAATATGATTCATCTAAAAAAAATCAAACACCCTAAAAATATATTTGCAGAGAATAAAAGAAAAAAAATAATTGTAAAATTATTTAAAAAAGAATAGACAAAATTTCAAACAATTGTTGCTATTTATATATTGCAACTAATTATAAAATGACAAAGTTTAGTTACAAAATTAGTTGTAGTCTTAGACTACAATCTTACTCAATAAAATAAAAATTGCTACATATTTTGAAAATCTGAATTGCATGTTCTTTATTCTCTTAATACACATGTCAAATTTTGTATCAATCAAATATAATATACTATATGATCAATAAGCTTATATTTTATGCATAATTTTAAACTACAAAAACTTGTAATTAAAACAATTTATTGATGACATAGATATTGATATTTAATTTTTCTAAAAATTTTACAAGTATGGAGGATATAAGAAGAAGATATATTCCAATTGTGGGTTTGTCAAAATCCAACTCCAATAAAAAGATATTAAGAAATGTTGTAATTTAAGGTTACAACTAATTTTATAGTTAAATTTTGCCTATTATAAAATAGTGGTATATTCCCTTGCCACTAGTATATCTGATGTGTCAAAGAGAGTTTAATGGTTGAATGAGTACTTTTTGGTGTTTAAATGAATAGGTCTAGGATTGAAATGACCCTCACAATTATCAAATTATTATTATTATTTTTTTTAAAGTCATGTTTATTTTTTATAAAGCTAATGTGGGGACATGTATAGAAGTTGATCTTTGGAAGTCAACCAAGAAAGTATGAGTTACTTTATTCCTTTCATACTAGATTGTAATCATTTTGAAAATGAATTCTATGACTTTGTCAAGAGTGATTGCATCTTTGGGGGGGGGGGGGGTGGGTGGGTGGGGGGAAACACATTCCATTCTTTTAATCTGTATCTTTCTTGTCCAACGTTACCATTCTCCTAACACGCTATGCCACGGACAACGGGTATAGGCTTAAGCTGGGCTTGGTGTGGTGTTCTTCTTTACTTTCCTCTTCTTCTAATACATTTACCTAGCTTAGTGACAGCCAAGCTGCCTCAGGGTTAATCTAATTGCAAACCCTTCTACTACATGGACCAATGACAATCTCTCCGGTTATTGGTATTATCCGGACCGAGCAATCTTGAGAGTCATCCATGTCAGTGGATTCTCATTCGCCAGTTCACAACATGTATTTGCTTACGGCTTCTTCTGTTTTGGGAGATGCGATCGTCGTCTCCTTGCCATTTACAGTATTTATTACGACAGCAGCATAGGCGATATTGACAAGTCGATCTGTTGATCCACAACTGGTATGGTCAGCTAACCAAAAGAATCAAAAGAATCTGGTTAGCTTTGGTGCGACTCTGCAGCTCAGTTCAGAAAGAGGTTTGGTGTTTAGAGATTCTGACGGAACTACAGCTTGGTCAACAAACATCGACAACAAATCTGTGGCTGGTCTAAATTTAACCGACACGGGTCACCTTGTGCTATTAGACAAAAATAATGCGACAATTTGGCGTTCTTTTAATCACCCAACCGACTCGTTCATTCTTTGGCAACCTCACGGTTATCTTAATGCAAAGCCCTCTACTTCATGGACCAACACTCTTTCTGCTCCTGATTCTGTCCAATTTAGCAACGGATCAACTATGAGAATCATCCTTAATAGTGGATCCTCTGGCCTAGTATTTGCTTGTGGCTTCTTTTGTAATCAAACCTGCAATGACTATCTTTTTGCCATTTTTGTTCTTTATATTGACGTCGATATTCGCGAGGATGTTGCTCCACAAGTAGTATGGTCTGCTAACCAGAAGAATCCTGTAAGCATTAATTAATGCCGCTTTGCAGATCAGTTCAGAAAGAGGTTTGGTTTTACAAGATGCCAATGGAACTACAGTGTGGTCCACAAACATTGGCACAAAATAAGTTGCTGGCCTTAACCGACACGGGTAACCTCATGCTCTTAGATCAAAATAACAAAACAATTTGGCAGTCTTTTGATCACCCAATCGACAAGCTGCTTCCTGGGCAAAAATTGATGGTAGGGCAGAAACTCACCTCTAGTGTTCCAGCAGCAAAATATCAGATTAAAGGAGCATTGTTTTCACTCCGTCTCTAGTCAGGGGTTGTTCGCTTTCATAGAGTCCAATGCCTCAGAACAATATTTTTCTTTCAATTTACCTTATACAAGCTATATTCAATTTCAGAACGGAAGCTTCGCTTTCTTCACAGATCCCGCAGAATCATATCCAAATAATAATCAATTTAAGATTCCATCAGCATTATCATTGCAGTACATGAGATTTGGGCCTGATGGACACTTGAGAGTGTATGAGTGGAACCAAGAGGGTTTCCAGTGGAAGGAAGTGGCTGATCTTCTCAAAACAGATAACTGTAGTTATCCTATGGTTTGCGGCACTTACGGAGTTTGTAAAAACAGCCAGTGTAGTTGTCCTCTACCCGAAAATGGGACAGACTATTTTAAGGAAGTGAACGAAAGGGAGATTGACAGTGGATGTTCCTTAATTACTCCCATCTCTTGCGAATCTTCCCAAAATTGGCATATTTTGGAGCTTGAGAACGTTACTTTAACCACAATGCAGAACTCCAAAACGTAAATTCAGAGTTTTGCAAACAAGCATGCTAAAAAAATTGTTCCTGCAAAGCTGCTGCTATCATACAGGACTCTTCTGGAAGTCCCTATATCGGGTCGTGCTCTTTACAATCCCAAGTTTATTCACTTATGAATGCGGTGATGATGTTTGATGCTTATAATTATTCTGCGTTTATAGCATACATCAAGGTGCAAAATTTCTCAAGTGCAGTCCCTCTTTCCCCAAGATCAGTTCCTTCTCGAGAGGAGACAAACCATGGAAAGAAAAGAAATGGGCTTGTAATAGTACTGGGGTCCAGTGTAGCAACTATTTTTGGTCTGTTTCTTCTAATCGGGATATTGGTTTTTTGGTTTTGGAAAAGTAAAAATTTTGATGAAGTTGATGAGTACTATTTAGATCATGTACCTGGAATGCCCACACAATATTCTTTTAAGGATTTGCAAGTCATGACGAGGAATTTCAAGAAGAAGTTGGGTGCGGGTGGATTTGGCACAGTTTTTGAAGGGGCTCTAATTGATGGCACTAAAATTGCTGTTAAGTGTCTTGATGGTTTTAGTCAAATAAGGAAATCGGTTTTAACTGAAGTGAAGACAATTGGTAGCATTCATCATCTCAACTTGGTAAGATTGACTGGGTTTTGTGCTCAAAAATCTCATTTGCTTATTGTTTATGAGTAAATGTTTGATGGGCCTTTGGATAAATGGATTTTCCACAAGACACGAGAGATTAATTTGGATTGGCAACAGAGAAAGAAGATCATTCTTGACATAGCAAAAGGACTTGCTTATCTTCATGAAGAATGCGGTAGAAAGATAGCTCACTTAGACGTTAATTAAACCTGAAAATATCCTCCTAGATGAGAATTTTAATGCAAAAATTGCTGATTTTGGTTTGTCTAAATTGATTGATTGAGACCAGAGTCAAGTTGTAACAATTATGAGAGTAACTCCTGGCTATTTGGCTCCAAAATGGTTGACTTCAATAATTAATATGAAAGTAGATGTGTATAGTCTTGGAGTCGTGCTATCGGAAATATTGTGCGGTCGGAGACATTTTGATAATTTTCGACCAGAGGAGGCAATGCATTTACTAGGACTGTTCAATGAAAAGTTAGAGGAAAAGCAGTTGTTGGATCTATTGATGAGTACAGTGAAGATATGCAATTACATGGAGCTGAAGTTGTGGATATCATATGATGAGGGTTGCTGCTTGGTGTTTGCAAAATGATTTTACAAAGAGGCCTTCTATGCCAATGGTTGATAAGGTCTTGGACGGTGTTGTCGACGTTGAAGAGAGCATAGATTTTAACTTCTGAAATGCACCTATTCCAAACACAAGAGCAAGAGTCATGCATCAGGATATTAGCAGTGCGACAGTTTTATTGGATTCAGTTCTATCAGGACCACGATGACAATTCACAAGAATATGTATTTTTGTTGCATGATGAGTGAAGTAATATCTCTGTTCTGTAATAAATTCCTTCTAGTGCTTATTGAATTTTCTAATTTCCAAATTGTTGTAGCTGGTTTGAACCCAACTATGGCAGAGCTTCATATATATCCCTTTATATGATGTTAGAAATATGTGTACGACATACGTTTGATGGTGATATTCAAGTTTGAAATTATGAATTATTGAACAAAGATCTCATTTGCTATAATTTTTACGATTCTTAATTGTTTTTGTAAGAATCATTAGTCAAGCATCTAACTTTACAAGTTCAGTTAAGTCACAATCTTTGTTAAATTCCGCAGTTTTTCATTATCAGTTATTTACTTCACCAGGCACAAATTCATCTAATTTAATTGACTGAGGTTAGATGGTTGTGCTTACAAGTTCAGTTTTTTTTTTTTTTTTGTTAATGTGATTGTGAACCTTTCCTTGTATATAATTAGAACAATGAAATGGAGGGACTCAATCATGTTTGGATTCATGTATGTTCCTAGGAAAAGTACCTCAATTAAACCCTCCTCGCATTCTCTCTCTTGAACAATCGCGTGGAGCCAACAAGTCCGGGTGAGAGAGGCACAAACCCCTTGCAAAAACGTGTGGAACGAACTTGTGAGACGGACACAATATTACGTGGCCCCTGGGCCATGAAGTAAAAGTAACTTGATTAACCCTTTTAGGTAGGGGTGTTTATCAAATTGCATAAACAGCACAAACTATAAAAATCACACCAAAATCGTTCGCAAAATGGTATAATCGCACCGCACAGCAAGAATAGTGTACCGCATCACACTGCACTCTTTCTGTATATTAATATATTTATGTATTTTTAATATTAAATATATTATTAATAGTTTAATAATCCTAATTTTCAAAAAAAAAAAAAGGTTTGATAACCCTAACAGGTGTTGACTACAAAAGCCAGCCCAAAATAAAAAAAGAACTAGCTCAATAATTTAAAACTTGCCCCAAAAAAAGGAGAAAAATTAGTTTTGGGTTGGGTGGGAAAAGCCCAAAATTTGAAAATATACCAACTTCAAATTGCATCTTATATATAGCACCGCATATGTGATTCCAAAAATGAGGTGCGATGCGACTATAGTTTTGGCTAAACTCTAAACTGCACCACACCACACATATGAGTGCAAAAATAAGGTGCGGTGCAGTTATAGTTTTAGTTAAACCGCACCGCAAAGTGCAGTGCTAAAAAGGGTCCAAAACTGTACCGCAAAATGCAGTGCTAAAAATAATCCAAAACCGCACCGCACCGCAAACATCCCTACTTTACCCTTTCCATTCAAAGCATTTCACTTTTTAACTAACCTTTACCTTTTCTATTCAAAAGTTTTTTTTTGGGTGCTTTTTTCTTACCAACTTTGCCTAGGTCTCCCACTTGCAAAAACGTGTGGAACGAGCTGGTCCAAATATGAGTGTCCACCTAGGAAAACATTTCTCTCGATTTTATTATAAAAAACTGGAGAGAATCTATTTTATAAGATTAAATATTATAAATTGAAAAGTGTACATAATGTTACATTATTTAAAATTTAAATAACATAATATTCTATACACTATTTGATTTAGTTAATAAACTCTAAACAATGAAATTAATGAATTCTCTTCATTTTCAATAAAATAGAGAATATCCTCTTGCATGGAGTCGTGGACCATTAAATAATTGCATCTAAATAATATTAGATGCCTAACTTTTTTCATATGTGGAAGTGACACATTATTATTAGTACATCATCATTTTCATATGAGACTAATTATGACATCATGTTTATAATTGGTTGGAAGTGGTGATTGAATTATCTATTGTAGTAGGTTTGAGCCCTAATATGGAAATCAGCATGACTTCTCTATCTGTAACTTATATGTTACTTAATTTAAATGATGTTGGTAGAAATATGTGTACGACATAGATTTAAATGTTATATTTCATATTCCAAATTTATGAATTATTGAATCTCTCGTTTGCTATAAGGTTTACGTTAAAAAAAAAAAAAATTAAACTAAATAATCAAGTATCTGACTTTTGCAAGTTCAATTAATATTCAAAATCATGATAAAAAAAAAAAAAATTCAAAATCTTTGTCGAATTCTATAAATTTCGTTATCAATTATTTAAGTCATCACCGGGTTCAAAATCATCTAGTTTGGCTGAGGTTACTAGTAGTATGATATTGATGCTATTTTCGAGCCTTTGGTTTGGATGCGCAAGAAAAATATAGAATTAGGTCATTTCATGAAAATTGTATAATGAAGATCAGACATGTATCGGACTAAACTATTCATCCTCTTGATATGATTACAATGGAAACCATTTCATCAGGAGATAGGTCATTCTCAAAGACTGGTAAGCAGTCTTTTTTGATACATGACTGGTAAGTAGTAGTGTTTTGTTTTGTTTTTTGTTTTTTTGTTTTTTTTTTGTTTTTTTTTTTTTTTGTTTTGTTTTTTTTTTTGTTTTTTTGTTTTTTTTTTTTTTTTTTTTTTGCAAATAAGACTGGTTAGTAGTTTTGAGTAGTTAATCTATACTACTAGTAAGTAGTAACGTGATTCACTGTTTGAGTTTTATCATTTTGCATTCCAAAATACCCTCAAATTTATATGTTTAGAAAGTTTAAATAATAAAGTTAGATACGTAAAAGTGCTAATTTAAACACTTCTAAATTTTAGATATTTATCCATATCCCTTAAAATTAGGCACTTCCATCTCTCCTTATTCCTTCTTAACATCAAGTCCGTTACTAAAATCAAACATAAATAAATGCCTCTCTTCCTCTATTTAATCTTTAAAAGAAAAATCTCTTTCTTTTTTTCTCTTAAGAGGAAGGAGTAGTCCTTTCCTACAAGGTAATTCTTTTAGCGTTTTTATTTTTTTTATTGCTCATATGATTTTGATTGTTCTATATGATTTTTTGTTGTTTCTTTCTCTTTTATTATTTTGAAAAATTTTGACACTAAAATAAAAAATAAAAAATAAAAGTTCATCATACACGCAAAGTGTGTGGTGAGGCTAGTTACTTAATATGCCTTAGGCTCCGCTTAGGAGTTCATAAGGGAATAGAATGGAATGGAATGAGACGATTATAAGGGAATGGAAAGGAATGTAATGAAATTAAGTAACCATGATTGAATGTTTTAAAGTAAAGGAATGGAAAGGAATAAAAATGAATGAAATGTAAGTAATCTTGTTTTGGAGCAACATGGAGGGAGTGGAATGGAATCATTTTATGACAATATTACTATTAGACCCCTATTTTAAAATAAATGATTGAATATATAGGGGTATTTTGGGAGTTTTAGTAAAATAATCATTAAATCTAATTCCATTCCCTCCCATTCCTCCCAATTTCGGGGGGAATGAAAATTTGAGATTTTAAGGGAATAGAGAGGAATGAGTGTTCTCTCTTACTTATCCATTCCCTTCCACTTAAACTCTCAAACAATGGAATGGACTTTTCATTCCCTCCATTAAAACTCCTAAACAAGAGAAGGGAAGAATATTCTAAAATTATTCTTTTTATTCCTTTCCATTCAATTCCATTCCCTCCTCCCAAGCGGAGGGCTCCGCTTGAAAGTTCATAAGAGAATGGAATGGAATAGAATGTGATGATCATAAGGGAATAGAAAGGAATGGAATGGAATGTATTTAAGTAAGGGAAAGGAATGGAAAAGAATAGAATGAAATAGAATTAAGTAACCTTGATTAGATGTTTTAAAATAAAGGAATGAAAATGAATGGAATGTGAGTAATCTTATTTGAGAGCAACATGAAGGGAATGGAATAGAATCATTTTATAACAATATTACTATTAGACCCCTATTTAAAAATAAATTGTTGAATATATAGGGGTATTTTGGGAGTTTTAGTAAAAAAATCATTAAATCTAATTTCATTCCCTCCCATTCCTCACAATTTCGGAGGGAATAAAAATTTGAGGTTTTAAGAGAATAGAGAGGAATGAGTGTTCCTTCCTACTCATTCCATTCCCTCTCACTTAAACTCCCAAACAAGATAATGGACTTTTCATTCCCTCTATTAAAACTCCCAAATAAGAGAATGGAAGAATATTCTAAAATTATTCTTTTTATTCCTTTCCATTCCATTCCATTCTCTCCTCCCAAGCGGAGCCTTAGTGTTACTGCCCAGGGTGATGGTTTTCAATTGTTTATTGCCAAATGGTTTGGTGGGCATTAGATCTTGAATTCGACTCTTACAATAAAAAATGCTTATAAAGTACTAGCGAAACACCAGCTTAGTGCTTATTCATGACTAGGGGGCACTTAGGTAAACATGGCTCGCTAAATCCAATGAATAAAATGCTATTATATCTTGTCTTGGAAGGGAAGCCACCTTCGGTCGCCACCCTTTAAACCTCAGCCATAGTGTTCACACGTAAGAATTTGTTGCCCAGGCCACTAGGGAGAACTTTTCTATATATATATATATATATATATATATAGGACCACTAGTGCCGCGTAGAAAAAATACCCCATACCTTATTAATTTATTTTAACACAAATTTTTAAAACAAAATTACAATTTACCGATATAGTTTGGTTCTGTTACAATTAAGCTCCCAACCTTTTTATTAATGCATTTGACCCCCTAAAGATTGGGTGAAAATAAAATCCTTAAAATTCCCTCCAAATTAATAGATTTTGCATTTTGTGGATACACTCTTCAAATACAACTTACACTCTTGTAGTTTGATCCTATCACTTTTGTTTGTTTGTTTGTTGATAATTCATTAATTACAATGGTAGGACAAATTTGAAACTCAAACATCTCTATTAAAAACATTGAGATGTATTAGTTGAGTTACAGGGCTCTTGGTGACCTTATCACAATTTGGTTTTAAAAACTTGTGAATTATTACATTTTGAAGTCCTAAAATTTGGATTAAAATAAAATATTTAATTTAAAAAGCCTTTGGATGAGACCCTAGTAATTTCATTTTAGTCCAAATCTTTGGGGCTCAAATATAGTATTTGCAAGTTTATGGCCTAAATTGTAATAGGCCACAAACTTGCACATGACCTTTAGTTAAACGGGGAAGATGAGTTTTACTTATTTGACACGATGCTATACGTTTATCAAATTGATCAAGTAGGATCAATCTGAATTTGACATAAACTTGTTAAATAAATCATATTTTGCTAATTCCGTGTCATGTTGTTGTTATATTTGCAAGTCAAATATTGTGACCCTAAGGCCATGAAGTAATTTCAACCAAGTCTCCCTCTTGCACAAATGTGTACGTGGTCAGCAAGTCTGTATGATTGGGATCCAATTAACGTGCCCTATGTTATTAAAAAAAATTTCTTTTTAATCTCCGAAAGAAAAAATTGCACTTTTATAATTTATATTTATTATTATATTATTATTGGATAGGCATGAAGTCATTCGACTGAATAAAATCCATGAGCAACAAAGGTATACCACTTGTGATCCTTTTATTGTAAATGTTACTCCATTCAATTATTTTAAAAAAGGGAAAATGAGTACGGCACGTCCCAAGCACCGTGTACTCTCTAGGGAAGAGGAAACAGAGATATCTCGAAGCAAAAAGAAGGTGAAGGAAGTCCACCACGCTGATTTCAACGATGGAGCCAGTGAAGGTGGTCACTCCCAGGGACATCAGAAAATATGGGGATCCTCAAAGTTGTCTTTTAAGGAAAAGCTAGTGGGAGAAATCCCAGGAGCTTTCGCAAAAGCTTTTGATTTCTCTGATTTTATGGAAGATGAAGCTGAGTCAGATGATGAGGTGGTGGAACTCCGAGAAGGTTTAGCGGCGGTGAAACTTTCCAGGGAAACCAAGCTGCGGATAAGGGGACCTTGGGCAAACACGTTGATTATAAAGCTTTTTGGCAAGACAGTTGGGTTTAGCTTTCTCCAAAGCAAACTTAACTTTCTTTGGAAACCGTCTGGGAGGATTGATTTGGTGGATCTAGGATATGATTTTTACTCTGTCCGGTTCTCTCTAAAAGAAGATTTAAACTCAGTCCTAGAAAAAGGACCGTGGTTCATTGGCGGACACTTCCTTTCAATCAGGCCGTGGGAACCTCTGTTTAAACCAGAAACAGCTAATGTCACCTCTATAGCGGTGTGGGTTCGACTTCATGCTCTCCCCTTGGAGCTATATGAAACAGAGGTCCTCAAGCAGATTGGAGGCTCTATTGGAAAGGTTCTGAGAATAGACTCTCAGACAGCCATGGAAGCAAGAGGGAAGTATGCCCGGCTTTGTTTACAGATAGACATCAATAAGCCACTCATCAACACAGTTCTCATTGGCAGGTTTGAGCAGACGGTGACTTATGAAGGCATTCATAAGTTATGCTTTTCCTGTGGTAGGATAGGGCACAATAAGTCAATAAGGAGGTGTGCCCGTTCACAATCCGGAAACCATATTCGCCGGCGAAAGAGGCTGACAGTGAGCATCAGAATCAACTCGTTAGCTCACACGTAGCGCATGTTACGGATAGTACAAATTCAGGTACTGGTATGACAGAAGGTGGTGGTGTGGATACGGACAATGATTTGTACGGCCCGTGGATGATTGTGACACGTAGAAAGGCAGGACAAAGGGTGTCAAGGAGTGCTATAAAGATGGAGGGCCTCACTGGTTCTGTGAAGAAATTGCTGAGACATGAGGTTGGGCAGGTCAAAGAGCCCAATACTCTCTTAAGAGCTGATGCCGAGCCCAATGGGAAGTTTGTTCAGGATGGGCCAGACTTCGTGGGTCACATAGCAAATCAAAATTTTGTTGCTGGGACTAACAGGATTGAGTCCAACACGAGAACAAGCCCTTTAGTTAGGGGCAAAAAGGGTATTGCGAGGAATAGGGCACCCTCATTTAACTCTAAGGCAGCCGCAGATTCTAACTCCTTTCTTTCAAGTGATACTAATCAAGCTTGGACCTGGAAAAACGCTGATGGCGCTAGAGGAGAGTCTTCCACTTCATTTCAATTCGCGGCACCTGTTCAAACCAAAGTGGGTCATCAAGCTTGGAGGAAGGTTAGTGATGTTACAGGAGATGGTGATACAGGAGGTGGTGATTGCAGTAACCAAAGCATATGTCACGCAGGTATTGGGTTGGATCGTAAGGATTTTGGTAGAGGCGGGGAGTCTGATATTTTAGATGATGGAGGAAAGTGTAAGGAGGGGTTTTCTCCCCCGCCTTGCAACCAAGCTCAATCAAATTTTCAAACCGATCTTGCAATTCAACATTCACTCAACAGTAAGAGAGATGATCATGGGAGGTTTGAAGCTCTGTCTGACTCTATGTCCAGGGAAGGGGCGGACAAAGGAAGTGTTAGCGAAGATAGGATGGAATTTGAGAATGGAGGCGGTGCGGATGCCCCCCTTTGATATGTGCTCCAATCCGATCCATCGTTTATCCATGAATATCATTATTTGGAATAGTAGAGGTGCGCTGAAGCCCAATTTTCAGCAACATGTTAGGAAGTTAACCCGAATTCATGATCCGGCTGTGTTTGTGGTGATAGAGACTCGTCTTGGTGGTGAGAGAGCAAAGGGAATCATCGACAGGTTACCTTTTGATGGAGCGATCCACACGGAGACCATTGGATACTCGGGTGGATTATGGGTTCTGTGGAATTCTAATAAGGTGGAAGTTACTCAGATGGCCAACAGCGAGCAGGAAATTCATGTATCTATCAAGGTGCGTGGTTCTGACTTTTCTTGGATTTTGTCTGCTATGTATGCTAGTCCTAGGCTTGAAGAAAGAACCATTTTATGGAATAATTTGGCTATTGTGGCTGAATCTCATAATTTACCTTGGGTTATTGCTGGGGATTTTAATGAGCCCCTTAATTCTGATGATAAATTTGGTGCTAGAGAGATTAGTATTAACAGGTCTTTAATGTTCAAGGAATGCCTAGATAAGTGCAATATGATTGATCTTGGGTTTTCGGGGCCAAGGTTCACGTGATCTAACCGCAGAGAAGTGGATGCTCTAATCCAAGAGAGAATTGATCGAGTCGTTGTTAATCCGGAGTGGTTTAGCCTTTTTCCTGAAGCAAAAATCACACATTTGACCCGGTGCCACTCTGATCATTGCCCTGTGCTGTTGGAAACGCAACCCAGGCCCTCCACTTTCCTTAAGAGGCCTTTCAAATTCCAAAGTTTCTAGGTGTCTGACCCTTCCTTTCCCAATGTGGTAGCAAATGCTTGGAGAAATTCAGCCTTGTTACCAATGGCCATTGAGAGCTTTGCTAAAGGGGCAGCAACTTGGAATCGGTCTCATTTTGGAAATATTTTTGTGAAGAAGAAGAAGTTAATGTCAAGACTTAATGGCATACAACAAGCTTTAGCCTTTCGGCCTTTGGCTTTCTTAGTTGAGTTAGAAAAGAAACTGCTTCTTGACCTGGACCTTGCTCTTGCCCAGGAAGAGGAGCTCTGGGCCTTGAAATCAAGAGTTAATTGGATGGTTTTTGGGGATAGGAACACTTCTTTCTATCATCTCTCAGCCATAGTAAGAAGGAAAAGGAACCGTATCTCAGCCATAAAGAATAGTGTAGGGGATTGGTTTTTTGAAGAGAGTGCTATTATGGAGCATATTAATAAGAGTTTCATTGATCTCTACTCCACTTCCCAGGCATGGTCTGATTGGCATACTTCTCCCACTACCCCTTGGCAACTCTCTCTCACTGATAGCGACAGAGATAATCTTGATACTGAAGTTTCAGATGAGGAGATCAAGGCAGCCCTATGGTCTCTTAAAGCTTTTAAAGCCCCGGGGCCGGATGGTTTGCACGCGGGCTTCTTTCAACGGTTTTGGCTGGTTGTTGGGGAATCAGTGAAGGCTGAGGTTAAAAAGGTTTTTGTAGAAAAAAAGGTTCCGAGTTATTTAAACAAGACTCATATAGCACTTATCCCTAAAGTACAAGGGCCTGAAACTATAGGGAACTATAGGCCTATTAGCTTGTGTAACACAGTCTACAAGATTATTACAAAGATTATTGTGGCAAGGTTAAGGCCAATTTTGGGGGAGCTCATTTCACCGTTTCAAACAGCCTTTGTGCCTGGAAGGAGGGGAACGGACAATGCCATCATTGTGCAAGAGTTGATTCACATGATCAGCAAGAAGAATGGGAGAGTGGGTTACATGGCAATCAAAATAGACCTTGAGAAAGCTTATGACAAGCTTGAATGGAGTTTTATAAAGGATATTCTTGGGAAAGCTAATCTTCCGAAAAATTTGATCCAAGTTATTATGAGTTGTGTGTCAACAATATCTTCTTCGGTTCTCTTTAATGGGGGTTGTTTAGAAGAGTTTTTCCCTTCAAGGGGTATTAGACAAGGAGACCCCTTTTCCCCTTATCTTTTTATCCTTTATATGGACTACTTAGGGCAGCTGATCCAAGAGAAGTGTGAGGAGAATATTTGGATTCCGATCAAAGCATCTAGAGGTGGACCAGCCTTTTCTCATCTTTTCTTTGCCGATGACCTTGTGTTGTTTGCTAGAGCTGATTACACAAATTGTTCAGCCATTCGAGATGTTTTGGATGAGTTTTGTGCTATTTCTGGACAAACTATCAGTGAATCCAAGTCTAGAGTATTTTTTTCTCCCAATGTGGATCGTGATACAAAGGAATCCCTCAGTGATATCCTTGGTTTTCAGTCCACCTTAACAATTGGGAAATATCTTGGTATCCCCATTAAAGTGCCGGGCTCCTCGACTCAGGACTTCAATTTTATTATGGATAGGATGAAGCAAAAGTTGGTGGGGTGGAAAGCTAGTTTGCTTTCTCAAGCAGGAAGGGCAGTGCTTGTTCAATCATCTTTGTCAACAATTCCTAATTATGTGATGCAATGCACACACTTACCAGCTAAGGTTTTAGACAGTATAGACCGGGTGAACATGAATTTCTTATGGGGGTCTACTGAATCTTCTAGGAAGATGCACTGGATAGGTTGGGAAAAGATCACTAAGCCGAAGGAGGAAGGTGGTTTGGGTCTTCAAACAGCCAAGGGGAGGAACATAAGTCTACTCGCAAAGCTGAATTGGAGGTTTCAAATAGAAGGGGACTCCTTATGGGCCAAAGTAATCAAAAGCAAGTATTGTTCCCAGCAAAGACTGAGATCAAGGAACAGTGATAAGCTTCCTTGCTCGCAAGTTTGGGCTGGAATGAGGAAGGCTAAAACTGTTTTTCACAATGGAACAAGGTGGTTTCCTGGCAGGGAGAGCAATCTGAGTTTTTGGTTTGATTCTTGGACAAGCCAAGGTCCTTTAAGGCAGGTGGTTCAAGGGCCTTTGCCTTTGGAAAGTGAGAAGCTGAAGATTAGAGATGTTGTTAATGAATCAGGGTGGAATTGGGATCTAATTCCTTTTGATCTCCCTTTGAATTACAAGAAGGAGATCCAAGCAATTCCTTTTGCTCTAACTACTAGAAGTCAAGATAGACTGGTTTGGGTGGGGGCCAAATATGGAGATTTCGATCTTCATAGTGCTTATAGACTTGCAGAAAATTTGGGAGCTGTTGAACCTTTCCATGGGAAGTGGGTTTGGGATTTAAAAACTCTCCCTAGAATTCAGTTTTTTCTATGGAAATGCTGCCACAATAGTGTTGGGGTTAGAGAGCGCATAGCAGCAAGAGGCATTAATACTGATGTCACCTGCCCTTTATGCCAATCCGGTGTTGAAACAATCTCTCATGCTCTTCGAGATTGTCCCACTATCAAGGATATATGGTTTCAGCTGGGAGTATCGGTCAATAATGGGAACTTCTTTGTGCAAAACTTTCATTCGTGGTTATCATCTAACTGTGCAAATGATAAGGCAGATTTGTGCCCTCCCATTCCTTGGAAAATTGTGTTTTCCTTTGCTGTTTGGACTTTATGGAGTCATAGAAATCAGGTTGTGTTCAACAGCAAAACACCCAATCCATCATTAGCTAAAGATATAGTTCACAGAGCCACAGAGTTCTTTTATTGTGCTTACTTCCCAAAAATAGCATCCCAACTAGTTGCCAAGCAGATACGATGGGAGAAACCTGGGCGCGGATGGGTTAAGTTGAACACGGATGGGTCTTCCCTTGGAAATCCGGGGTTAGCAGGAGGTGGGGGACTTATTCGTGATGAAGAAGGTGCCTGGGTTGTGGGATTTGCAAGGAATATAGGAATTTCTTCTAGTTTCATAGCAGAATTATGGGCATTAAGGGACGGGTTGTTGATTTGTGCTCATAGGAATTTTAATGCTGTTGAAGTTGAATTGGATGCCAAAGCTGTAATTGATGTTCTTTCTGCTTCAAAATGCACTAATAGTTTGGTTGCTCCCTTGGTTGAAGACTGCAAACAACTGGCTACACAGATTCACCAAATTCGCTTTAAGCATTGTTTTCGGGAAGCTAATCAAAGTGCAGACAGGTTGGCTAGGATGGGAGTTGCTCAGGATGGTCAGTTTAAGCTTTTCTTGTGTCCGCCTGTGGACTTAGTTACTGTTTTCAATTCTGATTTGAATGGTTTGTATTTAACTAGGATGTGTACTGAATCTTCTTTGGTTCCGTAGTTCTTAATGCAATCGTATTTTTACCAAAAAAAAATGAAGTCATTCGACTAAATTCAACCGTGTCTCCCTCTTGCACAAACATACGCAGCCAACAGGTCTGTGTGAGAGGAGCACAACGTGTCCCGCGGAGAAAGAAATACTTGACGTAGGCCTTCCACTATAAGGAAACTGGTCAATCTCTCCAAATCGTAGAGAGAATCCAACGGAAAAAGGAAGCTTTAATTATAAAAAAAAAAAGAAAAAAAAAAAAGAAAAAAAAGCAAATACCATTCCATTATTAAAGTAAAAGCTTCAACCGGTCACACATACCTACTATATTAGCTTCTTCTTTTGGTTTTTATTTTTATTTTATTTTTTATTTTTATATTTATTTTTTGTTTTGTTTTGTTTTTTTTTTACTTTTATTTATTTTTTTGTCTTTGTTTTTCTTTGTGCTAAACGTTCACCATGCTTTATTTCTAGAAAACATTCAACTTTCATAAAACCAAGAAGCAAAGATAACATATTAGATAAGACTTTTCTTAAGAAAGTAAGGATTCTCTTCGATCTAGGTTGAAAACAAGCCGGCTCAACAATTTTGGGGACCTTAGGCGAAAATTTTAAGGAAAATCTTTTTTATATTTAAATATTAATTAAATAATATGTATTGAATTTTTTTATTTAAAATCTATTTTTCTTACTTTTTGAGATGCAAAATTACTAATTAAGTTTTTGTATTTAAGTTCCTCTAACATTTCTTTTGCAATTTTTCTAAAGCCGTGACCACTTTAAAGTCTAAACCTGCACAAATAAAAATTAATTTATTACATGGTTTAATAAATTAGTATCACTATAATACAAATGAATTGATATGATACACATCAAATTATTAAGGGTCTGGTTAATGTGTGCCCTTAGGGCACACATTAACAAATCTATTTTTGGAAAAGTTTTATTGGGAATTGAAAAAGTTGTCAAAATTTTTTCAATTTCCGATAAATTTTTTCCAAAATTGGTTTATTATTGTGTGCCCTTAGGGCATACATTAGTAAAATCCAATTATTAATTGGTGTGATAATATATAATAATTGATAAAGTAAGAGTATGCACTAAAAAAAAGAAGTGATAAATTATAGTGTGTGGCGGGCCAGCTGTGATGTGCTGAGTGCTATGGCTTGTGGGCAAACTGTGCAGTGTTGTGTGCATTGTGTAGTCTTCTCCGCACAGCCCACAGCCTGTGTGTAGTGTCACTGTACAACGCTGTGGGTTGTGCAGCTTGTGCAGTGTGTACCTAGCATAAAACGTGTTGTCTTATGTGCAAAAAAAAAAAGTGCTATTTAGCCTGTACTATGACTCCTATCAGTCACTCAAGCAGTAAAATAGACTAAAGAAAGATTTCAAGCTAGACAGAGTTTACAAAAAAAGATCAAGAATTAAGATGAAGAAAACAAATGTAAGAATGTAGATGGAGAGGCAAAGAGATAGAGAGATGAGAGACTTTTTCTTTTGTTTTTGAAGTTTATAATCTCTATTTTAGCATATTTCAAGATAATTACGATGTATTATTAATGAATTCGTCTAGTATTAATTTTGATTTTAGTATATTTCAAGAATGAGTTAATAAAATTTTCTCCTAAAATTTAATTATGTTAGCTGAAGTTTGACTATTTTTGTTTTTTTCCTTTTTAATCTTATGCATTTTAGGATACAATGAGACCTTTTTAATGCATTTTATTGACCAATAAAAATACTTAAATTTTTTAAAAATTAAATATGTAGATAAATATATTATATATATAATTTTTTTTACAAGTGAGGGTCTTCTTTTATTTGGGGGACTTAGGCAAATGCATCAATTGCATCAACTGTTGAGCTGGCCTTGGTTGAAAACTCAACAATGCCAAAAGTATGTTTTGCTAATATACTAGTATAAGTCCAAATTCGGTAAGGATGGAGTGTAAAACATATGTTTTACACCATTTAATAAGATATTGTCATATCCGCATTTTATTTAACATTCAATACATCCTACTAAACTTAATAACATCTCAATAAACTCCTAATTTGGTTGGATTTATATATATGTATTGGTATTGATTGGGTGTAGTTGTGCTTATTCTTAAATATGTAATAAGATTATGTAGCATGTTGGGATTGTAGTCATAAAACATGAGTTTTACACCACATCCTTACAAAATTTAATCTCTATTAGTGTAGGGGCCTCAGGCCTCGGATCCCATTATTTGGGTATATAAATGGACCTATGACCCAAGCCGAAGACTAAAAGCGTTCGAGAAGGGGTAAATGCTATTAAAAGGGACCATATTGACAAACGGAGAAGTCAATTTAGATCATAATGACCCAGGGGGTCATGCCGAGAATAAGAGCCACCTCGGCTGACTGATGCCGAGGTCTGTAGAGATGGTCTGCTATCTGAAAAAATGTCACAGAAACACTTAGTTGATACGGATAAGTATTATGGAAGCTCAAGATATGGAAGGATCCTAAAATATTTAAGGAGAAAGCAGCTACCTTCGCATTAAATGCACTGCAACTAACTCCCTAGCCGCATTAATGTAGAGGTGATACCTGAACAGTAGATTTTAGCCTTACAGCTACTACATGAAGACTTATGGGAGGTGCTGATGGGACAAGTATCAAGACCAACCATCTGGCATGCACGTGGAAGATAGGGATGAAAAGGAAAGGAGTATAAAAGGAGAGAGGGGAAGCGAGAAAAGAGGATCGAGGAAAAAGGAGAAAAACACTGTAGCACTCAAGAACCAACTTTGTAACCAAACCAGAATAATAAATAAGAACAGATATCCTCGGACCTTGTCGAGGACAATTTTTCTTCAATACAGATATTCTCCTTTTCATTCTCTTATCATTTGAATCCATTCTAATGTTCGTTTGATTAACTAAAGCCTAGTTTTCCAACTCATTCTCTATAAATTCATTGTATTGGGCTTTTTTGGGCCTAAGTCCATCCACGTAGTGGGCTGGAAGTTCAAATCTGGTCATTACAATTAGTATTATGTTTTAATTTTATAAGATATCATATTTATTAATTTAGTTGATAACTAGTTGGTAACTCGTGCAATACATGGATGTGTTTGAAATAATATAATTTTTGCTATCACATATATTTTATGTTTGATTAAATCCCTTGTGTTTGTATTTAGGATATGTTTAGTAAATTATAATAGATAACGTACTATTCCTATGGTTTAGTTATTTTGTAGTTTGATTATGTTTTTATTAAAGGGAATAGTTATTTATTATAAATAGTTATTATTTAAAATGAGGAATAACTATTCATCTCTAAAAATGTTGTAATAGTTATTCCATAGTAGGTGTAATAATTTCTAAAATTAATATATTAAAAAAAAAAAACTTTCCATAAGCACATAACAATTATGAAAATAAAAAATCATAAAAAAATAACTCCACGCTCTCAAATTTAGAAAATATTATTTTTGTAGGAAATATAATTATATGAGTAAGATATCTTCTAAAATAGATCTTAAGTTTTATTCTAATATTATAATTCACAACTAAACTTATGAATATTGATGAGTACATAAATTCGTATCGTCTAGACAAATCATTGGACGACCAAAACGCCATAAACACGCATTTAATGCATGAGCCATTACCAACGGACAGACGCGTAGACATGACCATTGATAAGATCATCAATTGCCTCATTAAGCTACCGAAGGCATTACCGAAAGCATTTGAGCTACCATTGAAGGCCTCCAATGGATAGAAAGATGGAATCTATATAAACTACCTCAAAACCTAAGAGAAGGTACATGTATACATATACTGATATATGCTCTCTGTTATTATCTCTCTCTCTTTCTCTCAACATTTGACTTTATCATTGGAGGCTCATTGGCTAGCACCATGCCTGTGACTTTGGAGGGAGATACATTTTTGTTATTTCATTGCACAAGTTACAAACGTACTTTCATCGGATTCAGTCTAGACGACCATTCAACTAACAAAACAGTGCTTCATCAAATATGTCTAGTTATACTTATTCCATTACAACACATTTTATTCTCAATAATAAAGATTAGCATTCCTGTTGTAATCCTCATTCAATATACCAAACATGCTCTTAATATCACATATTTTGTTTACAGCCAATCCCAAATCCAGGAAAATAAGGAGGGCTGCATTAGGTTAACGGCCATTGTAAAATTTAGTCATTCTATTATTAATTAATCCACTAATAGCTTAAAGAAAATGTAGCTCCTATTGATGAAAATATGGAGGAGTTACTTGAGATTGTTTGGTCATGTTTAGAGAAGAGCGATTAATGCATTAATAAGAAAGGGTGAATATTGGGAAAAAGTATGTTTACGAGTGATATGTGGCAAATTTTTTTTTTTTTTTTTTTTTTGATGAATTCTAAAAGCCCAGTTTTATAGTAATTCAGCACTCGAAGTACCAAATTAATATTAAAGTATAAACTACATTGAAAAAAGTACAATATTCTAAAAACTTTTTTTTTTTTTTTGGTTGAGAGAGAACCTATGAAAGAGAATCTATAACGTTCGATCTTGATGATAGTTTTTTATCATCAGACCAAGATACCGATCGATTTTTGGTTTGGGCAGGAATTGAACCTCAGATCTCTTATTCATTCATAAAAAACTTTACCAGTTGAGATATATGGAACCCACATATTTTGAAAATAACTTAACTGATAACTTATTTGAAAATTTTCAAACATCAAGGGTTTTTCTATAGTTGACAAAATTCAAAGACAAGGGCTGACGGTTTTTTTTTGATAATCACAACCATTGGCATTTATGTCACGACTCAAAATCCATCGTTTATGTACTTAAGCACATGGCCAGAGAAAGACCTTATGTCAAACCTATGCAAATTATTCCACATAATAGGATATACAGAGCACATCTAGACGACATAAAAGTCACAGAATAAAATACCTCCTCAAAAAATGTCTCCCTTACATAAGTAAAATAAAATCCTTAAGTTTCAACCAACACAATAATGTAATCAAAATCCTTAATAATAAAAGAGTTTCTAATCATAATGAAACGAAATAAACAATATTTCTATGTGACTAAGCAATAACTTTATATATATATATATATATATATATATATATGTGTGTGTGTTTTACAATATTGTTTCGAGGGATATACTGGGAAATCTACAATTAATAAATAGATTAATTTCTTTCAAATGACCAATTAAAAACATAGTCCAACAAAGTAATCTACTTTACAATACATATAAAATCTGAGCAATTATAATTATACAAATGAATACATAAAGATAATCAGTGACCTGTGAATCACTCTACCGTCTACAGTCCTGTGAATAGATATTTGCCAACATATTTAAACCCTATTGGTAGGGTAAAATGACACTATAGTAACTAACAGATGGCCATCCCCCTTCCCCCATGTGTGTGTGTGTGTTTCTCAAATAAAAAACAGACGGCCATGTAATATATAACCCCATAAACAACATGCTAAACTCCACAGCTAACCAAGAGTTTCAAATACAAATAAATATTTATGAACTAAACCATATATTGTGTTAAATATATGGAGGTGAAGGTCCCAACCTCCCAAGTTCGAATCCTGCAATGAGAAATGCTTGGGAAATAACTCTATGCTCTCAGCTCACACTTACTAACATCTTTGATGGAACTGGGTGCACAACTATGGCTCATTCGGATCCCCTGCTCACACAAGCTGGGGCCCAACGACTAGAGTGTCACTATGGTTACACTCAGGTGAAAGACGCCAATTATGATCTATCCATTTTTTTGTTTAGGAAAAAAAAAAAAACCCATATATTGTGTTACTACCGTACATGTTCAAATCAAGTCTAGGCTATCAAAAATTTTCGAAAAGCATCATAATTCAAATCAAATATCACAGTAACCCAGGTAAGGTTCCAATCGACATGGCAAAACGGGCGGGTCGGGTCGGGTCAATCGGGTTGCGGGTCAAAAACGGGTCATTTTAATCGAGTCAAAATCGGGTTCGGGCCAATCGGGTTCGGGTCGGGTCGGGTTGACCCGTATTTTTTCACATGAATTTTTTTTTTTATAAAGAAAACAACATGTATCTGTTATTTGGAAAGTTATGCAACAAATTACTTGATGTAAAATGCATTATTTTGAATTCACCACTTATATCAAGAATGAACTCAGTTAAACTTATTAATACTTATTCAACAATTTTAAAATTATACAAATCATAACATTACTATCTAAAACAAAATAACACAAAGATAAGTAAAACAAATACACAAGTTTTATTTTTACACAATATCAACATTCCAAATATATAAAAAAATTACAAATGACTTATTAGATAACTCATTTGATAAAGAATAAAAATATATAAGAAATTTACAATCTTGAAAATTAATTTTATAATCTATTATCAGTTGTGGTTGACACTCTATTTCAATTTGAGATATACTTTAAAATTTGATTGCTTACTTATTTATACATGGTCTCTTTTATGAATATCATATTTTTGTTAAGCAACACACACTCTAGGAAATATCATAATTTATTTTGAAAAGCCGTTTATTTTGGACATAAATTATTAAAAAATAGGTCTACGTATTCATAATTTATGCTAATTTGATACTTTAGCTTCACTATTTTCACACTTGTGAATATTTCTCACATGTCTACAATTTTACATCTATGTTTTTAACTCTACTGTAACCAGATTATCTTGGCATGTACTTTGTTATTTGATATCTAAAAATATTTATTCATTACAGAATGTTCAACTATTTATCTTTCAATTAATTTGCATATAGTTATGTAAATGTATCAATTGTTTCCTTAAAGTTCACAATAAACAATTAAACCAATATTGTCTTAGTTTTACTATTTTTTTACCAAAAAAAAAAAAGTTTTAAAAAAATGGTTCGGGTTCGGGTCGGGTCGGGTTGACCCGCAAAAAACACGGGTCGGGTCACGGGTCAACCCGTTTTTGCTTCGGGTCAAAAAAATCGGGTTCGGGTCGGGTATTTTTCGGGTCGGGTCGGGTCGGGTCAGAAAATTCTGACCCGTTTTGCCATGTCTAGGTTCCAAAATGAAAAACAATTATACGAGAGTATTGCTAATATCATAAAATATATATGATGGCGAAAACTGCTGAGTAAATGCAACATTGATTGAAGGTGCTAAATACATAGACTTATACCATATTAAAATAAGTACTTCACAAATTGTAATTTTCATCAAAATACCTTGGTCGTATATTAGTTAGTAATAAGTAAGGTAGAAGAATACAATTATATATAATAATAATTATAGTTTTTCAAATGGTTTTGGGATTATAGTAAACAAGGGGTACGTTCAGAAAAACTAATACATTACGCATGTGTTTATGTGCTTCTCCCTGTCCAGGTCCAAAGTCAAATGAGTTCTTCCTCCACACCTTAAGTAAATAGTAACACACTTAATTTAGTCAGTCAACAACAATTCAATCTAAATTAACCTTTCACTTATAGAAATCTATTATTTCTTCCCATCCACTCCTTAAAGATTTCCTCTCACAAGTCTAACAAAAACATTATTGTATTTTCTGTCACTCACAGCAGCCCAGCCCTAATGTAACCAACAGCAAGAAAACCCACTTTCTCTTTTCTTTTCTTTTTTTTTTTCTTTTTTTTTTTTAAATTTATTTCTAACTTCACACTACGAAGTAGTAACTGTAACTTTCCCAAAAGTTTATGCAAAACATATATAAATATTTTGCATTACCCACATTCAGTAACAACATATGAATAACCTTTTTTTTTTTTTTTTTTTCAATCTATAATCTAAGCGAGTTAATGAAATTAGAATTTTAGAATCCTAGCAGGTCATAATCTAAGGTTACTAATTCCTAATGAGTTAGAAAAACTGATTTATTACCCCGTTCCATGGTTTCGCATATAATTACCGATACCCTTTTTTAACTTTTAACAACAATTCACTAATCTGAATGCTTTATGATCTGTCCCAAAAATCAACGCCACACTTGATTATTTGAAAGAAGAATAGAGAGAGAAAGAGAGAATCAATGAGTCATTAGTCATTTGATTGGGTGCGTGTGCTGGGCCTTATTACGCCAATAAGCTACTTGATTGGGCCTTTTAAATGATCCCTAACTAATTCCCCATTGTTGAGAGCTTGATTGAACTTTTTGCCAGATACTGAACTTTGCCTTTAAAGGCTTCACTGTTACATTTTTTATTTTTTTAAAATTTTTTTCCGAGTGTGTGCTGAGCCTTATTACGCTGATTAGCCACTTAATTGGGCCTTAAATGGTCCCTAACTAGTTCTCTTTTATTTATAACTTATATAACAATAATTTGGAACCAATTTGGGTCTAGCGGTTAGAGCACTGAATCTAATTCTTACCCTAATATTTTAGAGAGAGTTTGGATACAGCTGAAATAGTTTGTGTTTGCATTTTCTGTGAGTCCTGTGCACTGTTCACGGGACCCACAAGTACATAATTTAACAAAATTAATTTTAAAATTGGGCTCTACGGCACTATTCACACATTTAAAATTTATTTTGTTATAGTATCTTCAATTTTTAGCAATAAGCAGTATCTAAACAAACTCTTAATCATTGTAATAGTTCACATATTTCACACAATAAATTTGAATGCTAAAAGAAATTAAGAATGAGGAGATGCGGGGCATCAAAATTTAATTTAATTTAATTTATTATTATTATATTTTATAATTCAATAATTGGAAGAGGAGGGATTTCAATATTGGATGTTTTCACTAGAAATAAAACAAGATGTCAATCAATTGAACTTCAAAGCTCTTGAACGTGACAATTTAACTTAGATATGAAAGTTTAATATGTATCTAGCTATGTTGACTCTTTGAGGGATGCTAAAGGGTATTACAAATTTTATTATATAAACTTAACAAATTAATGTGTCTCTCTAATCACAAAAAATTAGTAAGTATATTTAATTATAATGTTAGTGAAGTAATATCAATTAATTATCACATTAGTTTGTTAGTCTTTTATAGTAAAATTAATAGTAAATTTAGAATTTTCTTATTCTTAAAATGTTTCAATGCGGTGGGTTTTAGTTAACTCAAGTAAAAAAGTCTCTTGTAGTTGAGCAAGAGATTTGGGGTTCAAATCCCGATTATTCCAAAAAAATCAATTAGTATCTTAGTTCAATGATAAAGAAAAATTATTATGAAATGGTCTTTATAGATTAAATTTTATTGTATCTTAAAAAAAAAAAAAAAAAAAAGTGTTGATGTGTATGCAGTAGTACAATTGCTGCTTGAGACCTTTTTACTTAACTTTTAATAATAAAGGACCAAAGGTCACATGCTTTTGTAATTATTGAGTAATTTAAATTGTAAAGGTCCCTGAATCCCAGATCACAAAACTTTTTTTTTATCATACTCTTAAAACGAACACTTCTACTCAATGTAGTCAGTTTCGTACCGTACCGGCCGGTATGGCCGATATTTTTCATACCGGTGCCTGGAACGGTACAGAAACGTCCTCATTCCGTACCGGTTTAAATACCGGTGTTACTGAAAGCATTCCGGCTGTACCGGCCAAAATACCGGATTTTGGCCGGAAAATGAATACCGGCCCGAAACAGAAACGCAGATTTCTTTGAAATTTTTCACTCACCTGAGATAATTTCTCAACAAAATTTCATGATCTGATGCATCTTTCACGTATCTCGGTCTCTTTTCTGCTTAGCTATCCATTTTTCTTCGTGTTCTCTGCAACGTCTGTGTTGCTCTGATGTTCTTCTTCTTCATTTTTTTATGTCTCCACTGTTTCTCAAAGATTTTGAGTTTTCTTTTGAGTGCCCACGTGATAACTGACCAAAGGTAAGGAGAAGACTTGCTTTTTGAAATTTGAAATGAGATAAGACTCATCAGTAGAGGTAAACATGTGGAGGAGATAAAATCAAGGTAAAAATAAAGAAAGATAAATTGCAAAAGTAAAAGAGGACGAGTGGAGGTGATTAACAACTTGTTGGCAGATGATGACAATTGAAAATTGATACACGTGTACCAAAACAAAAATAAAAATATTATATTTATAATATTTTTACAATATTTTCACAATAAATTTTAAATTTCAGGATGTTATTATTTTTTTTAAAATATTATATATATATTAAATTTATAAAATAGCGGTAAACCCGAAACGGTACACCGGTATTGACTGGTACTGAAATATATCGTTCTACTGGCCAAACCGGTACAGTCTTCGGTACGAAATTGACTCTCTTGCTTTTACTTCAAAAATAAATAAATAAATACTTTCCTTTCTTTTTTTATTTTTTATTTTTTATTTTTTACTTCACATGTCTTCTATATACGGCAGATTATTTGGATTTTAATTACTGGAAATCATTTTCAACCTCAATCTCTTATGCAGTTTTGCTAGAACTTGAGACAGTTGAGATGAGGTTGGCTTTGAAGGAGTGTAAATGGGATTTGATACGCGGTTCTTGAACCCACATAAGGTTGAAATAGTACCATCAGGCCAAAGGCCAATATGGGGTTGAGATGTGGTTGGTGCCTTGTTGGTATATTCCAGGCAACTTGGGCATCAACCTCAGAGTGTGGTGAGTTTGGCATCGCTTGTTTATAATGCATACATCCACACATTGAGCCAGATAATGATACTTGGTTACGTTCATTTCATTGTGAGTTGATGCTTCAATTCGATAATGGAAAGCATGAAACAACTAAATCACGGAAAATCAAAATCAAAATCAAAATATTAATTCCAAAACGCGTATTTCGACTTTTCAGCTAGACTTCCTGAAGCAAAATAAGATGCCTGGGTCGCTAGGAAAGTCCATCTCAGGTCATTAAGGTACAACAGCCCCATGAAAGTTATATTGAAAACGTCATCTAAAAAGACGTGGGTGGTCCTATATATGCTTTGAGGGTATTGTTTGTTGTGGGATAAATTTCCTCCCACATCACTTCAAGCTTTAATGCTAAGATCTGACATCTGAAGGACTCAGTCAACACAAGAATCAAACTTCATTTTTGATGGAGCATAGACCATTAGATCATATAAAACAGGGGAGGTCACACTAGCCTTCGCCTCTCTACGTTCTTAATATCTCTCTCCCTTTACTCACGCCATTTATTTATAGATTTTTTTCTTACATATTCCATCTTGGCACGACGCTGAGGGCCTTGCAACATTTTCTCCTTTTGTCTTACTAGTGACTTCTTTAGAAATTTTTGTTCGGAGGCAAATTTTGGTACCAATATTGTAGTCACGAGTCAAAATAATAAATTATCATACATGCGTAAATATACATACATATATATAAATATTATTATTTTGATACTAGAGTTGGTCATAATTTATAAAATATACATATTGTATATAAAATTAACAACTTTCACATATATATCTTCGTAAGATAATTTTTAGGAGAATTTATTATCTTTTAAGTTTCAATGAGTATACAAAAGTTGTCTAATTTGATGTTAAACATGTAAAAAATAGAATTTGAGAAAATAAAAACTACCCTGTTTCTATAATTACTAGATCGATTGACAAATTCCATTAGTTTTTATGAGCATCATTGGACAAACTCAAACATTTGGAGGGGCCAAATCCTATTTTTTTAGCTAAATATTTAAAATTTTTAATACTCACATATAATATAAAAGAATTTTTTAAATTTGGGAGGCCATGGCCCCCCAAGCTTTGCTATAGCTCCGCCCCTGCTTCCATCCAAATACATCTAATTCTAACTAGTTTATAACACATTGTATCCAACAATTAATGCGTTTATACTTAAACTCACAAGCTAATGTTGGCGGGACGAGGGAAGTTGATTTTGTAGGTCAACTAGGAATTAATGGATGAATTAACCTGTTATGTTATTATGTTTTTTTTTTTTTTTTTTTTTTTTTTGAAGGGTGTTATGTTATCATGTTATAACTTATAAACACCATGGGATACTTTATTTGAGGGATTAATATAATATATATGAATTCTACTTAATTTAAAATTTTAAGCCATTGAATTTAGGCTAAGGTAATCCATTTCGATTTAGCCAAGGAAATAAAATGTTTCGGTACAGGTTGATACTAATGTACCGTTTTAAGGTTACTGCTATTTAGTGGGTTCCAGTTAACTCAGCTGGTAGTCTTTGATGATTGAATAAGAGATATGAGATTCAATCCCCGCTTATGCCAAAAACTAATTGGTGTCTTGATTTGTTGATAAAAAGTTATCATCAGGAGTGGACGCCATAAGTTAAAACTTTCTCAAGAAAAAAGTTATAGCTATTTATGTAGCTAGTTTATATTTATATATATAAATAAAAGTTTGTATATATATATATATATATGTATTTATTATTATTATTATTATTATTATTATTATTATTTTGTTGTCAAAGATCTTTTTTAATATGTTTTTATTTTTTTATTTTTTTGTGTACTAGGCGCAAGATAGGATATATGGCAACATAACTTTATTTAAATATGTGAACTTAGGATAACCAGTAACCTCTTACTTTAGGTTATAGAAAACTGTTGTGAAATTTACTACACCTTGATAAAAGATTTTACTTGAAATGTATTAGAAACAATTATTGTTAATTTGTTTTGTTTATATATTTTTTGTTTGATGCAAGTTTTATTTGTAGATACTAATTAATTTAATCCTGATTCTTGTATAATTCTTATTATTAAAGGACAATATGTTTATTGTTCTTACTTAGGCCATCCTAAGATGAAATCTAGGGGTTCCATTCCATTCTTGACGGTACCCTGAATTGGTTTTAGCCTTTCCAAAATTGGTTTATTATTTGTTAGTGAAAGGTTGGGCGCAATAGATGGGAAGCTCGACATGGTCAAAAGATGAAGGAAGAATGACAAGTGATAAAAATTAAAGGGAAATGTTAACGAGTGACGTTGGGGCATTGGTTAAGAATCCATTTTAAGAAAGTTTTGATATTACTATTATGAGAAATGAAAAAAGCTGTCAAAACATTAATTGTTTTTTTTTTTCTTTTCCCGTAAAAACTTTCTTTAATTAGATTGTTAACCAATGTCATACGACACTCGTTAACATGACCCAAAATTAAAAAGAAAAAAGGAGAAATTTTTAAAAAGAGAGAAAAAAATAATAATAAAAGGGAATAAAAACGGAGAAAAATAGTGAAAATCTCATTGCAAGTTAAAAATTGGCTAACAAAATGGGAAAAAAAAAATAAATAAATGAAATCTGTAGGGACCAGGTTCGGGCCTTCCCGTGTGTTGAGAGAGTGGACCCAAGCCCAGCTACCCCTTCAATGAATTTATAGAAAGTGGGATCAAGAACTAGGCCCTAGTAAGGGATGCAATGGCCATGCATGGTTGCTCGTGAATTTAGATAGTATGGACGTAGATAAAAATGGATAATGATGCTCCTCGGCCCTTCTCTTGGGGGCTTGCAGTTCTTATTATTCCTTTGGTGATTGGTTACAATTGCTTCCGGGAGAATGCAGATTGCTACCGTCTTCCTCTTCCTTTTCTTTTCTCTCCCCCCCCCTTTCCCAAGAGGGATTCCTTACATTATATACCCCTTTCTCAACTGATCTTAGCCCTACATTTGTTGAGCAACCAGGCCACTACTTGAGTGCCTGTCCCATCAGCCACCTTCCCATTCCTCTTGTGGGTTGGAGCAACCAAGGCAGCACTGTTCTGGAGTCCTCTCCCCATTAATGCGGCCAGGACGTTAGTTGAGGGCATTTAATGTGGAGGTGACAGTTCGTCCTAGACTTGCTCCTCCACCATACTTCCATTGCTGACGTGTGATACTTCTTCCTTTCTCTTTGGCCCTTCAAGAAGACCCCCCTTGATGGTGTGTGGCCTATTTACTTTATGGTCTCGGATGTCCGAGGACAGAGCTGTCCGAGGACCAGTTTCTTGGGCGCTGGACTTCTTATCTTCATCCTCGGACCATTTATACATCCTCGGCTTGGGCTTTTGGGCCTAGTTCGAAGTGGGCCGGGGCTGCCTGACTTCCTGGCCCCACAATAGTCTCTCAAAATCTTGCTGTCCGCATCCTCGGGCGGAGAGAAGGATTTTGACATCCTCGGGCCTATTCCGTGTCCAGTCGAGTCTTGCCCCCCGTCAGTGTTGGGGTCTTTTCATCTGCACAAGGAGCATTCCTGACGCTTTGGTGCGCGCAACGTGTCCTTCATTAAATTCAAACGGCTCTATGCTCCCCACGTTCAACGAGGCGATGCCAATCTAACGGTAGAGGTTCGCCTTGCATTTATGGGTGGGAAAACCCGCACGGTTCCTCGATTTAGGGTATAAATACCCACCTGAACTGCTTTTTCCTCTTTTTCATTTGCAATCGAGAGTTCTTGAGCGTATATCCTGAGTCCAGCCGAGTTTTCACTTACACCTCCAGCACAAAAAGCCTATCCGAGGAGCTCTTCCTCATTTCTGTAAGTCACTCTATCCCTTCCTGAGCTCTCTTTCTCTCTACTCCTCATTCTCTTTCATTTGCTCATTCTTAGTTCTCTTAGGCGTCACTTGGGATGGGTAGATTTAAGAAGTATGTCTATACTAAGGAGGCAATGAAGAAATTCATCACCGACTATAAGATACCTAGCAACGTGGGATTGAGGTATTGTGAGGAGGGGGAGTGGCTCCTTCGGAGGAAGGAGGGCGAGGTAGTGATTCCTATCATCGCCTTCCTCGAAGGTGGCATGAGGATCCCCATGGGGCCGGTGATGAGGGGCTATCTTACGTACTTCCGGCTAGCCCCCACCCACTGCACAACCAACGTTTTCAGAATTCTGAATTGCGTGGACGCCCTGAACGAGAAGATAGGGTTAAGGTTGACTCACCACGACGTAAACTGGTATTACAACCTTCAGCACCTGAAGGGCAAGTCGTATTACATGAAGACAAGGGACGATAGGGTCCGGCTTATCCAGTGCCTCCATGAGTCCAGTAAGGGGAAAACCTTAACGGCAAAAACCCCACCGAGTGATTTTCAGGTCACCACTCCCGAAACTCCACTATTATCAAATCAAGCAGTTACAAGTAAAGGAATCTCAAGTACCTTACTAACCTACAGTTGAACCTTTACCCCAATACCCAATTGGACTTGATCTGTAGCGACAGTTCTCACCTTTGATGCACGGCTCCCAAGTACGTGACTAACCAATGCGCGAATCCCAATACGCGACTTCTGAACACCAACTAAGAAAGAAAGGTTGGCTGCAAAGTTCTTCAGTTCATCCTATACGATGAATAACAGGAAGATGCTTGGTTACAAAACCCTTTGGTGCAAATACACAGCAACTTCTTCAGAGAAGATGAACTAGGTTAAGAACTTTGTCTTTTGATCACAATTTGCTTGAACAGAGATTGCTCAATGCTTTTGCAACTTGTGTACCACTTGACGGCTCATAAAACAATCCTTTTATATGTTTAGGGTTAGAAGAAAAGAAGGCCCAAAATCATATTCACAGATCCCAAGAAAATCAGATTGGAAAATCTGAAATATTAAATCTCGACAGATAGCAGGTGTCGAGGTAGCTATCGAGAAGGTGTCGAGGTTTAATGAAATTACACTTCAGCTTGCTTTTTCTTGGACAGACTTGATGACTTCAACACTTAACCTTGAAACCTTGTTTCTTGAAGTATTAAAAACACCTAGAACTACCCAAATACAAGTAGAGTGCGTTTTGTCAAAGGATTAGCCAATTTACATAAATAAGTGACATATGTTCTTAACAAGTGAAAACACATATGTCCTAACACATTTCTTTTTTTATTTATTCTGGCTATTTATTCGTTTAAATGTTATCCATTCTTTTTTTTTTTTTTTTTTTTTTTACTTGCATAATTTTAACTTCGATTGTATCTCGGCCAATCACGGCAGCAATTATAATCACGTGAGGACGTGTATGTTTGGGCAGCTCTTTTATGTCCTAAGGACTAGGTAGGGCTTTGGTCCCTCTCAACGCAGGCCTCCTTTTGGGGTAATTATTTTCCCATAGACCTTGGTTCTGCCTGACACTTAGCATTTTTTGAAGTAGTTAGTTTCCCCATAGGCTTGAGTTCGAGGACCATGCAAGACCTTGGTTCTGTCTAACACTTAGATATTCTTTGAAGTAGTTAGTTTCCCCATAGGCTTGAGTCCGAGAACCATGCAAGGCCTTAGTTCTGTCTAACATTTAGATCTTCTTTGAAGTAATTAGTTTCCCCATAGGCTTGAGTCTGAGGACCATGCAAGGCCTTGGTTCTATCTAACACTTAGATTTTCTTTGAAGTAGTTAGTTTCCCCATAGGCTTGAGTCCGAGGACCATGCAAGGCCTTGGTTCTGTCTAACACTTAGATCTTCTTTGAAGTAGTTAGTTTCCCCATAGGCTTGAGTTCGAGGACCATGCAAGGCCTTGGTTCTGTCTAACACTTAGATCTTCTTTGAAGTAGTTAGTTTTCCCATAGGCTTGAGTCCGAGGACCATGCAAGGCCTTGGTTCTGTCTAACACTTAGATTTTCTTTGAAGTAGTTAGTTTCCCCATAGGCTTGAGTTCGAGGACCATGCAAGGCCTTGGTTCTGTCTAACACTTAGATCTTCTTTGAAGTAGTTAGTTTCCCCATAGGCTTGAGTCCGAGGACCATGCAAGGCCTTGGTTCTGTCTAACACTTAGAATATTTTTGAAGTAGTTAGTTTCCCCATAGGCTTGAGCCTTGGTTTTGTCTAACACTTAGGATCTTTTGAAGTAGTTAGTTTTCCCATAGGCTTGAGTCCGAGGACCATGCAAGGCCTTGGTTCCGTCTAACACTTAGAATGGCCGTCAAAACACGAGAGACATAATCAGGACAAGCTTAAAATCTGAATCGAAAGAAACTCTTTTTTTTTTATTATTAATAATAATACATTTTCAGGTTATTTACATTCCATGGACGAGGTACAGGCTTTTCACCTAAATCTTCTAAATAGTATGCATCTATCCCTGCTACTGAGGTAATTCGGTAGGGCCCCTCCCAGTTTGGTCCCAGCTTTCCCCAAGAAGGGTTCTTGGCAGCCCCTACGACTTTCCTCAGCACCAAGTCCTCCAATGCTAGTGGTCTGAGCTTTACATTGGCGTCATATCCCTGCTTGAGTTTTCGTTGGTAATAGGCCAGCTGGCTCATTGCTCGTTCTCTTCATTCGTCAACCAGATCCAGGCTCCTCCCAAGCAGTTTGTTGTTGCTGTCTGGAGTGAAAGAGCTCGTCCTTAGTGTTGGGAAGTTTGTCTCCAGGGGGATCACTGCCTTGGCACCATAAGTCATGGCAAAAGGTGTTTCCCCCGTTGACCACCGGGGCATAGTCCGGTATGTCCAGAGAACGTGGGGTAGCTCCTCTACCCATCTTCCCTTGGCGTCGTCCAGTCTCTTCTTAAGCCCATTGACGATGACCTTGTTGTCAGCCTTAGCCTGTCCGTTTCCCTAAGAGTAGGCGGGCATAGAGTACCTGTTCGTGATCCCAAGTTCACAACAGTATCTTCTGAAGGCTTTGCTGTCGAATTGGAGCCCATTATCCGAGATGAGGGTATGCGGGACACCGAATCGTGTGACAATGTTCCTCCAAAGGAATTTCTTTGCATCCACGTCCCTAATGTTGGCCAGTGGCTCTGCCTTGACCCACTTGGTGAAGTAGTCCGTGGCCACCAAGAGATACCTCTTATTCCCTGGCGCTTTGGAGAAAGGCCCTACAATGTCCAGGCCCTACTGGGCAAACGGCCATGGACTAGATACAGGGTTGAGGACCCCTCCAGGCTAATGAATATTTGGGGCGAACCTTTGGCATTGGTCACATTTCTTGACATACTCCAGGGCCTCCTGCTGCATTCCCGGCCACTAGTACCCTTGTGTGATGGCTCGGTGAGACAGGGACCTCCCTCCTGTGTGGCTCCCACAGATTCCCTCGTGCAGCTCTGATAGGCCACAATCTGAATGACCCCTTGTGATTAACCCTAATTAATTAATTTAGCCAAGTTATTAATTAATCAATTAATCATGCAATTTCGTGGAAGCACAAACAAATCACCAAAAACTAAATATGCAGCGGAAAATAAATAATACGGTGATTTGTTTACGAATGGGGAAAACCCTAACAGCAAAAACCCCACCGGGTGATTTTCAGGTCACCACTCCCGAAACTCCACTATTATCAAATCAAGCGGTTACAAGTAAAGGAATCCCAAGTACCTTACCAACCTACAGTTGAACATTTACCCTAATACCCAATTGGACTTGATCTGTAGCGACAGTTCCTACCTTTGATGCACGGCTCCCAAGTACGTGACTAACCAATGTGCGGATCCCAGTACGCGACTTCAGAACACCAACTAAGGAAGAAAGGTTGGCTGCAAAGTTCTTCAGTTCATCCTACACGATGAATAACATGAAGATGCTTGGTTACAAAACCCTACGGTGCAAATACACAGCAACTTCTTGATGGAAGATGAACTAGGTCAAGAACTTCGTCTTTTGATCACAATTTGCTTGAACAGAGATTGCTCAATGATATTGCAACTTGTGTCACACTTGACGGCTCTTAAAACAATCCTTTTATATGTTTAGGGTTAGAAGAAAAGAAGTCCCAAAATCATATTCACGGATCCCAAGAAAATCAGATTGGAAATCTGAAATTTTAAATCTCGACAGATAGCAGGTGTCGAGGTAGCTATCGAGAAGGTGTCGAGCTTTAAAAACTTTGCACTTCAGCTTGCTTTTTCTTGGACAGACTTGATGACTTCAACACTTAGCCTTGAAACATTATTTCTTGAAGTATTAAAAACACCTAGAACTACCCAATTACAAGTAGAGTGCGTTTTGTCAAAGGATTAGCCAATTTACATAAATAAGTGACATATGTTCTTAACAAGTGAAAACATATATGTCCTAACAATCTCCCCCTTTGGCAATCCGTGACAAAACCACAACAAACAAATGAGCATATGAGAGAAGTCATAAATCACTCAACTCATATTCACTTGTTGAATACAATAAAATCTATCCTAACACAAACTCTTGAAAAACTTTGCAAGAAGAGAGTTTATGGCAAGTAGACTTTGACAACCTGTATTTCTAAAACACTTTTAAACAAAACTCATCAAGGCATCTTGTGTGAAACAGAAATAATAGATTGCATACAAGAATAAAGAACATGTGTATAAAGATAGAAAAGAAACAACACATGAAGAGAGAGGTGAAAGAAACATACATCAGCATATAGAGAATATAAGTACAATGTATGTAAAATGGTCAAAGGACCTCATATACAAGATCAATGTATCTAAAAGGTAAGAAAAGAAAAGATACATATATATCCTCACTCCCCCTATCAAAATGTCCTATACTAACTCTCCCCCTAAGATGACTACTCTCATAGCCCAAAACTACTCTCCCTTTTTGTCACAAGTGACAAAGGGTAGAGTGTCATGTAGACATCTCATCAGCAGAGCTAGCATCCCCATCATCATCATCATCATCATCCTCATCATCCTCAGAATCTGAAGCTGCTGGAGTAGGTGGTGAAGGAGTAGCCTCTGGAGCAAATCCACCCATGGTCGCCTGCCGTCGTGCAATACGACCAACACGAACATTCACCTGATACAACTTAGCAGAGAGTGTATCAAGGCGAGTGTCCATGCGCTGCAGCTGCGCCATAATATATCCTAGAGATACATCGCTCGAAGAGGAAGAAGGAGCAGATGTAGATGGAGCTGATCTGTATGGAGCCGAACGGGAGTCAGGAGTGGCATCCGGCTGTCTCGACCTGAACTGCGCCTCACTACGTTTTACGGTAGCTGCATCTATGGCAGATATGTGTGTGAAGTGGTCGGACACAGGAAAGGGAATGGAAAAATGGCGTAGGATCCTCGTGATAGCAAAAGGAAAGATGAGCTTATCACGGGACGCCGAATCAAGATAAACATCTATGATAGACAAGATGAAGTGAGAAGGAAAGTCTATGGTAAGATGCTTTAGAAGTGATAGTAAAAATCGAGCACGAGGCTCTGTGATAGAGTTATAGTGAGAAAGAGGATGGAGAACAAAAGTCATCACCATGTTGATAAATCTAGGACCTTTAGCAAAAGGCCTACATTATGTGAACTGATGCTCACCCCAATCAGCAGGGCGCTCACAAAAAGCGGAAATGAGCTCATCTTTGGACACAGTCCTCAGACGCTCACAAGAGGGGTAATCAGGAAACTCTATCCTAGGTACCCTAAGCACATCTGCAACAAGCTGCGGTGTGACAGGAATGCGCGTACCTCGAACGCGAGTAAAGAAGAGAGGTACTGAACGATCAATCCCGTGCATGTTAGAGTAGAACTCCTGTATCAGCACAAGAGGGCAAGTGACCGGGATGTCACACAGTGACCCCCATCCCCTACTGTGAATGACAGAGGGAAGGTCAGTATCGGCGAAGTCTGCCAGAATGACTTGGTGTTCCGAATGAACACCTCGTCTAGAAAAGTTCTCCGAAAATGCCTTATGGGCTTCTCCATCATGGAACCGAAGGTTAAAGGGAGCAGAATCAGAAGAAGTAGAAGCTCCAGAACGCAGAGGGTTCCGAGCAAGAATGGATTTACGTTTGGGTGCCATAGACACTACTAACGTAAAAGAATGAGAGAGAGAAAGAGAAAAAAACACTCAGAAAATTTCCCAAAACAGTTCAAATATGACAAATATCTTGAACAACAAGTACGTATGCATGGGAATGCATGATCATGTGACATGCAAAACAAAAATTGCATCATGGGCTCAGCCCAATCCAATCCTACCAGCACACAACATATAGCACACATCTAAATGCATGTAAATATCATTATAATGCACATGAAATGCAATGTATGACATTTTAAAAACATTTAAGTGAAAACCCAACCCAAAATTTCAAGACAAACTCAACAATTTTGAAAAACCCCAAACTTTTTCAAAAATCCCAAAAACTAGGTTTTAAAACATGCAATGCATGGAAAAAGGTAGAGAAAAGTGATCTTACCAAGTGATTGAAGCAAGAAATGGTCAAGATCCAAGAGGGTTGGAAGATTTGAGTGAGAGGAGAGTGAAAAGGAGATGAACAGCCACGGAGAGATCGAGAGAGATCGAGTGAGAATGAGAGAAAATCGCGATCAGAATATATATAGACACCTCAGTAATTCTCGACAGCTGAGGTGTCGAGAGGTATCGAGGAAGCTGTCGAGAAAGGTATCGAGAAATATGCCTTCGACAGCTGAAGGTATCGAGAGGTATCGAGATGCAAGATGAATTTCAGATACGAGATGCTCGATCGATCGCAAAGGTGTCGAGAAGGTATCGAGGAGATAGAAGATTTCTCGATCGATCCATAGGGTGTCGAGACAGGTGTCGAGAAAGAAGACATCAAACACAATAAGTGAATCTCGATCGATCCATCAGGTGTCGAGAATCTATCGAGGAGACAGAAGATTTCTCGATCGATCCATAAGGTGTCAAGATTGCGATAAGAAAAGGCTTAAGAAGCTCGACAGATGACCAGGTATCGAGGAGGTGTCGAGCCAGCAGTAAAAAGCAGTTTTTCGAGAAGGGAAAAACACAGACATGAATGCAATCCAACACACATCTCAACCAAAGATCCACTCAACATATAAAGCTCTCAAATACATCTCTCAACAAAAATTTAACCACATGGATCCTCCAAAACACACACACATGCTAAACAAATCTAACCAATTTTATTTTTCAAAAACAAGTTATGACTGTTTAGTGAGCATACATTAGCACATGTAAAACCTTTGTGATGGCCAAATCACATTGTACCTGCACAAGTATCAAAAGTAGCAAAGCATATTGCGTGTTGTGTGTGAAAAACATCGCAAGATTGCATATGTGTATACATGTTATGACGATCTGAGATATGAGAAAATAACTTTTAACTCACACACAATCATAACTGTTTGATGGGGACTATCACCTTAGAGGTACATCCTATAACTCCCACATCTCCTAGAATACACACTTGCAACCATATTTAAAGCATTTTTAATCTTTTTGCTTTTAATTTTCTTTGCATGTTTTTTTTTTAATTTTAGCATATCATACATGGGCATAAAAAGGAGAAAAGAAATACCCAAGATGTTAAGCATTTGACAAGGCACTTTTGCTATGCCGAAGCATATGAATGTCTTTGACACTGCACTTTTACTATGCCGAAGCATACAAGTGTCATATTATGATTGGCGGGCAACAGTGGTGAGATGTTTATTTATGCCTTTCTCTTAGGATTTCTAGTCCTATCCGTCAAAAAGAGTGATATGAGTGTTAAGTTTTAAGAGATAACCTAATCTTACTCATCACAAACAAGAGCCACAAAGATCACTTGCTTAGTTGTGCATAGAGATGCTTATCTAAGCTACAAAAGATACAAAGTTTAGAAACTTTGTTTCAATGGCCATCCAAGGTACACAAATACCAAAGTACACAAAACACACACTGTTTTTGTATTTTTCTGATTTTTCAAAAAAAAAATTAATTTTTATATCAAAAACAAAATAAACAAAACTGAAAGTAAACACACAAAACATGTTAAACAAAGCAAAGCAAAAACCAAACTTACTCAGCAGAAAACACAACACACAAGCAATGCAATAAACAGAAAAACAAGAAGGGAAAAGAAAGTGATGAAATCACTTAAAGTCCTTTTTCTTCCACACCTTGGAAGAGCCTTTCCTTTGATTGAAACCTTGAACAAGCGGTGAGGGGGAAGAATTTAAACCGTTCAAGTTCGAAAGGAACATGAGGGCTTTCAGAAGATCTCCAAGAGGAGTAAGAGAGGATTGAAGCTGATTTTGGCTTCCAGATGCTATCATGCCATTGCTTTGTTGAGTGGCTAACCACTTATAGAAATTTGGTCTAGTATGACCGGCAGCTCCACAATGATGACAGAGATGCTGCTTCTTTTGTTTAGGCTTTTGAGAGTTAGTCTTCTTAGCCCTAGGGTTTTTAGCATCTTTCTTATCTTGCTTAAGGGGTGCTCCTAAGATAGATTTACCCTTGTCTAAGTTCTCACTAGCTAATTTAGTTTTAACATCAATATTCTCAATTTCAGTATTATTAGCAGGAGGAACAAAAACAGTATTGCTAGTAGAAGTAGTATTAGAGAAAGAAATACCATACCCTAAACCAGTTCGATCCGAGACAGATTTCTGATTGCTAAGCATCTCATCAAGCTTTGCACTTGAAGTCCTCTCTAGTTGAGCTCTGACTTGAAACAGCTCTGCTTCAAGCTTCTTGGTCTTCTCAGCCAAAAAGTTGTTTTCAAATCTCAGTGCTCCAATAGTTTGATTCGCCTCATCAAACTTTGTAGACAACTCTTCACGATCAAGTTCCACATCACTGAGCTTCTTGGTGGCCAGCCTGTATAATTTCTCATGCTTTTTAGAGAGCTTGTAAAGCTTCTCATAGGCTGAATAGATATCATCTTGATCATCCATCTTCTCAAATTTTGACTCCACCAATACTTCTTCTTCATCCACTTCTTCAACAATCCCTTCAGTAGGATTGACTGTGGTAGTAAAGGCATTTAAGATTCTGTTATCCTCATTGTCGGAATCATCTTCAGGCTCAGTGTCACTTAGAGTTGCAGCAAGTGCCTTGCTTTTCCCAATGCTCTTGAGATATGTAGGACACTCATGTTTCATGTGTCCGAACCCATGACATCCAAAGCACTTTGGTCCTGCAGGAACAGTGTACTAACCGCCATCCTTAGCATCCTTCTTCCCTTTGTCTTGGCTTTTAAACTGAGAAGAACTGAACTGCTTACGGTCCTTGTCGAAGCTCCTTCCATTGGCATTCTTCATAAACTTCTTGAACTGCCGGGTGATGTAGGACTTCATCTTGGAATCTTCATCATCAGAAGACTCATTTGTGTCACTGCTCTTTGCCTTCAAGGCCATGCTTTTGCCTTTACTTGACTTGCCAATCCTGGATAATCCTATCTCATAGGTTTGCAAGTTTCCTACCAGCTCAGTCAAAGGAATCTTGTCAATGTCCTTTGATTCCTCTATCGCCGTAATCTTGGCATGGAATCTCTCAGGTAGAGATCTGAGCACCTTCCTTACAATCTTGGGTTCAGGGATGGTTTCCCCAAGATTGAAGGCTGAGTTCACTATGTCCTTGAGCTTGGCATAGAACTCATCAAACGACTCATCCTCCTCCATCTTAATTTCTTCAAAGCTTGTAGTGAGCCTCTGAAGCTTTGAATCTTTGACAGCCTTTGTTCCTTCATAGGTTGTCTAGAGGATGGTCCAAGCCTCCTTAGCAGTTTCAGTTGAGGATATCTTTTTGAACTCCTCATTGGTGACTGCGCTAAATAGGGCATTTAACGCTCTGCTGTTGAAGTTAGCCGCCTTGATCTTAGCATCATCCCAATCGGCCGGTTCTTCTTTTGGCTTAGTCCAGCCAATCTCTACAGCTTGCCACACCTTTTCATCTAAAGACTGCAAGAAAGCTCTCATGCGTACTTTCCAGTATGCATAGTTAGTGCCATCAAATAAAGGAGGTATAATTAAAGATTGTCCTCTATCCATGACAAGCAGGGGTCAATGGATCAACACAGCAAAGATTAAACCCTAATCAGAGTGTGCCTGCTCTGATACCACTTGATTGGCCACAATTTGAATGACCCCTTGTGATTAACCCTAATTAATTAAGTAGCCAAGTTGTTAATTAATCAATTAATCATGCAATTTCGTGGAAGCACAAAAAAATCACCAAAAACTAAATATGCAGCGGAAAATAAATAACACGGTGATTTGTTTACGAATGGGGAAAACCTTAAAGGTAAAAACCCCACCGGGTGATTTTCAGGTAAGCACTCCCGAAACTCCACTATTATCAAATCAAGCGGTTACAAGTAAAGGAATCCCAAGTACCTTACTAACCTATAGTTGAACCCTTACCCCAATACCCAATTGGACTTGATCTGTAGCGACAGTTCCCACCTTTTGATGCACGGCTCCCAAGTACGTGACTAACCAATGCGCGGTTCCCAGTACGCGAATTCAGAATAGCAACTAAGGAAGAAAGGTTGGCTGCAAAGTTCTTCAGTTCATCCTACACGATGAATAACATGAAGATGCTTGGTTACAAAACCCTACGGTGCAAATACACAATAACTTCTTGAAGGAAGATGAACTAGGTCAAGAACTTCGTCTTTTAATCACAATTTGCTTGAACAGAGATTGCTCAATGATATTGCAACTTGTGTCACACTTGACGGCTCTTAAAAAAATCATTTTATATGTTTAGGGTTAGAAGAAAAGAAGTCCCAAAATCATATTCACGGATCCCAAGAAAATCAGATTGGAAATCTGAAATTTTAAATCTCGACAGATAGTAGGTGTCGAGGTAGCTATCGAGAAGGTGTCGAGCTTTAAAAACTTTGCACTTCAGCATGCTTTTTCTTGGACAGACTTGATGACTTCAACACTTAGCCTTGAAACATTGTTTCTTAAAGTATTAAAAACACCTAGAACTACCCAATTACAAGTAGAGTGCGTTTTGTCAAAGGATTAGCCAATTTACGTAAATAAGTGACATATGTTCTTAACAAGTGAAAACATATATGTCCTAACAAGCTCCTCGAGCAGTAATTCTGCTGCTTCGGGGTGGACGCACAGTAGGTATGGTCCAAAGTAGGAGCGCCTATACAACTTGTGGTCCTCGAACAGCCAGAACCGAGAAGCATTCCTTCGTATTTTTTCTGCCTCTGACCTCTCCTTAGGCAGAACATCATCTTTGAGGAATCTCATTATGGGGTCCATCCAGCTGGGGCCCACCCCAACCTGATGGATGGGGATCGTTCCCTTTGCCACCTCACTCGCTCTCTCCAGATGCTCCACAAGTATGATCCAAGGTAGACCCCTTGCTGAGGAAGTTGCAAGTGTGGCTAATGAATCAGCATGGCTGTTCCCACTCCTGGGAATATGAGACAAGCTGAAGGGGCTGAACTCCGACTGCAAGCGCTTGACTTGGTTCAGGTACTCTTGTATTCTCGAATCTCTGGCCTCCATCTCTCCCTTTACCTGTCCTACCACCAATCTCGAGTCTCAGAATATCTTCACTGATTTTCCTCCCATTTTCTGTACCATAACCATCCCTTGCAGTAATGCCTCATACTCGGCCTCATTGTTTGTGGCCGAGAATCCGAGCCTCAGGGACTTCTCTATGACATGATCTTCAGGGGATACTAAGACTAGTCCCACTCCAAACCCCCTCTAGTTTGCTGCGCCATCAACATATACCTTCCAACATGGTGACCCCGGGATGGAGACTGCCCCTATTGACTTCTCATCAAAGCTCCTCTCCTCGACTGCCACTTCTACAGTTGGTTCAGCGAACTCTGCCGTCAATTGTGTTCCACTTCGCGATTCTTCCCGTATAATCGGCAGCCCGAAGTACCGACTTCAAGGGTAGTTGGGTTAAGACGACCACCGTGTGAGCCTGGAAATAATGGAGCAGCTTTCGCGTAGCGTGGACCACGACAAGTATGGCTTTCTCCAAGGGTAAGTACTTGACCTCGGCTTCGTGCAATGACTTGCTAACGTAATAGACTGATTTTTGAATGCCACTATCATCTCGTATCAGCACCAAGCTCACAATGTGGTGCGCCACGGCAATGTATGCGTATAGGACCTCGTCGGCCTCCGGATTAGACATGATGGGTGGCCGGGCTAGGTACTCTTTGAGTTGCTAGAAGGCCATGGCACATTCTTCGGACCACTCAAATCCTTTCCACTTATTGATCAGGAGATAGAAGGGTCTGCACCTGTCAGCCGACCTGGAAATGAATCGATTCAGAGTCGCGATCATTCTAGTGAGCTTCTAGATCTCCTTGGGGTTTTGCGGAGGCTTTAGGTTATGGATAGCCCTGATTTGGTCGGGATCAACCTCGATCCCCCGGTGGGTAATGATGTAGCCTAAGAACTTGCCAGATCCCACGCCAAACGAGCACTTGGAAGCGTTTAGGCGTAGCCTATGCCTTCTCAGGACGTCGAATATGCAGCCGAGGTCCCCCAAATGCTCGGACACCAGTTTGCTCTTCACCACCATGTCGTCAACATAGATCTCGATGTTTTTGCCCAACAACGGCTCGAACATTCTCGTCATCATCCTCTGATAAGTAGATCCAGCGTTTTTCAAGCCAAATGGCATTACCTTGTAATGGTAGTTCCCAATAGGTGTAACGAAGGCCGTCTTCTCTTGATCCTCCAAAGCTAGTGGGATCTGATGATAGCCCTGAAAGGCATCTAAGAAGCTCATCCGAGGATGGCCTGCGGTCGCATCTACCAACTGGTCTATTCGTGGCATTGGGAAGGGGTCTTTTGGGCATGCTTTATTCAGGTCCGTGAAGTCTACACAAACCCTCCATTTCCCGCTCTTCTTCTTGACCACCACAGTGTTAGCCAACCACTCGGGGTAAAAAACTTCTTTGATAGCCCCTACGCATTTAAACTTATTGACCTCTTCCTTAATTGCATTGGCGTGCTCTTTTGATGGGCGCCGGGGTGGCTGCTTCTTGGGGATCATAGACGGGTTGACGTTAAGGTGGTGACAGATGAAGGATGGATCAATCCCTGGGGCATCGCAGGGATCCCATGCGAACACGTCAAGGTTCCTCTTGAGGAACTCAAGCAACTCCTCCTTCTACCAGGGAGGTAGTTGGGCTTCAACCTGAAAGAACTTTTCTGGGTCATCGTCGACAACTACTTTTTCTAGGTCTTCACATTTTGCTCCCTCGGCGGCTGTATCAGCTGGCGCCACCAAGGTTCTTGACTGCTATAAACTCTCGGTCGTGGCGGCCGAGAACTCTGCATCGTGACGATGCGAGATGGCTGCCACCATACATCGCCTTGCCGTCAACTGGTAACCCCTGATCTCGAGGACTCGGTCCCCTGACGAGAATTTCATCTTTTGATGCAGCGAGGAGGCAACAGCCCCCAGGGTGTGGAGCCAGGGCCTGCCCACGATGGCCGTGTACGGGGAGTAGGCGTCCACCATTATAAAGTCCACCTCCACCACTTTTGGGCCGGTCTGGATGGGCAGCCTGATCACGCCCTTCGGGATGACTAGCTTCCCATCAAAGCTCATCAAAGGAGAGCTATAGGGTGTCAGGTCTTCCTGCTTTAGCCCCAGCCCTTTGTAAAGGTGGGGTATATGACCTCAGCCGCGCTGCAACCATCCATCATCACCCTTCTTACGTCGTAGTCCCCAATTCTGAGGGTGATCACCAAAGCATCGTCGTGGGGCTGGGTGGTCCCGTCCTTATCCTCCTCGGAAAAGCTTAGGGTCGGGTGAAAGCCTCTCCTTGCCCTCTTTGGCTCGGACTAGGACTCCTCGGTGGGCACCTGGGTCACAGACAGCACCCGCGAGGGGCGCATGCCTGTTCTTCCCGGCGCAGCCAAGATCACATTAATCGTACCAGCGGGCTGCCTCATAGCAGTGTCCCTCCGTGGCTCCTGGTAGGTCTGGCCCTGATGGCCGCTGGAATGGTGCAGGAGGTGCTTCAGCTTCCCCTTCCGGACTAGCTAGTCCAAGTAATCCCAAAGGTTCCTGCAGTCCTCTGTAGCATGTCCGTGGTCCTGGTGCTATTGGCAGTACCGGTCCTGATTGTGTTTTTCAGGATCCCCCGACATCTTATTCGGCCACTTGAAGTATGGTTTGTTCCTAATCTTTTCCAGCACCCTGTGTACTGGTTCTCGGAACAGTGCGCCGACAGCCTGGGCATTTGTCGCCCCAGATTGTCCCATGAAATCTCTCCTCGGATGGGCGTGGTTATACCGGTCTGACTTGGAATCCCTCCTCTCCTGAGGGATAACCTTCTCCTTCCCCTTGCCCTGTAGCAAGTCTTCCTCCACCCACTTGTATTTATCGATCCGATCCATCAGCTACCACACGCTGGTGGCGGGCCTACCAGTTAAGGACTTCCTCAGGCCTTGCCCCATTGGCAGTCTGTTCTTGAATGTATTGATGGAGACATCGTCGTACTTGCCATCTAGCTCATTGTAAATCTCCCAGTACTTGTCCGAGTAAGCCTTGAGAGTCTCCCCGTCGTGCATGGTCAGGGACAGTAGCGCGCTCATGGGCCGAAGAGGTCTGCTGTTCGTAACAAAACGAGAACCAAAGGCCTGGGTCAGCTGTCTGTACGAGTCTACGAAATTCGTCCTCAAGCCATCGAACCACCTCATTGCCACCGGTCCCAAGCTGGATGGGAAGACTTTGCACATCAGCGCCTCATTCTTAGAGTGAACAGCCATCCTCTGGTTGAATTGGCTCATGTGTTCCACGGGGTCCGTTTTGCCGTTGTAAACGGTGAAGGTTGGCTGTTGAAACCGCCGAGGGAGCGCCGCCTCTTCTATACGACGCATAAAGGTTGATCTGGAGAGCCGGTCCAGCGCCCTGCTCATGGCGTCACTTCCTAAGCCCCTAGGGGTTGGGCTGCCGCGTTTACGCCTCTGGTAGCGCTCATCCTCGTGGGAGAAAGTTTCGCTCGGGGGCGTTCTCGACCTTTGCCTGTAGTCGTCGTCATTTTCGTCGTCAGAGGGTAAGTCAGGGCTAGGTTTAGATTGCCTTCGCCGTTCATGACGCAGCTTTCTCTTCAGATCATCTATCTTTCGCTGCATGGCCACCTTATCGTCCTGTGTCTGGGACGCGTGGCTCTTAACCTCTTGTGACCGCGTGGCCTGGCCATTATCATGCCTCTGGGGCACGTGGCCGCTCCTACGAGTGTGGCTTTCGCTAGTTTGCGAGGTATGCACACTTGCCTCTCGAAATCGTCCGTTCTCCTCGTTCTGGCCGTGCCCGGTGTCACCATAGTTATTCTGACGCTGGGATTTCGCCGATTCATGCCGATGGGAACTCCCTTGGTGAGGGCCTAATCCTGCCATGTCTGGCTGTTGTCCTTACTAGTGCACGAGTTCTCCCCACAGACGGCGCCAATTGTAGGGACCAGGTTCAGGTCTTCCCACGTGTCGAGAGAGTGGACCCAAGCCCAGCTAGCCCTTCAATAAATTTATAGAGAGCGGGATCAAGAACTAGGCCCTAGTAAGGGATGCAACGGCCATACATGGTTGCTCGTGAATTTAGATAGTATGGACGTAGATAAAAATGGACAGTGGTGTTCCTCGGCCCTTCCTTTAGGAGCTTGCAGTTCTTATTGCCTCTTTGGTGATTAGTTTCAGTTGCTTCTGGGAGAATACAGGTTGCTACCTCCTTCCTCCTTTTTCTCCCCCCCCCCCCCCTCCAAGAGGGATTCCTTACATTATATACCCCTTTCTCAATTGATCTTAGCCCTATATTTGTTGAGCAACCAGGCCACTACTTGAGTGTCTGTCCCATCAGCCACCTTCCCATTCCTCCTGTGGGTTGCAGCAACCAAGGCAGCACTGTTCTGGAGTCCTCTCCCCATTAATGCGGCCAGGACGTTAGTTGAGGGCATTTAATGTGGAGGTGACAGTTCGTCCTAGACTTGCTCCTCCACCATGCTTCCATTGCTGACGTGTGGTACTTCCCCTTTTCTCTTTGGACGCTCAGGAAGACCCCCCTTGATGGCGTGTTGCCTGTTTACTTTATGGTCTCGGATGTCCGAGGACAGAGCCGTCCTCGGACCAGTTTCTTGGGTGCTGGACTTCTTACTTTCATCCTCGGACAATTTATACATCCTCGGCTTGGGCTTTTGGGCCTGGTTCGAAGTGGGCCGGGGCTGCCTGACTTCCTGGCCCCACAAAATCAAAAAATAAAATTTAACAAGAAAGTTTGTTACACAAATTTGGCAGTTTTTATCCTATAAGAATTTATAAGCCTCAAGAGTCATACGTTAGCAACTCTCTTACCTACATCTTCCGGATCCTCCTCCATTTTGCTCTTCTTCTTGCACTGTGTCCTACAGCTACAGTCGATGGGCATGAGCTGGGCCAGGCGTGGCGTTCTTCTTTACCTTGCTTTTTTTCTAATACTTTTTCCGTTTGCCCTGCCTCTAGATTATACGTGGGATCAAGACCAACCTCTCTTTGATCTCATATCTGTGCAATTCAGAGACGGATCAACTGTGCTAATCCTCCCTGATCATGAATATTCCATTCAAGGACCCAATCAAGGACCAAGATTTGCTTTGGGCTTCTTCTGTAATCAAACCAGTGACCGTTATCTATTATCCATTTTCATTCTGTTTTACAACAACTCTGCGATTCAGGATACCGTTGGTCCACAAGTAGTATGGTCTGCCAACCAAACTAATCTGGTTAGTAAAGATGCGACAGTCCGGTTCAGTTCTTATGGAGGTTTGGTGGTACAAGACTCTGATAAAACTATAGCCTGGACGACGAACATCGATAGCAAATATTTGCTAACCTTAAACTTAACGGACACGGGCAACCTCCAGCTGTCAGGTGAAAATGGTTCAACAGTTTGGCAATCTTTTGATCACCCATCCGACTCGCTGCTTCTTGGGCAAAAGTTGTCGGTAGGGCAGAATCTCACCTCTGCTGCTTCTGCCACCTATCAGATTGAAAGGGGATTGTTTTCCCTCTCTCTCGATATTGATGGGTTGTTTGCTTTCTGGCAATCTAATGAAGGATCGGAGCGATATTATCATCATGATTTAGAATCATTTGGCGCCAGTTATGTTCAATTTATGAATGGAAGCTTATCTTTCTTCACAGTTGATGATAAATTATTTGGGCCTAATAAAGATTTACTCATTACTTCAGCATTATCATCATGGCAGTACATGAGATTTGGGTCTGATGGACACTTGAGAGTGTATGAATGGAAACAACAGAGTTTAGAGTGGAAGGAAGTGGCTGATCTTCTCACTGCAGATATTGGTAACTGTGGTTACCCCGCGGTTTGCGGTGGTTATAGTATTTGCACGAACGGCAAGTGTAGTTGTCCTGAACCCAAAAATGATAGAAGATATTTTAAGCAAATCAATGACAGTCAGTCTGGCCGTGGATGCTCACTAGTTACTCCCTTGTCTTGTGAAGCTTCCCTAAATCAAAACTTCTTAGAGCTCAAGAACATCACCTCCGTGACTTTTAGGCAAGACCTCGAAGTAGATTCAGAGAGTTGTAAAGAGGCATGCTTAAAAAATTGTTTGTGCAAAGCTGCCATTTTCCAGAAGTACACTTGGGGTTCCTTTGTCGGGTTCTGCTACTTACCATCCCAGAATTTTTCACTGAAGCACGCTGAGGTGAATGATAGTTATACCAGTACAACATACATCAAGGTGCAGAATGTCCCAAGAGCTGTTCCTTCTCCAGAGCAGAAAAACCATGGAAAGAAAACAAATCATTTTATAATAATAGTGGGATCCGGCGTTGCATCTTTGTTTGGCCTGTTTATTTTTATTGGAATCTTCTTTCATTTGTTTCGGAAGAATAAAGATTCTGACGAAGCTGAGGAGTATTATTTAGATCATGTACCAGGAATGCCCACAAGATACTCTTTTGCAAATTTGCAAGTAATAACAGAAAATTTTAAGAAGAACATCGGGGGAGGTGGATTTGGCACAGTTTTTGAAGGGACTCTAATTGATGGCACCAGAGTTGCTGTGAAGCGTCTACATGGCTTCAATCAAATCAAAAAGTCATTTTTAGCCGAGGTTGAGACAATTGGCAGCATTCATCATTTCAACTTGGTAAGATTGATTGGATTTTGTGCTCAAAGCTCTCATCGACTTCTTGTTTACCCGTACATGTCTAATGGGTCTTTGGATAAATGGATTTTCCACAAAACTGATGGGTTTACTCTGGATTGGCATAAGAGAAAGAAGATCATTCTTGACATAGCAAAGGGACTCACTTATCTCCATGAAGATTGCAGCAAAAAGATTGCTCACTTAGATGTCAAACCTGAGAATATCCTCTTAGATGAGAATTTTAATGCAAAAGTTGCTGATTTTGGTTTGTCTAAATTGATTGATCGAGACCAGAGCCAAGTTATAACAGTCATGAGAGGAACTCCTGGCTATTTGGCTCCAGAATGGTTGAGCTCGGTAATAACGGAGAAAGTAGATGTCTATAGCTTTGGAGTTGTGCTATTGGAAATATTGTGTGGACGGAGACATTTTGATCAATCTCAGCATGAGGAAGCAATGCATTTACTAGGATTTTTCAAGGAAAAGTTACAAAAGAAGCAACTTTTGGATTTGGTTGATAAATACAGTGAAGATATGCAATTGCATGGAGCAGAAGTTGTGGATACGATGAAGGTTGCTGCTTGGTGTTTGCAAAGTGATTTTACAAAGAGGCCTTCCATGTCAGTGGTTGTTAAGGTTTTAGAGGGTGTTGTGGATGTTGAAGAAAACATAGAGTATAATTTCTGCAATCCACCCATTTCAAACCCAAGAGCAAGAGTCATGTATCATGAAGTAAATGTTGGTAATGCCACTGCTTTATTGGATTCAGTTTTATCAGGACCACGGTGACAATTGGCAAAACATTTATCTTTGTTGCATGATGAGTGAGCTAATCTGTTTTGTAATAAATTTGTTCCAGTAGTGATTGAATTTCCCAGTTTCCAAATTGTGGGAGCAGGTTTGAACCCAAAGTATGGCAATCGGCACTGTCTGCTCTTATCTTTGACATATTTGTCACTTAATTTATATGATTTTGCAACAAATATGTGTACGACATACATTTGAAGGTGATACTCAAATTTGAAATTTGTGAATTATTGATTAAATCTCTCATTTGCCATAATATATTTTTATTCTTAAGAATCATTAGTTAAGTATGTCTGACTTTCGCAAGTTCAGTTAATATTCACAACCTTTCTCAAATTCTGCAGTTGTTCGTTATCACTTATTTACTTATCACCAGGCTCAAATTCTTCTGGTTCATCAGCTTAGGATGATAATGTTAATGATGTTCTTTTTGAGTCTTTGGCTAGATCATTAGTCAGAGTCGTCAGACACGGCCAAACCCTCATTGTGTTCCTCTTGCATAAACCTGTCAAGGCAGCAGGTCTTTGTACCGTGTGAGAGGGGCGCAACGTGTCCTCTAGGCCAGAAACTGAAGTGGTTTCACACCCAAGTCTCCCTATAGCACAAAGGTGCGGAAGTTAATGCTCTTTTTGAGTCTTTGGTTAGGTCATTGGTCAGAGTCGTCAGACACGGCCAAACCCTCATTGTGTTCCTCTTGCATAAACCTGTCAAGGCAGCTGGTCTTTGGACCGTGTGAGAGGGGTGCAACGTGTCCTCTAGACCAGAAACTGAAGTGGTTTCACCCCCAAGTCTCCCTATAGCACAAAGGTGAGAAAGTTAATGAAGTTCTTTTTGAGTCTTTGGTTAGGTCATTGGTCAGAGTCGTCAGACACGGCCAAACCCTCATCGTGTTCCTCTTGCATAAACCTGTCAAAGCAGCAGGTCTTTGTACCGTGTGAGAGGGGCGCAACGTGTCCTCTAGGCCAGAAACTGAAGTGGTTTCACACCCAAGTCTCCCAATAGCACAAAGGTGCGGAAGTTAGCGAGTCCATGTGAAAAGGGCACAATTATGGTGCCACTAGACCATGAAATAATTTCACCCACCTCTTTCCCTCTCTCTCCTTAATAAACTGAACAAACTGCATACACATTGGAATTCTAGATTACGTGACTATGCAAGGTTAAGTGCTTGGGAGTCGGGAATTGTAATTATTTCTAAAAAAAAAAAAGTATATACGTTACTTCCCATCAAAAAAAAAAAGAAAAAAAAGAAAGAAAGAAAGTATATATGTTACTTCCTACTTCTTCCCCTACTTCTACCCCTATTAATTCATATCTTCAAAATAATAAAAAAGGCAAAGTCGGATTAACGGGTGTTTTTAAAAAAATTGTTAATGGACTATTTTAGAAAAGTTCTAATTTCATTTTTATGAGAAGTATAGAAAGCTTAAAAAAATATCGGTTAATTTTTTGTCTCATTAAAAATTTCTGAAAATATTTCATAAACTAATATCCTTAAAGCACTTGTTAACTTTTCCTATAATGAAATCAATTCTTCTTTAAGAAAAGTAATAATAAAATCAACTAGTATCCTTTTAAACAGTTAATTAGGATGACCTGATCTTTTCTAGGTTTCTTGACACAAAACGTCCATAACTCAAATCTTTCTTTACTATATATATATATATATATATATATAACCGAAACCTTTGATTTTTGGTTGACTTGTCTACAATTTTCCACATCAGAATTTTTTATTTATATTTTTAAAAATGATTTAATTCTTTTGATTTTATAGCACTAAATTGCAGAAAATTTGTTAAATTTATTTTTAAAAAAAAATTAAATTTAGTTGTTGGGTGCCATACAACCATTATACTTAAAGGAGACCTAAATTATCACCTAATTAGGAAATTTTTAGATAATCCTAACAAGCTATATAATAACTCCATTAATATAAATATACCCCAAAAAACAGAACATATCTCTATTAATTTGATAATTTCTACGTTGATCACATTTGAAAAAAAAAAAAAATTTCTATCATATTTCCTTATATCTATCAATCACATTTTCTTTCTCTCTTTTTTTTTTTTTTTTTCATTTTTTTAATATTAACCTTGATTAGAAATTATAATTTCAATAGGATTTAAACTCTATAATTATATCAAACTAGTAAATTGCCTGTGCGATGCACATATAATGTTGTAATAGTTAATGAAATTTTTTATGAAGAATATTGTACATATATTATAACATATTTGTTATAAAACTTTGTTAGTACTGAGCTTATCATAAGAAGTAACAATTATAAATTGCAAACACATATTCATTATAATTATTTTGTTGAAGTAATCAGCAAAAAAGAATCAACTTTAGAGTAATACTGTATAATAAAAGTTGATAAAAAGCATGGTAACATTCCATATTATTGATATTTATTTTATGATGTAATAAAGAGCTTTATAAAAGTTGATAAAAGCATGGTAATTCATTCCATATTATTGATATTTATTTTGCGATGTAATAAAGAGGTTTATTGCGAATTTTTTTTTTTTTTTTTTTGTTTCTTGAATGCTTTGTTTTTTGAAGTATGTCAACACTTGTAAAGCATGTTGAGAGGTATGTTATCATTATCTGTTTCTTCATCTTCAACGTTTGAAGTTTGGTCTATCTTTATTTGTTCAATTTCTGAGCTTTTATGATTTTCTCCTTTTGTTCCATCATTTGTTCCTTTTGTTGCATCATTTGTGTTGATCATTGATAAAATGGCACTGGAAAATCCTTGGCTGGATCTTATGATACTTTCCTTAAAGCATTAGTATCCGGTCTCTCAAATGCCAAATGTTGGTATATTTTAGCATCAAAGCCCAAAATGACCCATTATTTGGTCTTGTAATTGTAAAAAATTTGCAATAGAACTATAATGCCATCATAAATTTCCGATGGCACTGTAGCTCAATTGTAAACATAAAATATTCATTTTTATTTCTTTTTTCTCTTTCTCTCTGGCTCACTTTTCTGTCTTGTACTCATTCCTCTCTCTTCTTCATCTTCTCTATTTTCTCTCCATTTCCCCCTCTTCTATTTTCTCTCCTTTCTTCTATGTCTGTTGGCGTGGTGTGGTAAATCTTGTTGACTATAAAGTCCAGGATCCAACAAGGGTTTTCTAGCATGGGCGTGGGCCGGTGTGGGTCGAGTGGCGGTGTAATCAGGTGGTGCTAATCGGCAGCTTGGGTTTGCTAATCGGTGGCTTGGGTTTGCTAATTGGTGGCTTGGGTATCTGTTGGGCGTGGTGGTGTGGCGAGATGGAGATCGGTGTGGTGGCGTGGTTGTCGACGAGTCGGCGTGATGGGTTTATTTATTTATTTTCTTGGTGGTTCTTGTGGTGGCTGTTTCTGTGATTGTGGTTGTTGTTGGTGGTTTTTGGCGGCTTTTTGTGTTTTTTTTTTCCTCTTGGTGGATCTTGTGGTGGTTGTTTCTTGTGGTTGTTGTTGATGGTGGTGGGTTGCTGGCAGGTGGCGTGGTGGTTGTTGGTAGGTGGCGTGGTGGTGGCTATTGTGGTTATGGTGGTGGTTACTGGCCAGTGGCGAGGTGGGTTTGCTAGATGGTAGTGGTGGTTAGTTGTTTTCTTGGCGGTGGTTGGGTTTTTTATAAATATTTTTTTATGGTGGTGGTAATCTTTTAGGCACAGTGAAATGGAGAGGAAGAGTGGGTTGATGGTGGTGGTTTTGGTTCTGTTGATGGCGGTGGTTAATGGCGGCAGCGGATAGTTTTTTTTTCCTTGGTGGTGGCTGGTTTTTTTAATTATTTTTTATGAAAAGAAAGGGAGAGAAAGAGTTGAGAAATGAATAAGAAATGAGATGTAGAGTGTATTATAAAATGATATGGTATAATCGATAAAATAGATTTTGAGATGGTAATATATATTAGTTTGAAGAAATCAGATGTGAATGCTCTAAGAGTTTGGATCTCAGTAGCCAAATCTCATCCTATAATGTCTCGAATCCAATTACACCAAGTGGTCCCCACATTCCCTAAAAAAAAAAAAAACTTTCAAATTTCAAAACTTGTCCATTTGATTCAATTATACTATTAAATTCAAATCAAAATCCAAATTGAATAATTTTCCCAACCTCTCCTCACATTTGTATAATACACTTAGGGATGGCAATTTTTACCCGACCTGTGGGTACCCGGCCCAGCCCGACCCTAATGGGTCGAGTTTTACCTGGTCCGATTAGAAATAGGATCGGGTATGGGTTTAAAAAAAAAACCCGAAGCGAGTCCGGGTTTTATCAAAAAAACCCGAGCCCCGGCCCAAAACCCGGCTCGTTTAAAAACCCGGTACCCTAAATTACAAAAATACCCTATCTATCTATATAAACCTATAATCTAACCCTAATCCTGTAATCCCTCATTTTCATTTCTTCAGCCCCTCATTTCAGCCTCCCTCAGTCCGACACTAAAACTCATTTCTCTCTCAACTCTCAACTCAGCCGCCTCTCTCAAGTCTCACCTCACCCTCACTGACTCTCACTCTCACCCTCACATCTCATTCGCCCCTCACCGCCTCACTGACTCTCACTCACATCTCATCCTCACCCTCACTTTCATTCACTTACCGACCCACCCTCACCCTCGTGGAGGAGCGATCTCGTGGTGGTCGTCGTTTGTCGTGGAGGAGCACGGATCTCGTGGTTGTCGCCGTTTGTCACGGAGGAGCACGGATCTTGTGAGGTCAGGCGAAGATTGCTGAAACCACCGCTGATGAAGCTACTGTCTGAGTTCTTCATGTTTTTTTTTGGTTCATTTTTTTTTTGGGGTTCATTTCCTCTTAGTAGTTTTTGTTTTTGGGTATTTGATGTTTGAGGATTCATGTAAGAATTGGTCCATAAATGGAGTTTGTATTTGATTTGATTTGGGTATTTGATTTGTATTTGATTTGATTTGGGTATTTGATGTTTTTGGGTATTTGATTTGTATTTGTGTTGTTGTTGCTGTTGCTGTTTGTGCTTGTGTTTTTTTTTTTTTTTTAATTAATAAGATTAGTCGTATTGGGCCACGGATTAGGCAGTGCAGGCTTAATGTAGGCAAAAATAAATTTGGGCTTAAATTTTTTTTTTGGTTGGGCCACGAATTGGGCCTAATCCTTAAACAGGGCCCGGTTGGGGCGGGTCCGGGCCCCGGAAAAAAACCCGGTACCTTAAACGGGCCGGGTCCGGGCCACGGGTCTTGCCCTGCGGGTTGGGTCCGGGTATGGAAAAATCCGGCCCGAACCCGACCCGTTGCCATTCCTAAGTACACTATACAGCAGACCCCACCAATCCCAACAGTACACACTGCTTGAACTATATCTTTTCTCCCCTATTCTAAACTCTTAATCTTGTCTCTTACGCTAAACTTTTAAACTAAATTCCTGTACTGTTGGCAAATTCTCAAAAATCTCTCTCCATTATTTATATTCCTTTTTTTAGAGCATTCACACTAAAGTTACTAAAAATTATAGCTTTTAACAACTCAAAACACTACTTTATCTATTTTAAAACTACATTTTATAATACACCCCACAGCAAAGTTTTATTTTTTTACCGCCTCACTAAAATATTATTTCTTTATTATTTTTTATTCTTATACGTCTCTTCCTCTCTCTTTCTTTGTTTTGTCTTCTCCCAAACAAAAACAACTCACTGCAATACCACCAACCTCCAGCCACCATCAGAAAATCTAAGCCACCACCCTATCAGAAAACCTAATCCACCAACCAAGCCACCACCACCACCATCAGAAAATCCAATCCACCACCCACCATCAGAAAATCCAAGCCACCACCCAAGCCACCACCACCACCATCAGAAAACCCAATCCACCACCCACCATTAGAAAACCCAAGCCACCACCCACCACCATAAACCGAAACCCAACTACCCACCAGCCACCATTGCAAACCCCAACCCAAAATCAAACCGATAACCACCACAAAATCCTTCCTTACAAACCCAAACCCAAATCAACCAATAACCAAGCACACAATAAGAAAGACAAAAATTTTTGGCCATAGCAAAAGAAATTTTAAAAAAGCAGAAGAAAGGGAAGAGAGAAACTACTGCTGCCTATCGCCGATTTAGACCACTTGACCTCCACTGTTGCTGATTTCAACCACCACTACCATTTTTGTTGAGTTTTTGAGTTAGATGAGGTAGGGAGAGAGCTCTGAGAAGAGAAGAAGAGAGGAAAAAATAAATGATTGCAGAGAGAAGAAAAAGGGAGAAGAAAGAGAGAGAAAAGAAAAGTTATTTTTAAAAGTAAATAGGAGGGAGAAAGAATAAAATATTATTATTATTATTTTCAAATGTTATTTATTTATTTATTTATTTATTTTTAAAGTATAGCAACTTTACTATGGACCACATTTTAGAATTTTAGTTGCTAAAATGGCATTATAGCAATTATACCTCTCTTGTTGTGAATCCTTTTAACTTTCTGTTATTTAGCGTCAGCTTCTATTGTTGCTTGCTCTTGCTCTACTTTTTCTTTTTATCTTAGACCATTTACATCTAATTTCTAAAAAATATCATATTTTACCATCTTAAAAATTACTTTATCTATTATACCATACTATTTCACAGCACACCCAACATCCCAAACTCTATTTCTGTTGTCACTTTATTTAAATATTCTTTTTTTTACTCTTTCTCTCTCTTCCTTTTCCTCTCTCTCCCTCTTCCTTTAGGTCTCGTTTAGGAGGAGGGAATGGAATGGAATTGAAAGGAATGAAAAGAATAATTTTAGAATATTCTTCCTTTCTCTTGTTTGGGAGTTTTAATGGAGGGAATGGAAAGCTTATTCTATTGTTTAGGAGTTTAAGTGGGAGGGAATGGAATGGGTAGGAGGGAACACTCATTCCTCTCTATTCCCTTAAAACTTCAAATTTCATTCCCCCCGAAATTGGGAGGAATGGGAGGGAATGAAATTAAATTTAATGATTTTTTTACTAAAACTCCCAAAATAACCTTTTATATTCAACTCTTTATTTTAAAATAGGGGTCTAATAGTAATATTGTCATAAAATGATTTCATTCCATTCCCTCCATTAAAAAAATCACTACTCACATCCCATTTAACCCACCAGACACCGACTAGAAACCACCACCACAACCACCAAGCCACCACTATGCCAATTTGCAAACTCATTAAAAAAACCACCAAACCCACCAACAACAACAACTCAATATTTTAGAGATAAGATAGGAGAAACTCTCGAACAATTTAAATTTTGGAAGCACTTAAGAGCAACTCAATTTACAACACAGTTTATTTGTCTTGCCACAAGTAAGTATATTAAATGAGTTTTTATAAACTAGAGTAAGTAAATCTATTACCTTCCTAATTAATTGTTATAGGCATAACTTCTAACACTTATCCATGACACTAGTTTTGTTAATTTTATACATCTATATCTATATAATATATAATATCTAAAAGTTGAAGCCTAACATTTATTTTTGCTACTTTCTAAGCTTCTATTAAACTATATTGGCCCTATCACCATTTTCTTTCCATCATTAAAAAAAAAAAAAAAAAAAATCTTCTTCTCCCTTTTAGTCTACACCTATTGTTACACTTTCTCTAACCCTCCCTTTGTCTCTTTATCTTCTTAGTTCCCACTACCCTTTACTTAACCTTTACACGTTCTTTATCATTTTCTCTTATATTTTGACTCTTTTTCTCCATATTTTATTTTGTATAGATTGAGTATCATTTCCACCGTTCAATTTATTTTTTTCCCACACAAGAACTATGAGTACTCTCTCTCTTTGGAATTTGGTCATTTCTTATAACTTTAATTTAGTTATTTTATTTTATTTTAAAATGTGTCTTGATGCTGTGTTTTTTTTAATTCTCTATCACAAAGTCTTCTTTTTCCTCTCTTATAGCTTTGGTTGGATTTTGATTTGGGTTAATAATTAGCTTTTTTGGAAATAGGAATTTGAGTTTATATCAAAACATAATCTACATAGTTATGAGTTTGAATGTTCCTACCAATTGTTTAAGTAATAAATTATTATAAAGTCTATCTTTTATTCATTTGTTTCATTTTAATTTTGGTTAAGTTAATATTGTAATTTTGTGATGAGTTTTGATTATCATGATAATCTCCATATTATTCATTAAGAGATGAGAAATTTGAAACTTATAAAGTTTAGTTGTTCATTAGGCAAATATAACAAACTGATGAGGTGTGAGCTCGTCAGTTAATCGTCAAATGGAAGCAACCTCCAGCCTACAAAGGTGGTCACCGGTGTGGTGCCTGCCACAGTGCCTCCGATGCCAAAGTCAGTATCAATTGCTAGTTGAGAATGAACAATATAGAAATGAATCGAGCAAAAAGAAATCCCTTAGTGTGTATGTACCTTGTCATTGGCAATGTGTGGGCTTTTTATACCCTTTCATGGCCTCTAGCCGTTGGAGTAGTTATGGAGATCTTAATGCTCCTCTTAGTAACGTTTAGGACAGAGTAATGTGGCATCAATGTGCTCCAACGGTCCATACAGTTGGCCTCGTAACCGTTCTGGGTTTAATTGACTGCATTGAATGGCCTGAACGTCTTCGTCAGTAACGTGAATGATCACTTCGTCATCCCTGATGGTGCATTCGTCTATAGATGAGGTCGTCCGTGTGAGGCGGGCTTGTCAGTCCCGTCAGTTGCCCCCCGATTCTGTGTTCGTCATGTTTTTGACGATCATAGAATGTGAAGGGTTATAGGTTGCGGATGACTTTTAGGGTTCTGCTCCGTATTAAGTGCGAAGTGACGGCGCTCCATAGAACGTGGCATACGTGGCATGTGTTGACTGGTGGAGTTAATGCTTGAATAGTTGGGACTATTGGGCTTCCCGCTGGTTTTTCAGTTTCCAAAGTCTTCAGTTTTTAAACTTCCTTTCTTCTCACTTTTCCTTTTCACCTTTCTCAAAAACTTTCAATCACTTTTCTGGGCATCTTCTCCGCCAACATCTTTTTGCAAATCTCTTCCCCAACTGGTGCGCCGTGTGGTGGTGGTTCTCTCCCTTGAGGTGTGTTTCCCTATTCATTTCTTTTCTTATTTTGTTTGTACATATGGTGGTGGATTTCTGATTTTTCCCATCTTCTTTTCTTTTCGTGTTTGGCTTGCCGGGTCTCGGGGTTTTTTAGGCTTTTTGTGCTTTCTGGTTTACTTATGGTTGGTAGTTCCGAGGTTAGGATAGCATGCCCCTCCATCTCGTTTCTTTTTGCTCGACTAGGGGGTTCGTTGGGAAATTTTCCGCACCTCGAGAGTTTTGTTTACGAAGGTAGTTGTTTGGCCGTTGCGTTGGCTGATCTGTTGCCTGTGCTTTGTCAGTCAATAGATTGGTTCGACAATTTGGTGAGAGAGGGAAGAACGATGTCTGAGATCAGGTCTAGTGAGCTCGAGACTGGGTTATCGTCTAGCGGTAACACAGTGGAGGAAGACACAGCCGTCTCCACGCCTCGAGAAGTTAGGGCTTTTTATGCTCTAAGGGAGGAGTGTGGCTTGGACGCCGACGCGCTAGGTAGATTCAGGGACAGGTTTCAGTTCCCAGAACGAGTTAGGGTTCGTCTGCCTGGCGAGGCAGACCGGGCCTGTCACTTCTTTCCTGGGGAGATTTGTTTCTACGAATTTGCCTTTGTCTGTGGATTGAGGTTTCCCGTCCATCCTTTCTTGATGGAACTCTTGGACCATTTAGGTATTGCCCCCGGGCAGCTTATGCCGAATTCGTGGCGAATTTTGGTTAGTTGTATGGGGATCTGGTTTGCCATTAATGACGAGGATATGCTCAGGGTGGACGAGCTTGTCCATTTGTACCGTCTAAAAGCATCAAAGGAGTATGGGTACTACGAATTGGTGCCCTGGGAGAGAAGAACTAGGATCGTCAAGGGTTTACCGTCGTCCTTCAGGTACTGGAAGTCCAGATTTTTCTTTGTGTCTGGGGATGATTTTGAGACTGCCTCTGGAGAGGTTTGGGGTGATATCCTAAGGTTGCGTTGTCGGTGGGAAACCCCGACTTTAGGTGCGTCAATATCTATCCTCATCCTTTGAATTTTGTTGTGCTTACTTCCATGGCTATTGACCTTTTTTTTTTTTTTTTTTTGCACAGTTAAGAGACGACCCAAGCTCAAGAGCAGGTATAGAGAACGGGTACAGAAGGCAATTGATTACGCACTGATGATTGAAAGTTGGGACGAGCTTGTTGACCCCAGAACACTAGCCTTCTATTGCCTCGGACCGGATCCCTCTGCCATCGTCCTGCGTAACCTTGATATTGAAGGAAAAAAGAGTAAGTGTTATATTCGTCAGTACTCACCTTTTTTCTTCCCCTTGATTTTTCTTTTTACTAGTGTTTTCCCTTTGCAGAAATGACGACCAAATTCAATAAGGGCATGTACGCGAAAATGAGGTCCAAGAAGGATGAGCCTCTGTCGAATTTGGGAGCGAAGACAGTGCGCGTCACTAGAAGGGGGAGTCATGTTGCTCCAACCTCCACCGTTTGTCCAATTGTTCCCGCGAGTGAGACGACGAGGACGACTTCTCCTACGGCTTCCGTGGAGGAGATAGGTGGCACTCCCGTCTCTAAAAGGCCGCGGCTGTCTGAAAAGGAGAAGGAGAAAGCTGCCTCTCGCCCGTCCACCCTTTGGAATGACGAGAAGATGGCTGTGGAGCGAGCCCACGAGGTAGTGACGTCTGCAGATTTGAGGGCTTTGACTGGCGTCCCTATTAACGAGGTCGCGGCTCGTCATGTCCACAAGCTCGTTCAGGTGTTAGGGGAGAGTCTGCATCTTTCTTCTGAGTATTTTACTCAGGAGGCTAAGGTGGCGTCTATGACATCTAGGATGGAGGTCTTGGAGGCGGAGAACTCGTCGCTGAAGAAAGACCTTATTGCCTCCATGGGTGAGACTAACACTTTGAAGGAGCAGGTCAAGAAGCAGAACGACGACCTCCGGGTTGAGCGCCAATTGACTAAGGAGAAGGACGAGCAGCTCCTTGGGGCTAGGGAAAGCCTTAAGACCATAGCTGTCAGGTCCGTTGAAGCCTTTCAAACTACTGACGAGTACAATACTGTGCTCTTCAGTTGGTATTTTAAGGGTTTCGAGCTTCTAAGGAGATATCTCGTGAAGCACCCTTTGGGGGTGAATATGGAGGAGCTGGACCTGGAGGAGCTGGATCAAGAAATGGCTGCAGACGAGGCTGCCCGACCTTCTGCTTCCGAGCCTGAAGCTTCTGTGGATGCTCCTGCTGACGATGCTCCCGCTGACGGTGCTCCTGATGACGAGGCTCTTGCTGACGCGGCTCCTGCTGACGATGATGCGGCCTGAACCTGATACTTAGAAATTTTTTGTCTTTCTTTTTGGATACCCACCGTGTTTTAGGGGTTTTTTTTTTTTTAATTTTTAATTTTCAAACAATTAATCTATTTTAAGAACAACGTTTTTAGCCCAGTGTTTATGGGTCTTTGATTGTAGAAACACCTGTAATTTGCCCGTTGTTTTGGGCTTTTAACTTAATTTTCATCTGTGTACTTACTTGTGCTTGTGTTTGCATGGTCGTCGTTTGCGATATGCTGGCCTTGATCGTTCATGCAGTATGCTTGTCTATGTAGGGTCAATCCTTTAACCTTGTAGGTATCGTCATTGTTAGTAACTTACATCCGTTCTATGCGGAATCTTGTTACTTAGCCATTTTTGGCTTTACTTGAACCCTTTTGAGGGGGTTTTATAGTCGTCAGTAACTTACATCCGTCAAGGCGGAATCTTGTTACTTAGCCATTTCTGGCTTTTTGTGACTTACATCCTTTAGGGATTTTATTGTCGTCAGTAACTTACATTCGTCAAGGCGGAATCTTGTTACTTAGCCATTTTTGGCTTTACTTGTACCTTTTTACATAGGTTTTATAGTCGTCAGTAACTTACATCCGTTAAGGCGGAATCTTGTTACTTAGCCATTTCTGGCTTTTTGTGACTTACATCCTTTAGGGATTTTATTGTCGTCAGTAACTTACATTCGTCAAGGCGGAATCTTGTTACTTAGCCTGCTCACAGAGAAACATTAGCTGGATAACATCTTTATTGATTTTAGTAATGAATACATTTCAACGTAACTTCTATTGATGGTATTTTTTCAAGTGTTCAATGTTCCATGGCCTCGGGAGTCTTTGTCCGTCCAGGTTTTCCAGGTGGTAGCTGCCTTGCCTGGAGTAATGGACGACTCGGTACGGTCCTTCCCATGTGGGGCCGAGCTTCCCTTGAGTAGGATCTTTGGTCGCCGGGGTTACTTTGCGCAGGACGAGGTCGCCAATGTCGAGTCATCTGAGTTTCACCCTTCTGTTGTAATAGTCCGTCATCTTTTTCTGGTAGTCCGTCACTCTGCTGCAAGCTTTGTCTCTTACTTCATCTAGACAGTCCAGGTTGAATTGTAGATGCTCATTATTGGTTTCTTCGTCGAACATTTCTCGTCTGGTGCTGGTTACTCCTATTTCGACCGGGATCACTGCTTTAGTTCCGTAGGTAAGCCTGAAGGGGGTCTCTCCCATCGGGGTTCTTGCTGTTGTTTTGTAGGCCCATAAGACATTGAGCAATTCTTCTGGCCAGGCGCCCTTCGCGTCGTCCAGCTTAGTTTTTATGATCTTGAGTAGCGTACGGTTTGTCACCTTCGTCTGTCCGTTCGCCTGTGGATGCCCTGGCGATGAGAACTGGTTCTTGATTCCCAGACCTGAGCAGAAATCTTTGAAGCCTTGGCAGTCGAATTGTCGTCCGTTATCTGATATGATCATCCTTGGAATCCCGAACCTGCAAACTATATTCTTCCACACGAAGCTTCGAATTTTTGCTTCGGTGATGGTCGCCAGTGGCTCTGCTTCAACCTATTTAGTGAAATAATCAATAACAACTAGCAAGAATTTTACCTGACCTTTGCCTAGGGGCAGTGGGCCAACGATGTTGATTCCCCATTGTGCAAATGGCCATGGAGACGTTATCGTCGTCAGTCTTTCTGCTGGAAGTCGTTGGACATTCCCAACCCGTTGGCATTTGTCACATCTCTTGACCAACTGCATTGCGTCCACCTGCATAGTAGGCCAGAAGTAACCTGTTCGAAGAACTTTGCTTACCAGGGATCTAGGGCCAGCATGGTCCCCACAGATTCCTTCGTGTATCTCTTCCAGGATGTACTTAGCTTCTTCTTCACTAACACACTTCAAGTAGGGCATGGAGAAGCCCTTCTTATAGAGGGTGTCGTTGAGAATTGTAAATCTGGCTGCTCTCTTTTTAATCTTTCTGGCCTCGTCTGTATTCGGAGGGAGTTGCCCGTCCTGGAGGAAGGATATGATGGGCGTCATCTAGCTGTCTGTGTTCTGGATTGAGAACGTTGGAACTCCTTCAATGCTGGGGTATTTCTGGATTTCCATTCTTAGGTCCACGTTCGTCGATCCACCCTTTGACGAGGCTATCTTCGAGACTTCGTCTGCCTCCACATTCTGGCTCCTCGGTATCTATATGAACTCCACTTCATCGAACTCCTGAGTTAAACGCTTCGTTAGCTTGAGATATTTCTGCATTCTTTCTTCCTTTGCTTCATATTCTCCCCGGATCTGCCCAATTACTAGTTTTGAATCATTTTGGACTAATAGGTTCTTAGTCCCAAGCACCTTTCCGAGTCTCAATCCCGTCAGAATCCCTTCATATTCTGCCTCGTTGTTGGTGGCCGGGAATTTTAACTGAACTCCGTACTTCAGTACTTCTCCTTCTGGGGTGACTACGACGACCCCCACTCCCCCCTGATTTCGAGCTGAAGAACCGTCGGTCTGTATCATCCATCTCTCGGCCTCGTTGGCGTGCTTATCCTCATCCGGGGAAGTGAACTCGGCGATGAAATCCACCAAGGCTTGTGCTTTAATGGCTGTCCTGGGATGGTACTCGATATCAAATTGGCTGAGTTTAATTGCCCATTGGACTATTCTTCCAGCTGCTTCAGGCTTGTTCATGGACTTTTTGATAGGTTGGTCCGTCATCACCAGGATGGGATTTGCTTGGAAATATTGTCTTAGTTTTCGGGAGGACACAATCAACGCAAATGCAATCTTCTCAATCTTTGGATACCTGGACTCAGCCCCCTGGAAGGCTTGGCTGACGTAATAAACCGGAAGCTGCTTCTTGCCTTCTTCTCTGATCAGGGCTCCACTGACGGCCGTATCTGATACTGCTAAATACAGATATAAGTTCTCACCTTCTTTGGACGGGCTCAGAAGGGGTGGATTACTCAAGTAGCGTTTGAGCTCTTGGAAAGCTGCTTCGCATTCGTCTGTCCAAGCGAAAGCTTGTTTTAAGGTTTTGAAGAAGGGCAGGCATTTGTCCGTAGCCCTAGAGACGAACCTATTGAGGGCTGCAATCCTTCCAGTAAGCTTCTGGACTTCTTTGACGGTCTTGGGTGATGCCATGTTGATTATGGCTTGCACCTTCTCCGGGTTTGCCTCTATCCCTCTTTGGGACACCATGAATTCCAGGAATTTTCCTGAAGCTACACCAAAAACACACTTACTAGGATTCAGCTTCATTTGGTATTGCCTGAGGGTAGCAAATGTCTCCTTGAGGTCGTCCAGATGGGCAAGTTCTTCTTTACTCTTGACGAGCATGTCATCCACGTACACTTCCATATTCCTACCTATCTGCTTGTTGAACATTCTGTTCACCAATCTTTGATACGTAGCACCTGCATTTTTCAGTCCAAAGGGCATTACCTTATAGCAATACAACCCCTGGCTTGTGATGAAAGCAGTCCTCTCTTGATCTTCGTCAGCCATTCTTATCTGGTTGTATCCCGAGAAGGCGTCCATGAATGTCAACAACTTATGTCCGGCAGTAGAGTCCACAAGCTGGTCAATCCTTGGTAGGGGGAAACTATCCTTCGGGCACGCTTTATTCAAGTCCGTGAAGTCCACACACATTCTCCACTTCCCATTCGCCTTTTTGACGAGGACAACGTTTGCAAGCCAATCAGGATAGTAGACCTCCCGGATGAATCCCGCCTTCAACAGTTTATTTACCTCGTTTGTGACTGTCTGATCTCGTTCTGGAGCAAATACCCTTCTCTTCTGCTTGACGGGCTTCTTCTCTGGATCCACGTCCAGCTTGTGCTGGATGATTTCTGTGGATATACCAGGCATGTCCTCATGACTCCATGCGAAGATATCTTGGTTCTCTTTTAGGAACTGGACTAGCCTTGACTTCATCTCGGGGCTTAGCGTCATCCCTATCCTCGTCGTCTTGGTATCTTCTTTTTCGTCCAGCTTCACTGTTTCTAAAACTTTTATTTTCTCTTCTTCTTTCTCTTCAATCGTCCAAGTATGGTTTTCTTTTGCGGCCAAGACGGCCTAGTAGCATTCTCTGGCTAAGACCTGATCGCCTTTTACTTCTCCAACCCCGTTGTCCGTTGGGAACTTTACCTTCAGGCAGTAGGTGGACGTGGCTGCCTTCCATTTGTTGAGCGTGGGTCTTCCAATGATCACATTGTAAGACGAGGGGCAGTCTACCACTAAAAAGTCTATCTGGCGAGTCAATTGCTTCGGGTAGGTCCCCACCGTTATTGTCAACGACACTATGCCCTTGGGATATACTCTGTCTCCACTGAAACTGACAAGCGGGGTGTCAAAGGGACGCAGTTTCTTTGGATCTAACTTGAGCTGCTGAAATGCTGGGAAGTAGATGATATCTGCTGAGCTATCGTTGTCTACGAGGATCCTTTTGGTGTTGAACCCTTCTATTGTCAGCATTATGACTAACGGGTCATTGTGGGGCTGCTTCACTCCTCTGGCATCTGCTTCATTGAAAGACATATCTTGATCCGTCCGTCGCAGCTTGGACGGAGGTATCATGTAGACACTGTTCACTTGCCTTTGATGGGCTTTCCTGAGGGACTTGAACGACCCCCCGGTTGTGGGTCCCCCTGTGATCGTCTGTATCTCCCCGATCACGTTCTGAGGTGGTTGGGATTGGCGGCTACCGTTCCTGGATGAGGACTCGTGCTGGTTCTTATTTCCGTCTTGAAATTTACTGTATTCTCCTTTCTTCACAAACTTCTGTAATTTCCCTTTCCGTATCAACTCCTCTATCTGTTCCTTCAAGTCCCGACAGTCTTCTGTATAATGGCCATGATCCTTGTGAAATCGGCAATACTTATTTTTATCGCGAACATTAGGAGATGAATGCAATGGCCGCAGCCATTTAAGGTAGTGTTCGTCCTTAATCTGCGTTAAGATTTTGTCAACAGGCATAACAAGGGGAGTAAGTTTTACCGTCCTTGGATTTTTATCGTCTCTCCTTCTGTTACCGTCATTGGTCCGACGATCTGGGCGCTCCCTTTTTTGTCCCCTACGTTCGTCATCCTTCCTTCCTCTGTCTCCTGGCTTTTCTGTATCTTTTATGGCTGCTAGTGCGTCTTCAGCATTCATGTACTTCTGTGCTTTTATGAGCATTTCTGCCATTGTTTTTGGAGGCTTCTTCGCGAGTGAAGCCACGAGGTCCCTGGACTTTAGACCCGCTTTGAAAGTCATCAGCTGCACCTTATCGTCTGCTTCGTCCACCTCTAAGGTTTCCCTAGTGAAGCGCTTAACGTGCGACCGCAGGGTTTCTTTTTCTCCTTGCCTGATGGTAAGCAAATAATCCGCTGGCCTCTTGGGACGCTGTCCTCCAATGAAGTGCCGTAAGAAGGCATTACTCAATTGGTCAAAATTGTCAATGGATGACGTTGGCAGCTTGGTGAACCATTCCCTTACAGCTCCTTTAAAGGTAGTTGGAAATGAACGACACATTATCTCATCAGGGGGCTGCTGGAGCCCTAGAGTCGTTTTGAAGGTGTTGAGGTGATCTTGTGGGTCCTTGAGCCCATCAAACGGTTCCAGTTGTGGCAGCCTGAACTTCGACGGTACTAGGCATCCCAAGACCGCGACTGTGAAAGGCGAATCTGTTGCCCTTACCAATCTGCCCACGCTCTGATCTGTCTTCTCCCTGATGGCATTTTTCAATTCGTCCATCTCTTTCCTCATTTCCTGAAGAAGATCTGAATTTTGATCTCCTGGAGTAGTAGGCCTTGGATGACCACTTCTCCTGTGGCTATTTCCTTCGTCCTCCATGTTGTTTTTGGATCGATTCTCCTCCTGTTGAATCTGTAATTTCATCTCTTGATTTTGCTTGGTGAGTTCCTCGACAACGGCTGTGAGAGCTTGAACCTGCTGGGCTAAGGCTGCGGAATCTTGGTTGGATTCCATCTGAAAATGTTAGGTCACAATCTGAATGACCCCTTGTGATAAACCCTAATTAATTAATTAATTAGCCAAGTTGTTAATTAATCAATTAAGCATGCAATTGCGTGGAAGCACAAACAAATCACCAAATACTAAATATGTAGCGGAAAATAAATAACACGGTGATTTGTTTACGAATGGGGAAAACCCTAACGGCAAAAACCCCACCGGGTGATTTTCAGGTCACCACTCCCGAAACTCCACTATTATCAAATCAAGCGGTTACAAGAAAGGAATCCCAAGTACCTTACCAACCTACAGTTGAACCCTTACCCCAATACCCAATTGGACTTGATCTGTAGTGACAATTTCCACCTTTGATGCACGGCTCCCAAGTACGTGACTAACCAATGCGCGGATCCCAGTACGCGACTTCAGAACACCAACTTGAGGAAGAATGGTTGGCTGCAAAGTTCTTCAGTTCATCCACGTGATGAATAGCAGGAAGATGCTTGGTTACAAAACCCTATGGTGCAAAGACACAGCAACTTCTTGATGAAGGATGAACTAGGTCAAGAACTTCGTCTGTTGATCACAATTTGCATAAACAGAGATTGCTCAATGATAATACAACTTGTGTCACCCAAAACGGCTCTTAAAATAATCCTTTTATATGTTTAGGGTTAGAAGAAAAGAAGTCCCAAAAACATATTCACGGATCCCAAGAAAATCAGATTTGGAATTCTGACTTTTTAAATCTCGACAGATAGCAGGTGTTGAGGTAGCTATTGAGAGGTGTCGAGCTTTAAAAACTTTGCACTTTAGCTTGCTTTTTCTTGGACAGACTTGATGACTTCAACACTTGACCTTGAAACATTGTTCCTTGAAGTATCAAAAACACCTAGATCTACCCATTTACAAGCAGAGTGCGTTTTGTCAAAGGATTAGCCAATTTACATAACTAAGTGACATATGTTCTTAAACAAGTTAAAACATATATGTCCTAACAATCTCCCCCTTTGGCAATCCGTGACAAAACCACAACAAACAAATGAGCATATGAGAGAAGTCATAAATCACTCAACTCATATTCACTTGTTGAATACAATAAAATCTATCCTAACACAAACTCTTGAAAAACTTTGCAAGAAGAGAGCTTATGATAAGTAGACTTTGACAACCTGTATTTCTGAAACACTTTAAACAAAACTCATCAAGGCATCTTGTGTGAAATAGAAATAAATAGATTGCATACAAGTAAAGAACATGTGTATAAAGATAGAAAAGAAATAACACATGAAGAGAGAGGTGAAAGAAACATACATCAACATATATAAGAGAGAAGATAAGTACAATGTATATAAGAATGGTCAAAGGACCTCATATACAAGAACAATGCATCTAAAAAGAATAGAAAAGAAAAGATACATCAAACCTCACTACATCCCTCAAAAGTATCAACACTCCCCCTATCAAAAATGTCCTATACTAACTCTCCCCCTAAGATGACTACTCTCATAACCCAAAACTACTCCCCCTTTTTGTCACGAGTGACAAAGGGTAGAGTGTCATGTAGACATCTCATCGGTAGAGCTAGCATCTCCATCATCATCATCATCATCATCATCATCCTCATCCTTAGAATCTGAAGCTACTGGAGTAGGTGGTGAAGGAGTAGCCTCTAGAGCAAAACCACCCATGGTCGCCTGCCGTCGTGCAATACGACCAACATGAACATTCACCTGATATAACTCAGCAGAGAGTGTATCAAGGCGAGTGTCCATGCGCTGCAGCTGCGCCATGATATCACCAAGGGATACATCGCTCGAAGAGGAAGAAGGAGCAGATGTAGAAGGAGCAGATGTAGATGGAGCTGATCTGGATGGTGCTGAACGGGAGGGAGGAGTGGCACCAGGCTGTCTCGACCTGAACTGCGCCTCACTACGTTTTACAGTAGCGGCATCTATGGCAGATATGTGTGTGAAATGGTCGGACACAGGAAAGGGAACGGAAAAATGGCGTAGAATCTGCGTGATAGCAGAAGGAAAGATGAGCTTATCACGGGACGTCGAATCAAGATAAACATCTATGATAGACCAGATGAAGTGAGAAGGGAAGTCTATGGTCAAATGCTCAAGTAGAGAGAGCAAAAATCGAGCACGAGGCTCTGTGATAGAGTTATAGTGAGATAGAGGATGGAGAACAAAAGTCATCACCATGTTCATGAATCTAGGACCTTTAGCAAAAGGCCTACATGATGTGAACTGATGCTCACCCCAATCAGCAGGACGCTGACAGAAGGCAGAGATGAGCTCTTCTTTGGACACAGTCCTCAGACGCTCACAAGAGGGGCAATCAGGAAACTCTATCCTAGGTACCCTAAGCACATCCGCAACAAGTTGCGGTGTGACAGGAATGCGCATACCTCGAACGCGAGTGGAAAAATGAGGTACTGAAAGATCAATCCCGTGGATATTGGAGTAGAACTCCTGTATCAGCACGAGAGGGCAAGTGACCGGAATGTCACACAGTGACCCCCATCCCCTTCTGTGAATGACAGAGGGAAGGTCAGTGTCAGCGAAGTCCGCCAAAATGACTTGGCGTTCCGAATGAACACCTCGTCTAGAAAAGTTCTCAGTAAATGCCTTTTGGGCATCTCCATCACGGAACCGAATGTTAAAAGGAGCAGAATCAGAAGATGAAGATGCTCTAGAACGCAGAGGGTTCCGAGTAGGAGTAGATTTACGTTTGGGTGCCATAGACACTACTAACGTAAAAGAATGAGAAAGAGATAAAGAGGGAGACAAACAGAAAAGTCCCAAATCAGTTCAAATATGACAGATATATGAACAAAGAGTACGTATGCATGGGAATGCATGAACATGTGACGTGCAAAACAGAAATATCATCATGGGCTCAGCCCAATCCAATCCTAATCAGCATATACACAAAGTACTCACATCTAAATGCATGAAAATATCATTATAATGCACATGAAATGCAATGTATGACATTTTGAAATCATTTAAGTCCAAACCCAACTCAAAATTTTAATAAAAACTCAATAATTTTGAAAAACCCCAAATTTTTATGAAAAATCCCAAAAACTAGGTTTTCAAAACATGAAATGCATGAAAAAGGAAGAGAAAAGAGATCTTACCAAGTGATTTGAGCAAGAAATGAGCAAGATCCAAGTGGGTTGAAGGATTTGAGTGAAAGGAGAGTGAAAGGGAGATGAACAGACACGGAGAGATCGAGAGAGATCGAGTGAAATGAGTTCAGAATCGCGATCAGCACTTAAATAGGCACCTCAGTAATTCTCGACAGCTGAGGTGTCGAGAGGTATTGAGGAGGCTGTCGAGGAAGGTATCGAGGAAAAAGCCTTCGACAGATGCAGGTATCGAGAGGTATCGAGATGCAAGGAGAATTTCAGATACACGAAGCTCGATCGATCCAACAGGTGTCGAGAATCTATCGAGAGGACAGAGACTTTCTCGATCGATCCACCAAGTGTCGAGGGAAGTGTCGAGATTGCGATAAGAAAAGCTTGAGAATCTCGACAGATGACCAGGTATCGAGGAGGTGTCGAGGAAGGTGTCGACCACAAAAAAAGGCAGTTTTTCGAGAAGGGAAAAACACAGACATGAATGCAATCCAACACACATCTCTACCAAAGATCCACTCAACATATAAACCTCTCAAAACATCTCTCAATCAAGAAATTAAGCACAAGGATCATGCAAAACACACACACACACTAAACAAGTCTAACCAATTTTATATTTCAAAAACAAGTTATGACAGTTTAGTGAGCATACATTAGCATATGTAAACACTTGTGATGGCCAAATCACATTGTACCTGCACATGTATCAAAAGTAGCAAAGAATGTTGCGTGTTGTATGTGAAAAACATCGCAAGATTGCATATGTGTATAGATGTTATGACGATCTGAGATATGAGTAAATAACTTTTAACTCACACACAATCATAACTGTTTGATGGGGACTATCACCTTCAAGGTACATCCTATAACTCCCACATCTCCTAGAAAACACGTTTGCAATCATATTTAAAGCATCTTTAATCTTTTTGCTTTATATTTTCTTTGCATATTTTTTTTTAAGCATATCATGCATGGGCATAAAAAGAGAGAAAAGAAATACCCAAGATGTTAAGCATTTGACATCGCAATTTTGCTATGCCGAAGCATACGAATGTCTTTGACACTGCACTTTTGCTATGCCGAAGCATACAGGTGTCTATGACACTGCACTTTTGCTATGCCGAAGCATACAGGTGTCTTACTATGATTGGCGGGTAACAGTGGTGAGATGGTTATTTATGCCTTTCTCTTAGGATTTTCTAGTCCTACCCGTCAAAAAGAGTGATATGAGTGTTAAGTTTAAGAGATAACTTAATCTTACTCATCACAAACAAGAGCCACAAAGCTCACTTGCTTAGTTGTGCATAGAGATGCTCATCTAAGCTACAAGAGATACAAAGTTTAGAAACTTTGTTTCAATGGCCATCCAAGGTACACAAATACCAAAGTACACATAACACACACTGTTTTTGTATTTTTCAATTTTTCAATTTTTTTTATTATATATTTTTATCAAAAAAAATAAGCAAAATTGAAAATAAACAAACAAAAACATGTTAAGCAAAGCATGAAAGAAAGATGCATATGCATGAAGGCATGATAGAAGAGTGCAGATGCATGAAAACATAATTTCAAAAACAGATAAGAAATCAAGCAAAGAAAGTCCTACATTAGATAGAAAGAATTAAAGCAGAGGACAAACAGTAAAGACAATTAAGTCTTAGGATCCTTTATCACCCACACAGCACGAGTCTTTGGCCGTGAAGATGAAAAGGCACGTGTCCTAGTATGATTACTAAAGGACATAGAGGAATTAGAATTCCCCTGAAATTGAGTCAAAAAGCTCAAAACTTTTAATAACTCAACAAGAATAGGTACAGAGCCTTTAGACAAAGGATGAGACCTATTGGACACTCGCTTATGAGGAAACAACTTGAAACAATTAGGGCGAGTGTGACCAGAATCACCACAATGGTGACAAACATGAGTAGTTTTAGAGCTACTCGGCTTCCTAGAAGGAGGTCTAACCTTGGAGGTTGACAACTTAGGACAATTTGGCCTAATATGACCAACAATATGACAATGATGACAAGTGGGGACAAATTCAGAATTTTTATTCAACCTAGGAGGAGTTTTAGACATAGGTTTAGAAACTTCAGCGTTAACATCAGAAATTTTACCTTTGTCTATCTTAGCAATATTAGCCTTCAACTCTTCATTATTCCTTTTAAATGGGGGAATATAAAAATCTTTTTCTTTTGAGTTAGGCTCAACAACAAGTTTGGCACTAGTTAATTTTTCAACTTCAGTTTTAAATTCAACTAGTTGCTCTTCCAAACTCTTAATTTTGTCCACCTGAGATGAAATTTGATTTTTAAAATTCTCATTCAAATTATTGGCTTCATCCAATTTTGCAATCAAATCATCTTTTTCAAGCTTGACCTTTTTAAATTTAGCTTTTAATTTTGCAGAATATTCAAGAGATTTCATACAAAAATTATAAAGCTTGCAATAGGCATCTTGAATATCATCATCATCATTCAACATAAGATCATGCAAATCAAAACAATCAAGAGTTTCCATGACAACAGGGGTCAATGGATCAACACAGCAAAGATTAAACCTAATCAGAGTGTGCCTGCTCTGATACCACTTGTTAGGTCACAATCTGAATGACCCCTTGTGATAAACCCTAATTAATTAATTAATTAGCCAAGTTGTTAATTAATCAATTAAGCATGCAATTGCGTGGAAGCACAAACAAATCACCAAATACTAAATATGCAGCGGAAAATAAATAACACGGTGATTTGTTTACGAATAGGGAAAACCCTAACGGCAAAAACCCCACCGGGTGATTTTCAGGTCACCACTCCCGAAACTCCACTATTATCAAATCAAGCGGTTACAAGAAAGGAATCCCAAGTACCTTACCAACCTACAGTTGAACCCTTACCCCAATACCCAATTGGACTTGATCTGTAGTGACAATTTCCACCTTTGATGCACGGCTCCCAAGTACGTGACTAACCAATGCGCGGATCCCAGTACGCGACTTCAGAACACCAACTTGAGGAAGAATGGTTGGCTGCAAAGTTCTTCAGTTCATCCACGTGATGAATAGCAGGAAGATGCTTGGTTACAAAAACCTATGGTGCAAAGACACAGCAACTTCTTGATGAAGGATGAACTAGGTCAAGAACTTCGTCTGTTGATCACAATTTGCATAAACAGAGATTGCTCAATGATAATACAACTTGTGTCACCCAAAACGGCTCTTAAAATAATCCTTTTATATGTTTAGGGTTAGAAGAAAAGAAGTCCCAAAAACATATTCACGGATCCCAAGAAAATCAGATTTGGAATTCTGACTTTTTAAATCTCGACAGATAGCAGGTGTCGAGGTAGCTATCGAGAGGTGTCGAGCTTTAAAAACTTTGCACTTCAGCTTGCTTTTTCTTGGACAGACTTGATGACTTCAACACTTGACCTTGAAACATTGTTCCTTGAAGTATCAAAAACACCTAGATCTACCCATTTACAAACAGAGTGCGTTTTGTCAAAGGATTAGCCAATTTACATAACTAAGTGACATATGTTCTTAAACAAGTTAAAACATATATGTCCTAACAGAAAATAATAGTTGATTGGAAACTATCTTCTGGAGTCGGAACACGAAAATGTCGTTCCACACAGACGGCGCCAAACTGATGAGGCGTGAGCTCGTCAGTTAATTGTCAGATGGAAGCAACCTCCAGCCTACAAAGGTGGTCACCGGTGTGGTGTCTGCCACAGTGCCTCCGATGCCAAAGTCAGTATCAATTGCTAGTTGAGAATGAACAATATAGAAATGAATCGAGCAAAAAGAAATCCCTTAGTGTGTATGTACCTTGTCATTGGCAATGTGTGGGCTTTTTATACCCTTTCATGGCCTCTAGCCGTTGGAGTAGTTATGGAGATCTTAATGCTCCTCTTGGTAACGTTTGGGACAGAGTAATGTGGCATCAATGTGCTCCAACGGTCCATACAGTTGGCCTCGTAACCGTTCTGGGTTTAATTGACTGCATTGAATGGCCTGGACGTCTTCGTCAGTAACGTGAATGATCACTTCGTCGTCCCTGATGGTGCATTCGTCTATAGATGAGGTCGTCCGTGTGAGGCGGGCTCGTCAGTCCCGTCACAAACTATAATAGAAGTTAGAAGAATATGGTTCACCTAAAAAAAATTAATCAAACACACTAAAAATATATTTGTAGAGAATAAAAGAAAAAAAATAATTGTAAAATTCTTTAAAAAAGAAATGACAAAATTTGAAACAATTGTTGCTATTTATATATTACACCTAATTATAAAATGACAAAGTTTAGTTACAAAATTAGTTGTAGTCTTAGACTACAATCTTACTCAATAAAATAAAAATTGCTACATATTTTGAAAATCTGAATTGCATGTTCTTTACGCTCTTAATACACATGTCAAATTTTGTATCAATCAAATATAATATACTATATGATCAATAAGCTTATATTTTATGCATAATTTTAAACTACAAAAACTTGTAAGTAAAACAATTTATTGATGACATAGATATTGATATTTAATTTTTCTAGAAATTTTACAAGTATGGAGGATATAAGAAGAAAAATAATCTAATGGTGGATTTGTCAAAATCCACATCCAATAAAAAGATATTAAGAAATGTTGTAATTTAAGGTTACAACTAATTTTATAGTTAAATTTTGTCTATTATAAAATAGTGTTATATTCCCTTGTGGCTAGTATATCTTATGTGTCAAAGATAGTTTAATAGTTGAATGTGTACTTTTTGGTGTTTAAATGAAAATGTCTAGGATTGAAATGACCCTCACAATTATCAAATTGTTATTATTATTTTTTTTTTTAAGTCATGTTTATTTTTTATAGAGCTAATGTGGGGACATGTATAAAAGTTGATCTTTGGAAGTCAACCAAGAAAGTATGAGTTACTTTATTCCTTTCATACTAGATTGTAATCATTTTGAAAATGAATTCTATGACTTTGTCAAGAGGGATTGCATCATTGGGGGGGTGGGGGGAAACACATTCCATTCTTTTAATCTGTATCTTTCTTGTCCAACGTTACCATTCTCCTAACACGCTATGCCACGGACAACGGGTATAAGCTTAAGCTGGGCTTGGTGTGGTGTTCTTCTTTACTTTCCTCTTTTTCTAATACATTTACCTAGCTTAGTGACAGCCAAGCTGCCTCAGGGTTATCTAATTGCAAACCCTTCTACTACATGGACCAATGACAATCTCTCCGGTTATTGGTATTATCCGGACCGAGCAATCTTGAGAATCATCCATGTCAGTGGATTCTCATTCGCCAGTTCACAACATGTATTTGCTTACGGCTTCTTCTGTTTTGGAAGGTGCGACCGTCGTCTCCTTGCCATTTACAGTATTTATTACGACAGCAGCATAGGCGATATTGACAAGTCTGTTGATCCACAACTAGTATGGTCAGCTAACCAAAAGAATCTGGTTAGCTTTGGTGCGACTCTGCAGCTCAGTTCAGAAAGAGGTTTGGTGTTAAGAGATTCTGACGGAACTACAGCTTGGTCAACAAACATCGGCAACAAATCTGTGGCTGGTCTAAATTTAACCGACACGGGTCACCTCGTGCTCTTGGACAAAAATAATGCGACAATTTGGCGTTCTTTTAATCACCCAACCGACTCGCTGATTCTTTGGCAACCTCACGGTTATCTTAATGCAAAGCCCTCTACTTCATGGACCAACACTCTTTCTGCTCCTGATTCTGTCCAATTCAGCGACGGATCAACTATGAGAATCATCCTTAATAGTGAATCCTTTGGCCTAGTATTTGCTTGTGGCTTCTTTTGTAATCAAACCTGCAACGACTATCTTTTTGCCATTTTTGTTCTTTATATTGACGTCGACATTCGCGAGGATGTTGCTCCACAAGTAGCATGGTCTGCTTACCAGAAGAATCCTGTAAGCATTAATGCCGCTTTGCAGCTCAGTTCAGAAAGAGGTTTGGTGTTACAAGATGCCAATGGAACTACAGTGTGGTCCACAAACATCGGCACAAAATCAGTAGCTGGCCTCAACTTAACCGACACGGGCAACCTCATGCTCTTAGATCAAAACGACAAAACAATTTGGCAGTCTTTTGATCACCCAACCGACAAGTTGCTTCCTGGGCAAAAATTGATGGTAGGGCAGAAACTCACCTCTAGTGTTCCAGCAGCAAAATATCAGATTGAAGGAGCATTGTTTTCACTCTTTGTCTCTAGTCGCGGGTTGTTCGCTTTCATAGAGTCTAATGCCTCAGAACAATATTTTTCTTTCAATTTAAGATTCCATCAGCATTATCATTGCAGTACATGAGATTTGGGCCTGATGGACACTTGAGAGTGTATGAGTGGAACCAAGAGGGTTTCCAGTGGAAGGAAGTGGCTGATCTTCTCAAAACAGATAACTGTAGTTATCCTATGGTTTGCGGCAATTACGGAGTTTGTAAAAACAGCCAGTGTAGTTGTCCTCTACCTGAAAATGGGACAGACTATTTTAAGGAAGTGAACGAAAGGGAGCTTGACAGTGGATGTTCCTTAATTACTCCCATCTCTTGTGAATCTTCCCAAAATTGGCATATTTTGGAGCTTGAGAACGTTACTTACTTTAACCACAATGCAGAACTCCAAAACGTAAATTCAGAGTTTTGCAAACAAGCATGCTTAAAAAATTGTTCCTGCAAAGCTGCTACTTTCATACAGGACTCTTCTGGAAGTCCCTATATCGGGTCGTACGTGCTCGTTACAATCCCAAGTTTATTCACTTATGAATGCGGTGATGATGTTTGATGCTTATAATTATTCTGCGTTTACAGCATACATCAAGGTGCAGAATGTCTCAAGTGCAGTCCCTCTTTCCCCAAGATCAGTTCCTTCTCGAGAGGAGACAAACCATGGAAAGACAAGAAATGGGCTTGTAATAGTACTGGGGTCCAGCGTAGCAACTACTTTTGGTCTGTTTCTTTTAATCGGGATATTGGTTTTTTGGTTTTGGAAAAGTAAAAATTTTGATGAAGCTGATGAGTACTATCTAGATCATGTACCTGGAATGCCCACACGATATTCTTTTAAGGATTTGCAAGTCATGACGAGGAATTTCAAGAACAAGTTGGGTGCGGGTGGATTTGGCACAGTTTTTGAAGGGGCTCTAATTGATGGCACTAAAATTGCTGTTAAGCGTCTTGATGGTTTTAGTCAAATAAGGAAATCGTTTTTAACTGAAGTTGAGACAATTGGTAGCATTCATCATCTCAACTTGGTAAGATTGACTGGGTTTTGTGCTCAAAAATCTCATTTGCTTATTGTTTATGAGTACATGTCTAATGGGCCTTTGGATAAATGGATTTTCCACAAGACACGAGAGATTAATCTAGATTGGCAACAGAAAAAGAAGATCATTCTTGACATAGCAAAAGGACTTGCTTATCTTTATGAAGAATGTGGTAGAAAGATAGCTCACTTAGACGTTAATTAAACCTGAAAATATCCTCCTAGATGAGAATTTTAATGCAAAAATTGCTGATTTTGGTTTGTCTAAATTGATTGATCGGGACCAGAGTCAAGTTGTAACAATTATGAGAGTAACTCCTGGCTATTTGGCTCCAAATTGTTGACTTCAATAATTACTGTGAAAGTAGATGTGTATAGTCTTGGAGTCGTGCTATTGGAAATATTGTGCGGTCGGAGACATTTTGATAATTCTCAACCAGAGGAGGCAATGCATTTACTAGGACTGTTCAATGAAAAGTTACAGGAGAAGCAGTTGTTGGATCTAGTTGATGAGTACAGTGAAGAAATGCAATTACATTGAGCAGAAGTTGTAGATATGATGAGGGTTGCTGTGTTTGCAATATGATTTTACAAAGAGGCCTTCCATGTTAATGGTTGTTAAGGTCTTGGAGGGTGCTGTGGACGTTGAAGAGAGCATAGATTTTAACTTCTGCAATCCACCTATTCCAAACACTAGAGCAAGAGTCATGCGTCAGGATATAAGCAGCGCGACAGTTTTATTGGATTCAGTTCTATCAGGACCACGATGACAATTCACAAGAACAAGTATTTTTGTTGCATGATGAGTGAGGTAATATCTCTGGTCTGTAATGAATTCCTTCTAGTGCTTATTGAATTTTCTAATTTCCAAATTGTTGTAGCAAGTTCGAACCCAACTATGGCAAAGCTTCATATATGTCCCTATATATGATGTTGTTAGAAATGTGTGTACGACATCCATTTGAAGGTGATATTCAAGTTTGAAATTTATGAATTATTGAACAAAGATCTCATTTGCTATAATTTTTACGATTCCTAATTGTTTTTGTAAGAATTATTAGTCAAGTATCTAACTTTGCAGGTCCAGTTAAGTCAATCTTTGTTAAATTCCGCAGTTTTTCATTATCAGTTATTTACTTCACCAGGCTCAAATTCATCTAATTTAATTGAATGAGGTTAGATGGTTGTGCTTACAAGTTCAGTTTTTTTTTTTTTTTTTAAATGTGAGGGTGAACCTTTCCTTGTATATAATTAGAACAATGAAATGGAGAGACTCAATCATGTTCGGATTCATATATGTTCCTAGGAAAAGTACCTCAATTAAACCCTCCTCACATTCTCTCTCCTGAACAATCGCGTGGAGCCAACAAGTCCGTGTGAGAGAGGCACGAACCCCTTGCAAAAACGTGTGGAACGAACTTGTGAGACGGACACAATATTATAGTGGCCCTTGGGCCATGAAGTAAAAGTAACTTGATTAACCCTTTTACCTAAGGGTGTTCATCAAACTACATAAACCGCACAAACCACAAAAACCGCACAAAAACCGCCCGCAAAATGGCATAATTACACCACACCGCAAGTAATAGTGTACCGTATCGCACCGCACCCTCTCTATATATTAATATATTTATTTATTTTTATTATTAAATATATTATTAATAGTTTAAAAAAAAAAAAAAAAAAAATTTGATAACCCTAACAAGTGTTGACTAGAAAAGCCAACCCAAAATAAAGAAAAACTAGCTCAATAATTTAAAACTTGCCCCAAAAAAAGGGAAAAATTAGTTTTGGGTTGGGTAAGAAAAGCCCAAAATTTGAAAAATATACAAATTTTAAACTGCATCTTATACATAGTATCGCATATGTGATCGCAAAAATGAGGTGCGGTGCGGTTATGATTTTGGCTAAACTCTAAACCACACCACACCACACTGTACCGCACATATGATCGCAAAAATAAAGTGCGGTGCAGTTATAGTTTTAGTTAAACCGCACTGCAAAGTGTGGTGCTAAAAATGGCCAAAAACCGCATCGCACCGCACCGCGAACACCCCTACCATTAGTTTTACCCTTTCCATTCAAAACATTTCACTTTTTAACTAACCTTTACCTTTTCTATTCAAAAGGTTTTTTTTTTTTTTTTGGGGTGCTTTTTTCTTACCAACTTTACCTAGGTCTCCCACTTGCAAAAACGTGTGGAACGAGCTGGTCCAGATATGAGTGTCCGCCGAGGAAAACATTTCTCTTGATTTTATTTTAAAAAAACTGGAGAGAATCTATTTTATAAGATTAAATATTATAAATTGAAAAGCGTACATAATGTTACATTATTTAAAATTTAAATAACATGATATTCTATACACTATTAGATTTAGTTAATAAACTCTAAACAATGAAATTAATGAATTCTCTTCATTTTCAATAAAATAGAGAATATCCTTTTGCGTGGAGTCGTGGACCATTAAATAATTGCATAAAAATAATATTAGATGCCTAACTTTTTTCATATGTGGAAGTGACACATTATTATTAGTACAACATCATTTTCATATGAGACTAATTATGACATCATGTTTATAATTGGTTGGAAGTGGTGATTGAATTATCTATTGCAGTAGGTTTGAACCCTAATATGGAAATCGCCATGACTTCTCTATCTGTAACTTATATGTCACTTAATTTAAATGGTGTTGGTAGAAATATGTGTACGACATAGATTTAAATGTTATATTTCATATTCCAAATTTATGAATTATTGAATCTCTCATTTGCTATAAGGTTTATATTTAAAAAAAAAAAAAATTAAACTATAAATAATCAAGTATCTGACTTTTGCAAGTTCAATTAATATTCAAAATCATGATAAAAAAAAAAAATTCAAAATCTTTGTCGAATTCTATAAATTTCATTATCAATTATTTAAGTCATCACCGGGTTCAAATTCATCTGGTTTGGCTGAGGTTACTAGTAGTATGATATTGATGCTGTTTTCAAGCCTTTGGTTTGGATGCACAAGAAAAATATAGAATTAGGTCATTTCATGAAAATTGTATAATGAAGATCAGACATGTCTCGGACTAGACTACTCATCCTATTGATATGATTACAATTGAAACCATTTCATCAAGAGATAGGTCATTCTCAAAGACTGGTAAGCAGTCTTTTTTGATACATGACTGGTAAGTAGTAGTGTTTTGTTTTGTTTTTTGTTTTTTGTTTTTGTTTTTGTTTTTGTTTTTTTGTTTTTTTTTTTTTTTGTGCAAATAAGACTGGTTAGTAGTCTTGAGTAGTTAATCTATACTACTAGTAACATGATTCACTGTTTGAGTTTTATCATTTTGCATACCAAAATACCCTCAAATTTATATGTTTAGAAAGTTTAAATAATAAAGTTAGATACGAAAAAGTGCTAATTTAAACACTTCTAAATTTTAGATATTTATCCATATCCCTTAAAATTAGGCACTTCACCTTTCAAAAAAAAAAAAAAATTAGGCACTTCAATCTCTCCTTATTCCTTCTTAACGTCAAGTCCGTTACTAAGTGTGGGTTTGGATCTCATGATTGTGTTTCCCGTTTGCGTTTTCTCTCTCTCTTTTTTTTTTTTTTTTTTTTTTTGCACTTGTTTCTACTTTTAGAGACAAAATTCACTGTTCATAAATAGTGCGCGCACTGTTCACGCACTGTAGTAGCACTGTTCACGCATTTAAAAATATTAAAAATTGGTCCCATAGCACTATTCACACATTTAAAAATTATTTTGCTACAGTGTTTTCAGTTTTCAGTTTTCAATTTCAGCAAAAATAAGTTATATCCAAACGGATCCTTAATCTTTAAAAGAAAAATCTCTTTCTATTTTTCTCTTAGAGGAAGGAGTAGTCCTTTCCTACAAGGTAATTCTTTTAGTGTTTTTATTTATTTTTTAATTTTTTTATTGCTCATATGATTTTGATTGTTCTATATGATTTTTTGTTGTTTCTTTCTCTTTTATTATTTTGAAAATTTTTGACACTAAAATATAAAAAAAAAGTTCATCACGCACGCAAAGCGTGTGGTGAGGCTAGTTACTTAATATGCCTTAGTGTTACCACCCAAGGTGATGGTTTTCAATTTTTTATTGCCAAATGGTTTGGTGGGCATTAGATCTTGAGTTTGACTCTTGCAATGAAAAATGCTTATAAAGTACTAGCGAAACACCAGCTTAGTGCTCATTCATGACTAGGTGGCACTTAGGTAAACATGGCTCACTAAATCCAATGAATAAAATGCTATTATATCTTGTCTTGGAAGGTAAGCCACCTTCGGTCGCCACCCTTTAAACCTCAGCCATAGTGTTCACACGAAAGAATTTGTTGCCCAGGCCACTAGGGAGAACTTTTCTATATATATATAGGACCACTAGTGCCGCGTAGAAAAAGTACCCCATACCTTATTAATTTATTTTAACAAAAAATTTTAAAACAAAATTACAATTTACCGATATAGTTTGGTTCTGTTACAATTAAGCTCCCAACCTTTTTATTAATGCATTTGACCCCCTAAAGATTGGGTGAAAATAAAATCCTTAAAATTCCCTCCAAATTAATAGATTTTGCATTTTGTGGATACACTCTTCAATTACAACTTACACTTTTGTAGTTTGATCCTATCACTTTTGTTTGTTTGTTTGTTTGTTGATAATTCATTAATTACAATGGTAAAACAAATTTGAAACTCAAACATCTCTATTAGAAACATTAAGATGTATCAGTTGAGTTACAAGGCTCTTGGTGACCTTATCACAATTTGGTCTTAAAAACTTGTGAATTATTACATTTTGAAGTCCTAAAATTTGGATTGAAATAAAATATTTAATTTAAAAAGCCTTTGGATGAGACCCTAGCAATTTCATTTTAGTCCAAATCTTTGGGGCTCAAATATAGTATTTGCAAGTTTATGGCCTAAATTGTAATAGGCCACAAACTTGCACATGACCTTTAGTTGAACGGGGAAGATGAGTTTTACTTATTTGACACGATACTATACGTTTATCAAATTGATCAAGTTGGATCAATCTGAATTTGACATGAACTTGTTAAATAAATCATATTTTGCTAATTCCGTCATGTTGTTGTTATATTTGCAAGTCAAATATTGTGACCCTAAGGCCATGAAGTAATTTCACCTAAGTCTCCCTCTTGCACAAATGTGTACGTGGTCAGCAAGTTCGTAACGTGCCCTATGTTTTTTTTTTTTTTTTTTGATAGGAAGACTATGAAACTTTTATTAATTATGAAAGGCTACATAAACATCATGGAGAAGAGCTTGTTCTATACAACAAAGATTCTCTTCAACCCACACTGAGAAATCAGCAATGCCACACGCATGCTTAGCTAGAAAATGGGTTGGCCTATTGCCAAGCCTACCAATATGAGAAAACTCCACTCTACGAAGCTCATGGGAAATAGACTGGACGTTGTACAATACAGCAGCAACTGAGGCTGGTGGTGGGGACCCACCCTTAAGTGCATTCACAATCACCAACGAGTCGCCTTCGAGCACTAGATCGTGAACCATCATGTCCCTCGCAAACTGTAATCCAAACTCGAAAGCTTTCACTTCTATCTCCAACGCCCCTAAAGGTGAATTGATCTTCTTACTGCAAGCTCCTACCACCCCTCTTTCGTATCTCTGATCAGAACTCCCAACCCAGCAGCCCTTTGAGCTGCGAAAACTGCACCGTCCACATTTACTTTATAGCTTCCCTGTTGTGGTGGGCTCCACTTCGGCTGTTCTCTCGTTGGAATAGCTGTTGGCTTCTCGCAACAGAGCTGGTACTCCCTCAAGTAATCCAGCGAAGAGTCAACCAACGCTCCACAACTCTTGCCTTCCTCGCCATTTCTGACTCTGTTTCTATTTGACCATAATGCCCAAGCTATCATGATTACCTTCTCAACGTTTGCCACATCCCATTTTTCCACTATAATCACAAACCACATAAGATCCATAAAGGAAGAGAAATGAAGATTTAGTTGGCCAGAGAACAGCTTAGACACCCTCCGTATCTCCTTCGCACGAGAGCAAAGCCAAAAGAGGTGACCTGAAGACTCTGTTTCTGTTTGGCACGCCTCGCAACAACTCTCCACCAAGACCTTCCTCCGCTTCAAATTCTCTTTTGTAGGCAAAATATCTTTGCATGCCCTCCATGCAAAATGCCTCACTTTGTGTGGGATATTCACGCTCCACAAATACTTCCAAAACTTTCTTTGACTACTATCATTAGATGCGCTTGCTGGTCCACCCTTCAGCGCCTCCTCCATTGCAACCCAGTAGGCGCTTCTAACAGTGAATAAGCCCGACGAGGTGGGGGCCCATATTTGCTTGTCTTCTTATGGGCTGGAACTCAGAGCAATCCCTCCAATCATTTCGGCCTTATGGGGCAAGAATACCTGTTTTAACACTTCCTGTCTCCACGTTCCATTGCTACAATCAATCAACTCTGCCACTTTTTGATTCCTCATGGAGAGTTGATAGAGGAGATGTGACTTTGTATGAAGAAGGACTAGGCAACCACTTGTCTTTCCAAATCCGGATTCTTTGGCCATTCCCCACCTGCCATCGAAGACCTTTCTGAACCACTTCCTGTGCAGCCATAATGCTCCTCCAAGCATAAGAGGGGTTGTTTCCCATACCAGCTTCCACAAAGTCGCAAGTAGGGAAATATTTTGCCTTAAACACCCTGTATACTAGAGAATCACCACCCCGTTGTAGCCTCCATCCTTGTTTAGCCAAGAGAGCAAGGTTGAACTGTTTAAGCTGCTTAAACCCCATACCACCTTTAGCTTTTGGAGCACAAAGCTTATCCCAACTCAGCCAGGCCATCTTCCTCTCATCCTTACATTGCCTCCACCAAAAATTTATTATTAAGCTAGTCATGTCATCACACAAAGAGTCGGGGATTTTAAAACAACTCATAGTGTATGTTGGTATTGCCTGTGCTACAGCTTTAATCAAAATTTCCTTCCCCGCCTTGGATAGAAGCTTCTCCTTCCAACCGGCTAACTTCTTGGCCAATTTTCTTTTATCTCTTTGAAAGTGTTCTTTTTATTTCTTCCCACCAAAGAAGGCAAGCCCAAGTACTTCTCATGTTGTTTAATCACTTCTGCCCCAAACTTAGTCTTGATCTCGTTCTGGACTTCCTGAGTGGTATTACCGCTAAAGAATAAGGAGGTTTTTGTTCTGTTCAACTGTTGCCCCGAATCTTGCTCATACACCTGTAGAATCTTTTGAAGGGTCTCACATTCCCTAATTGTTGCCTTACAGAAAATAATGCTATCATCTGCAAAAAACAAGTGAGACAACCTGGGACCCCTCTACAAACAGACACCCTCTCCATACCTCCATCAGTAACAGCTTTTTTAATCAAAGCAGAAAGTCCTTCAGCACAAAGTAAAAAGAGATAAAGAGATAAAGGGTCACCTTGGCGAAGACCCCTTGAAGGGGTAATTTTACCACTGAGCTTGCCATTGATCCTAATGGAGTATGTGACAGAAGAAATGCACTGCATCATGAGCCCTCTCCATCTAGGGGCAAAACCCAATCTCTCCATGATTTTTTCCAAGCAAACCCACTCCACTTTGTTGTATGTCTTACTCATATCAAGCTTCAAAGCCATCTCCCCTACACTTCCCGTCCTCCTCTGGCTTATATGGTGCATTGTTTCAAAAGCAACCAAAACATTATCTGTAATTAATCTGCCATTCACAAAGGCGCTCTGAGTATCACTGATAATGGAAGGAAGTACCCTCTTCAGCCTGTTTGCAAGAGTTTTGGATGCCAATTTATAAACCACATTACACAAGCTAATTGGTCTATACTCTGTCACCCTTTTGGGGTTTTTTATTTTTGGAATTAACACAATGTGAGTATCATTAAAATCTGGAGGATATACCCCCCTATTTAAAAAATCTAACACCGTTTTGACCACCACCTCGCCTATTGTGGGCCAGAATTGTGGAAAAAATAGGGGAGGCATCCCATCAGGACCAGGTGCTTTTAACGGGTACATCTGTTTTAGGGCGCGGTACACCTCACTGGATTGAAACTCCTTTAACAAGCTTGAGTTCATGGTCTTAATTACCTTTGGTTGGACAGCCTCCAGTAAGTCTGAGAACTCAGTTGGGTTGCTAGAAGCAAAAAGCTCTGAATAGTAGTCTTTGAATATTCTTTCAACTACACTTTCATCTTCTTGCCATACCCCGTCCTCATCATAGATGCCTTCAACCAAGTTTTTCTGATACCTTGCTGAAGCTTTGGCGTGAAAAAACCTGGTGTTGCGGTCTCCCTCCTTAAACCAGTTCAGTCTGGAGCATTGTTTCCACATTGCATCTTCCTTGTCCAACCAGCAGTTAAGTTGCACCCTTGTCTCTCTTAAATCATGAATAATCTCCCTTGATGTTGGTTGTAGTTCGAGCCATTCAAGATGTTTCTGTAGACGAGAAATCTGTTTCCCCACGTGTCCAAATTCTGTTTGATTCCAAGCAGTCAACCTGGTACGGCATCCATGCATGCCTTAATTGGAAAAATCGAATCTGAAACAATACCTTCCAACCATGCCTCAGAAACAATCTTTTCGCAGCTGGGTTCTTTAAGCCACATGGATTCAAACCTAAACAACCTCCTCGGCTTCTTCCTCTTTGGCTAGGGACGAAATATCAATAGGAGCTGACAATGATCAGAAGTAGAGGATGACTTTATGTATGACCACGGCCTCAGGGAATTTAAGAAACCATTCCTTTGAAACCAACACCCTATCTAGTCGTTCTCTAATCTGGGTTCCATCCCTTGTTTGATACAACCAAGTGAATTTAGGCCCATCAAATTTCACCTCTTGAAGCCCACATGCAATAATAGCTTCTTTAAACCTTGCCATCTGTTTACTGGGCCTCTGTGATCCTCCTTCTTTCTCTTCCACACAAGTTATTTCGTTAAAATCTCCAATGACCACCCATGGAAGTTGACGGGACTGACGAGTCCGTCTCACATGGACGATCCCATCAATATAGACGAAGACACCTTCAACCAGGCGAGGTAAGTATCCACACTACTGACGAGGATAGCCAGACCATTCAATGCAGCCAATTAAGCATAGAACAGTTACAGAACCAGCTGTATGATCTGTTGGAGCACATTGAAACCACATTATAAGACACAAAAACGTTACCAAGAGGGACATTAAGGCCACCATAACTACCCCCAACGGCTAGAAGAAGCTGGGAAGACATATAAAAGGCCCTTATAGTGTCAACATGAGGTACGAGAACATACTAGGATAATTCCATTGCTATTTTCTACAGTTCTAATTTCTTTTTATAAAGAGTTACCCTGAACTGACTTTGGTATCGGAGGCTTTGTGGCAGGCACCACACCGGTGACCATTTTAAGGGTACATTCATACAGGTTGAAGATTGATTCCATCTGCTCATTTTTTATTGACGAACTTACGCTTCATCAGTTTGGCGCTGTCTGTGGGGAACGTTAAACATTTTTCGTATTGCAGTTCGAAAACACTGTTCCTATTTTTTAGATGGAGTCCAATCAAGATTCCACAGCCTTGGCTCAGCAAGTCCAAGCTCTAGCGGCCACCGTTGAAGAACTTACTAGATAGAATCAAGAAATGAAGCTATGGCTTCAACAGGAGAAGAATCGGTCCAAGGGCAATCCAGAGGATGAGGGAGATAGCCACAGAAGAAATAGTCAGCAAAGGACCGCTACTCCTAACGAACAAAATTCAGATCTTCTAAGAGAGATGAGGAAAGAGATGGACGAGTTAAGAAATGCCATCAAGGAGAGAACAGATTGGAGCGTAGATAGACTGGTCAGAGCCACGGATTCGCCGTTCACTACGGCAGTCCTAGAATGCCCGGTACCGACGAAGTTTTGCCTTCCTCAAATTGAGCCGTTCGACGGGCTAAAGGACCCTCAGGATCATCTTAATACCTTCAAAACATCGCTGGGCCTCCAACAGCCTCTTGACGAGATCCTGTGTCGTTCCTTCCCTACTACTCTCAAAGGAGCGGCAAGGGAATGGTTCATAAAGTTTCCAACGTCGTCCATTGACAACTTTGACCAGTTGAGCAATGCTTTCTTACGTCGCTTCATTGGGGGACAGTGTCCTAAGAGGCCAGCAGACTACTTGCTTACTATTAAGCAGGGAGAGAAGGAAACCCTGAGGTCTTACGTTAAGCGCTTCACTCGTGAGACCTTGGAGGTGGACGAAGCTAACGACAAGGTACAATTGTCAACTTTCAAAGCAGGATTGAGATCCATAGAACTCGTGGCTTCACTAGCGAAGAATCCTCCAAGAACAATGGCGGAGATGCTCCTGAAAGCCCAAAAATACATGAATGCTGAAGACGCATTAGCAGCCATAGAGGATGTAGAGAAGCCAGGAGGCAGAGGAAGGAAGGACGATGAGCGTAGGGAATAGAAGAGGGAACGTCCAGATCGTCGGACCAATGACGGGAACAGAAGGAGAGACGATAAAGGCTCTCGAACGGTAAAATTTACCCATTTAATTATGTCTGTTGACAAAATTTTAACGCAGATTAAGGACGAGCATTTCCTTAAATGGCCAAGGCCTTTGCATTCATCTCCCAACATCCGTGACAAGAACAAGTACTGCTGATTTCATAAGGATCATGGCCACTACACCGAAGATTGTCGGGACCTTAAAGAGAAAATAAAAGAGTTGATAAGGAAAGGAAAGTTACAAAGATATGTGAAGAAAGGGGAATCTAGAAGATTCAGGGACGACAACAGAAATCAGAAGGAGCCTTCATCCAGAGATAAAGATAACACCCTCCAGCCTTCCCAGGATATTATCGGGGAAATTAATACCATAGCAGGAGGACCGTTCCTAGGAGGGTCATTCAAGTCCCTCAGGAGAGCATGTCAAAGGTAAGTGAACAGCGTCTACATGATACCTTCGTCCAAGCAATGACGGACGGACCAGGATATGTTTTTCAATGAAGCAGATGTTAGGGGAGTGAAGCAGCCTCATAATGACCCTTTGGTTATAGTGCTGACTATAAAAGGATTCAACACCAAAAGGATCCTCGTAGACAACGGTAGCTCTGCAGATATCATCTACCTCCCTACTTTTCAGCAACTGAAGTTAGATCCAAAGAGACTGCGCTCATTTGACTCTCCTCTCGTCAGTTTTAGTGGAGACAGAATATACCCCAAGGGCATAGTGACGTTGATGGTAACAGTGGGGACTTACCCGAGGCAGTTAACCCGTCAGATAGACTTCTTGGTGGTAGATTGCCCCTTATCTTACAATGTGATTATTGGGAGGCCCACACTCAACAAATGGAAGGAAGCCACGTCCACCTATTGCTTGAAGATGAAGTTCCCTACGGATAGCAAGGTCGAAGAAGTAAAAGGGGATCAGGTCTTAGCCAGAGAATGCTACCAGGCCGTCGTGGCTGCAAAGGAAAACGACACATGTATGATTGAAGAGAAGGAAAGAGGCCAAATGGAAGCCCTGGAAATAGTGAAGCTGGATGAAGAAGAAGCAACCAAGACTACGAGGATAGGAATGACGCTAAGTCCTGAGATGAGATCAAGGCTCGTTCAATTCCTAAAAGAAAACCAAGATGTTTTCGCCTGGAGTCACGAGGACATGCTAGGTATATCCCCAGAACTCATTCAACATAAGTTGAACGTGGATCCAGAGAGGAAGCCCGTCAAGCAGAAACGAAGAGTCTTCGCTCCAGAACGAGTAATTACAGACAAAGTTAACAAATTGTTAGCGGCTGGGTTCATCCGGGAAGTATACTATCCTGAGTGCTCGCAAACGTTGTCCTAGTAAAGAAAGCAAATGGGAAGTGGAGAATGTGTGTAGACTTCACGGACCTAAACAAAGCATGCTCGAAGGATAGCTTTCCTCTACCAAGGATAGACCAGCTTATGGATTCTACTGCCGGACATAAGTTGTTGACATTCATGGACGCCTTCTCAGGATACAACCAGATAAAAATGACTAAGGAAGATCAAGAGAAGACTGCTTTCATCACAAGCCAGGGGCTCTATTGCTATAAGGTAATGCCTTTTGGATTAAAGAACGTAGGAGCTACTTACCAGAGGTTAGTAAACAAAATGTTTAGCAAACAGATCGGTAGGAATATGGAAGTTTATGTGGATGACATGCTTGTCAAGAGTAAGGAAGAACTCGCCCACCTGGATGACCTGAAGGAGATGTTCGCCACCCTCAAACAATACCAGATGAAGCTGAATCCTAATAAGTGTGTCTTTGGTGTAGCCTCAGGCAAATTCTTGGGATTCATGGTGTCCCAAAGAGGCATAGAAGCAAACCCGGAGAAGGTGCAAGCCATAATCAACATGGCATCACCCAGGACCGTCAAGGAAGTTCAAAAGCTCACAGGAAGAATTGCAGCTCTTAACAGGTTCGTCTCTAGAGCGATGGACAAGTGCCTCCCCTTCTTCAAGACTTTGAAACAGCATTCGAGTGGACAGACGAATGCGAAGCAGCATTTCAGGAACTAAAGCGTTACCTGAGCAACCCACCCCTCTTGAGTCCTTCAAAAGAAGGGGAAAACCTGTATTTGTACTTGGCAATATCAAATACGGCCGTGAGTGCAACTCTGATTCGAGAAGAAGACAAGAAACAGCTCCCAGTGTACTACGTCAGCCAAGCTTTCCAGGGGGCTGAGTCCAAGTATCCAAAGATTGAGAAGATTGCATTTGCGTTAATAGTTGCCTCACGAAAACTGAGACAATATTTCCAAGCAAATCCAATCCTGGTGATGACAGACCAACCTATTAAAAAGTCCATGAACAAGCCTGAAGCAGCTGGAAGAATGGTCCAATGGGCAATTGAACTCAGCCAATTTGACATCGAGTACCATCCCAGGACAGCCATTAAGGCGCAAGCCTTGGTGGACTTCATCACCGAGTTTACTTCCCCAGATGAGGACAAGCCCACCAATGAGGCCGAGAAATGGACGATACAGACTGACGGTTCGTCAACCCGAAAGAAGGGGGGAGTAGGGGTCGTCATAATCACCCCAGACGGAGAAGTACTAAAGTATGGAGTTCAGCTAAAATTTTCGGCCACCAACAATGAGGCTGAATATGAAGAAATTCTGATGGGATTAAGACTCGGAAAGGTGCTTGGGGCTAAAAACCTATTAGTTCAAAATAATTCAAAATTGGTAATTGGGCAGATCAAGGGAGAATACAAAGCAAAGAAAGAGAGAATGCAGAAGTATCTCAGGCCGACGAAACGCCTGGCTCAGGAGTTCGATAAAGTGGAATTTGTACAGATACCTAGGAGCCAGAATATGGTGGCAGGAGAAATTTCAAAGATAGCATCGTCAGTAGAAGGTATGACGAGCGTGGACTTGATGATAGAAATCCAGAAAAACCCCAGCATTGAAGAAGTTCCAACTTTCACAATCCAAAGCACAGACAGCTGGATGACGCCCATCGTATCCTTCCTCCAGGACGGACACCTCCCTCCGAACACAGACGAGGCCAGGAAGATTAAGAAGAGGGCAGCCAGATTTACGACCCTCAACGACACCCTATACAAGAGAGGCTTCTCCATGCCTTACTTGAAGTGTGTTAACGAAGAAGAAGCTAGGTACATCCTGGAAGAGATACATGAAGGAATTTGTGGGGACCATGCTGGCCCTAGATCCCTGGTAAGCAAGATTATTCGAACATGTTATTTCTGGCCTACTATGCAGATGGACGCAACGGAGTTCGTCAAGAAATGTGACAAGTGTCAATGGTTCGGGAATGTCCAACGACTTCCAGCAGAAAGACTGACGACGATAACGTCCCCATGGCCATTTGCACAATGGGGAATCGACATCATCGGCCCATTGCCCCTAGGCAAAGGTCAGGTAAAATTCTTACTAGTTGCTATTGACTACTTTACGAAATGGTTTGAAGCAGAGCCACTGGCGACTATCACCGAAGCAAGGATACGAAGCAAGGATACGAAGCTTCGTGTGGAAGAATATAGTTTGTAAGTTCGGGATTCTGAGGACGATCATATCAGATAACGGACGACAATTCGACTGCCAAGGCTTCAAGGACTTTTGTTCAGGCCTGGGCATCAAGAACTAGTTCTCATCACCAGGACATCCACAGGCGAATGGACAGACGGAGGTGACGAACCGTACGCTGCTCAAGATCATAAAAACCAAGCTGGACGATGCGAAGGGTGCTGGCCAGAAGAACTGCCTAATGTCTTGTGGGCCTACAGAACAACAACAAGAACCCCGACGGGAGAGACCCCCTTCAGACTCACATACGGCACTGAAGTAGTGATCCCGATCGAGGTAGGAGTAACCAGCACCAGGCGAGAAGTATTCAATGAAGAAGCCAATGATGACCGTCTACGAGTTAACCTGGACTGTCTAGACGAAGTAAGAGACAAAGCCTGCAGCAGGATGGTGGAGTACCAACGGAAGATGACAGACTATTACAACAGAAGGGTAAAACTTAAACGACTTGACATAGGCGACCTCGTCCTGCACAAAGTAACCCCGGCAACCAAAGATCCAACTCAAGGAAAACTTAGCCCTACATGGGAAGGACCATACCGAGTCATTCATTACTCCAGATACGGCAGCTACCACCTGGAAACCCTAGACGGACAAAGACTCTTGAGGCCATGGAACATTGAACACTTGAAGAAATACCATCGATAGATGTAACAGTTAAATGTATTCGTTATTGAAATTAATAAATAAATTATTCAGCTGACGATTCCATGACAAGCAGATTTAATTCAGCAAGAAGTACCAAAAAATAAGTAACAAGATTCCGCCTAGACGGATGTAAGTTACTAACGATCAGAAGGCCCCTAAAAGGGGTAAAGGCCAAAAATGGCTAAGTAACAAGATTCCGCATAGACGGATGTAAGTTACTGGTGATAAAAATGTCCCTAAAAGGGGTAAAAGCTAAAAATGGCTAAGTAACAAGATCCGCATAGACGGATGTAAGTTACCGACGATCAAAAAGTCCCTATAGGGGTAAAAGCCAAAAATGGCTAAGTAACAAGATTCCGCATAGACGGATGTAAGTTACTGACAATCGAAAGGTCCCTAAAAGGAGTAAAGGCCAAAAATGGCTAAGTAACAAAATTCCGCCTAGATGGAGGTAAGTTACTGACGATTAAAGGATCCCTGGATGGATATGAGGTACTGTCGAGGTACCAGTTATGAGAGACAAACGAAACAATAGACAAAGAGGTGCAAACAGAGTCAAAGTTTCGTCAAGTGCACGACTTGGGCGATCAAAAGATGTTCACCAGCATATCTCAAACTAAAGAACATGAAGTGCAAGTAAGTGCAGAGAAGTAAGTGCAAATTAAATTAAAGCCCAAAACAAACGGGCAAATTACCATGGTTTGTACAACTAAAAGCCCCTAAACATTGGGCTAAAAATATTGTTCCCAAAATAGATGAAAATAAAATCGTTCAGAAATTAGATTTACATAATTGCCCAAAACATAGAGGGCATCCAAGAAGAGAAAATTTTTGTTAAGTATCAGGTTAGGGCAGGAGCATCAGTAGCAGGAGCATCAGTAGCAGGAGCGTCCCCGGGAGCATCAGGCTCAGTCGCAAAAGATTGAGCAGCTTTGTCTACAGCCATCTCCTGGTCCACCTCCTCCAGATCCACTCCAGAAGGGTGCTTTACAAGGTATCTCCTCAGGAGCTCGAAACCTTTAAAATACCAATTGAGGAGCACTGTGTTGTACTCATCAGTGGTTTGAAAGGTTTCAACGGACCTGGAAGCGATGGTCTTGAGACTTTCCCTGGCTCCAAGAAGCTGCTCGTCCTTCTCTATAGTCAATTGACACTCAACCCTGAGGTCGTCATTCAGTTTCGTGACTTGCTCCTTCAAAGTATTGGCCTCACCCATAGAGTCAATAAGGTTCTTCTTCAAAGTGGAGTTCTCCGCCTCCAAAGCCTCCATCCTAGATGTAAGGGACATCACCTTAGCCTCCTAAGTAAAATACTCAGAAGTAAGGTGAAGACTCTCTCCTAACACCTGAAAAGAAGGTTAGAGACGTCAGCAAAAAAAAAAAAGAAAAAAAAAAAAGAAAGAAAATTGCCCAGGACAATATACCTGGACAAGCTTTTGGACAGGGCGAGCCGCAACCCCATTGAAAGGGACGCCAGACAAGGCCCTCAAATCGGCAGCCGTTATCACCTCGTGGGCCTGGTCCACAGCCATCTCTCGTCATTCCAAATTGTAGAAGAACGAGAATCAGCTTTCTCCTTTTCCTTTTCAGACAGTCGTGGCCTTTTGGAGACAGGAGTGCCACCTATTTCGGATGTTGTAGGAGAAGCTGTCCTCATCGTCTCACCTACAGAAACGATTGGATTGACAGAGGCAACTAGAGCAACGAAGGCACCCTTCCCAGTGACGTGCACTGTCTTCTTCCCAAGATTCGATAGGGGCTCGTCTTTCTTTGACCTCATTTTCGCGTAAAGATCTTTGTTAAATTTGGTCATCATTTCTGCCGGAAGGAAACACTTGTTAAAAAAAAAAAAAAACTGGTGCTGACGAGTTCAACACTTACTCTTTTTTCCTTCAATCTCAATGTTGCGCAAGACGGGTCAGGACCAAGATGGTAGAAAGCAAGAGTCCGCGGATCTACCAAGTAGTCCCAGCTCTTAATTGTCTTGGCGTACTCGATTACCTGCTCAACCCGTTCCTTGTACCTGCCCTTAAGTTTAGGTCGTCTCTTCACTACGAAAGATAAAGGATAAAGAGGTTAGTGACGATAACAACGAATGCAGCAGAGCTAAAAGCGACAAAAAGAAAGACTGACACACCTAAAGTCGGGGATCCCCATTGACGAAGCAACCTCGGAATGTCACCCTAATCCTGGTTGGAGGGGGTCTCAAAATCATCCCCAGACACAAAGAAAAATCTTGATTTCTAGTACCTGAAGGACAAAGGTAACCCTCTAACAATCCTGGTCCTCCTCTCCCAAGGTACTAGCTCGTAGTATCCATATTCCTTGGATTCTTTCAAACAATATAGGTAGACGAGCTCACCTACCTTGATCGAATCCCCGTTAGCAGCCAACCATATTTTCATACAGTTAACCACTATCCTCCACGAATTGGGCATTAGCTGTCCAGGAGCAATCCCAAAATGATTTAAAAGCTCCATCAGGAAGGGATGGACGGGAAATCTAAGTCCACAAGTGAAGGTAGCCTCGTAGAAGCACACCTCACCGAGAAAAAAGTAACAAGCTCTATCCTCGTCACTAGGCCGACGAACACGAACCCTCTTTGGAAACTGAAACCTATCCTTGAATCTACCCACCATTTCGGCACCCAGCCCACAAACCTCCTCAAGGGCATAAAAAGCCCTAACCACACGAGGAGTAGAGACGGTTGTATCCCCCTCCACTGGATCGCCGCTAGACGATAGGGGTGTGCAGAAAACCCACCGACCCGCCAAACTCGACCCAACCCAACCCGACCCGCCGGGTTGGGTCGGTTTTTATGGATTGGTGGGTTGGGTTGGATTACAAATTTTTTTTTTATAGTAGGTCGGGTTGGGTTTGGGTCATAAAATTACAAACCCGCCAAACCCGACCCGACCCACCCATATTTAATATATATTTTAAATATATTATATATTTAATAATTTTTTTTAAAAAAAAAAAACTAGCTGTAGGGCACTTATATATATTTAAATATATATTATGTATTTAATAATTTAAAAAAAAAACCAGCTGTAGAGTAGCACTTCCTCGGTTCCTCCTACTTATACTAATTTAATATATATATATATATATATATATATAATATAATATAATTAAATATATTATATAATTAAAATTTTTTTTTTAAATAACCAGCTCTTCCTATCTCATATAAAAGCCAATTAGTTCACAGAAACCTTAGTAAATTACTATTCTTGTTTAGTAATTAGTGTTGTTTGCCTTTAAGGAGTTACATTGATACTAATCTTTGGGTTTTTTTTAATATATTAATATTTATATTTTTTTCTACTCAATTTAATAATAATAATAAAAATTTGTCAAACCCATGGGTTCAACCCGACCCATGTGGGTTGGGTTGGGTTGGGTTGAACTTATGTGATGGGTTGCGTTGGGTCAAATTTTTTTTGACCCATCATGGTGGGTTGGGTCAAAAAATCCCCTCAACCCAACCCAACCCGACCCATGCACACCCCTACTAGACGATAACCCAGTCTTGAGATCACTAGACCTAACTTCAGACATCGTTTTCTCCTCTCTCTCCTGACCCTCAAACCAATCAATTGATTGCCGTATTAGAGGCAACAACTCAGTCAACGCCACACTCAGACCGCTACCCTAAAAAATAAAGCTTTCAAGGCCTGGAAAAGTTCCTAAAGACCCCTAAACGCGCGAAAAGAAAAGAAACTGAGGGGCAAGCAACTCTAACCTCAGAGTTACCAACCATGAAAACCCAAAAAGGAGCGTAGAGAAGAACAATATAACTAAACCCCAAGGAAATCAAAAGCAAATAGAAAGAAAAAGGAAAGAAAAAGAGGGAAATCAGAAACACTACCACAGCAAAACGAAGAAAAGAAAAGCAAAAAAAAGAAAGAGAACGTACCTTGAACAATGGCGGACCGAGGAAGCACTGCCAAACAGCACACCAATTTGAAGAATGATAGCAGAAGGAGACTAACCGATAAGAAGCAATGATTGAAAATTTTCGAGAAAAGTGAAAAGAAAAAATGGGAAGGGGAAGAGTTTAAAAACAAAGGCTCGAAAAACGGAAAGACCGGCAGGAAACCCAATAGTCCCACTAGTTGGAGCATTAACTCCACCAGTTAGCACGTGCCACGTGTGCCACGATCTGTGGAGCGTCGCCACTTCGCACTTAATACGGAACAAAACCCCAAGAGTCATTTGCAACCTGTAACCCATCATATTCTATGATCGTCATGAAACGACAAACACAGAATCTAGGGGCAGCTGACGGGACTAATGAGTCTGTCTCACATGGACGATCCCATCAATATAGACGATGACACCTTCAGCCAGGAGAGGTAAGTATCCACACTACTGACAAGGATAGCCAAACCATTCAATGCAGCCAATTAAGCATGGAACGGTTACAGAACCAGCTGTATGATCCGTTGGAGCACATTGAAACCACATTATAAGACACAAAAACGTTACCAAGAAGGACATTAAGGCCACCATAACTACCCCCAACGGCTAGAAGAAGCTGGGAAGACATATAAAATGCCCTTACAGTGTCAACATGAGGTACGAGAACATACTAGGATAATTCCATTGCTATTTTCTACAGTTCTAATTTCATTTTATAAAGAGTTACCCTGTACTGACTTTGGCATCGGAGGTTTTGTGGTAGGCACCACACCTGTGACCATTTTGAGGGTACATTCATACAGGTTGAAGATTGATTCCATCTGCTCATTTTTTACTGACGAACTTACGCTTCATCAGAAGCTGGCAGCCATTGCTTAAGGACTGAAGGGCACGCCATGATTTTGCCCTTATCGAAGTGATTGGGTTTCCATAAAACCCTGTCAAGTGCCACAGCCCCTCAAGCCCACCACCGTCAACCCATGCATCAATATATGTAGAGTTTGCATTTTTCACATGAACAGTAACCTCAGACTTCCAAAATAAAGTTAAACCTCCACTTAGACCATTACTAGGAACAACAAAGCTCTTTTGAAAACCACATCTATCCCGAACACTACGCATCCAATCTGTATTTGATTTCGTTTCCATCAAGAACACGAAAGTGGGATCTTTTAACCTAACTACCTTCTTCAAGGCATTAACTGTCTGGGGTTCCCAAGCCCCCGACAGTTCCAACTTAGGATACTCATTGGGTTCGGCGGGGTTGCTCAGCAACTTCCGCCGCTCCTAAGTGTGTAGCAAAAAGCATACTAAGTTTTTTAGCTTCCTCCTCCGGCTTCTGTTTTTTCTCAGTCTCCGTTCTCCCTTCCTCAGAGCCCTCTACGTCCTCTGTCTTACACTTCATGCCAATCCCAGTTACTTGGGCTTCCACTTCCATATTCTCCACTGGTTTATAATGAAGTCTAGTCCAACTCCCTTTAGTTATCTTTTGTGGACCATTGGGCTTATTTATAGGCCCACTTATACTATCCTTTACTCCCCACTGTTTTTTCAGGCCTTCTTTCTTTCCTGTTATGCCTTTTTTATTGTCTGCTTTTACCTCTGACCAACCCATATGAAAGCCATTAAATTTCGTACCCTTCTCTAAGTTATCACCAATCTCTCTTTTTGAAACTTCCTTCAAACTCTCCTGAGAATCTGTGGCAGTATCCTTTTCTTTCCCAGTTGGATGCCTATCAATCCCCTCGACAACTGTGTTTGTGCTTGGCCTAGTTCCTAAAATTTCGTTGTCAATATCTTTCAACAGCGCCTCAAAATCCGCTCCTGATATCAACGGATTTGACGTCACCCCACATCTCGTGCTTTCCGGATTTGTCTCCTCCAACTCCAGTACGTTACTCTCCATCGCCGCCGTCGTTGATCGGGAAAACACCTCACCTTCTGCTTTCTGGTCATCTCTAAACTGTGTTTGGGGTGGTGCAATCTCTCTGCAAAGATTCAAATTGGGTGCCGCTGCCGCCCTTGGCAGTATGGCCTGTGGATGATTGTTTCCACCAAAACCCTTGACTTCCAGAACTTGTTTCCTGCTTGGACTAAACTGTGATGCTCTAATCCAGTGCCTAAACCACTGACTATCCGCTGATAACGTGCCTTTACTTCTTAGCCATAGTTCACACTCCTTATCATCATGAGATAGCATGCCACACCAAAAACAAATATTGGGCAGCCGTTCATATTGGAACAATACCCATCTCTCCGAATCCTCATCGAACATGATTTTCCTCCCTCTACACAACGGCGTCGATATATCAATAGCCACCCTGACGCGCATAAACGTACCTCCCTTCATCTCTGCCGTGTCTTTAGAGACAGTAACTGGGCCAATTGTCTCCCCTATTTCTATTGCAGCTTCAGGAGTTAAGAACTGATAAGGGAGATCGTGGATTTGGACCCAAAAAGTACATAGCTTGAAGTCTAGATCTTTTAGAGGTTTACTCCCATCAAATCTCTGGAACACCACCAAATGACGGTCAAAAGCCCAAGGTTCCCCCAGTAGCACTTTCTCTACATCTACTTCTAGATCAAAAGCAAATAACAAAACATTATTCCCTGCATTTGTGATGTTAAAGTTCTCCTTTGCCCTCCACAAAGGTCGGAAGGTCCGAGCCACCGCCTCCATGTTCAACGCCCTCCTAGTCAGGAATTTCGCTGCTAGAACATGCTCCGAGGCACGTTGCTGGTTGGACAGTCTCACCTTTCTCCCCTCTCTCGCCGTCAAGGAGAGTTTCTCACATCTACTTCTCATTTCCTCTATTCTTCCCCACTAAACACAATCGAAAACAACACCCTACTAGTACAAAGACTATAGGGACCTACCTTCTCCCTTCAGCGAAGAGAGAGACACTGATACTACAGGCACGTTTGACAACTTTTTTCATTTCTCATAAAAGTAGTATCAAAACTTTCCTAAAATAAATTATTAATAAGTGGCACTCGTTAGCATGACTCTTAAAAAATTTCATTTTTGATCTCCGAAAGAAAAAATTGCACTTTTATAATTTATATTTATTATTATATTATTATTGGACAGGCATGAAGTCATTCGACTAATTTCAACCGTGTCTCCCTCTTGCACAAACATATGGAGCCAACAGGTCTGTGTGAGAGGAGCACAACGTGTCCCGCGGAGAAAGAAATAATTGACCTAGGCCTTCCGCTATCTCTTAAGGAAACTGGTTAATCTCTCCAAATCGAAGAGAGAATCCAACGGAAAAAGGAAGCTTTAATTAAAAAAAAATATCATTCCATTATAAAGTAAAAGCTTCAACCGGTCACACATACCTACTACATTAGCTTCTTCTTTTGTTTTTTGTTTTTGTTTTATTTTATTTTTTTTGTTTTATTTTTTTTACTTTTATTTATTTTTTTGTCTTTGTTTTTCTTTGTGCTAAACGTTCACCATGCTTTATTTCTAGAAAACATTCTACTTTCATAAAACCAAGAAGCAAAGATAACATATTAGATAAGAGTTTTCTTAAAAAAAAAGTAAGGATTCTCTTCGATCTAGGTTGAAAACAAGTCGGCTCAACAATTTTTGGGGCCTTAGGCGAAAATTTTAAGTGGAATCTTTTTTATATTTAAATATTAATTAAACAATATGTATTGAATTTTTTTATTTAAAATCTATTTTTCTTGCTTTTTGAGATGCAAAATTACTAATTAAGTTTTTGTATTTAAGCTCCTCTAACATTTCTTTCACAATTTTTCTAAAGCCGTGACCACTTTAAAGTCTAAATCTGCACAAATAAAAATTAATTTATTAAATAGTTCAATAAATTAGTATCACTATAATACAAATGAGTTGATATGATAATTGATAAAGTAAGGGTATGCACTAAAAAAAAGAAGTGATAAATTATAGTGTGTGGCGGGCCAGTTGTGATGTGCTGAGTGTTGTGGCCTGTGGGCAAACTGTGCAGTGCTGTGTGCATTGTGTAGTCTTGTCTGCACAGCCCACAGCCTGTGTGTTGTGTCATTGTAAAGTGCTGTGGGCTGTGCAGCCTGGGCAGTGTGTAACTAGCATAAAACGTGTTGTCTTATGTGCAAAAAAAAGTGCTATTCAGCCTGTACTATGACTCCTATCAATCAATCAAGCAGTAAAATAGACTAAGGGTCCGTTTGGATACAGCTGAAAACTGAAAACTGAAAAACACTGTAACAAATAATTTTTAAATGTGTAAATAGTACCGTGGAACCCATTTTTAATGAAAAAGTTGCTGAAAAGTAAAATTTGTGGGTCCATGAACAGTGAAATTTGTGCTGAAAAGTCAACTATTGCGGCTACTGTTCATTGAACAGTAGCCGCTACAGTACTGCTACAGTACAATTTAGCTGGAAACGCGTGAAAAAAAAAAAGGCTGAAAAAACGCAGACGTCAAACGTAAACGTGCCAGCCAAACGAGCACTAAAGAAAGATTTCAAGCTAGTATGAGTTTACAGAAAAAGATCAAGAATCAAGATGAAGAGAAGAAAGATAAGAATATAGATGGAGAGGCAAAGAGATAGAGAGATGAGAGACTTTTTCTTTTGTTTTTGAAATTTATAATTTCTATTTTAGCACATTTCAAGAAATTACGTTGTATTATTAATGAATTTGTCTGGTATTAATTTTGATTTTAGCATATTTCAAGAATGAGTTAATAAATTTTTCTCCTAAAATTTAATTTTGTTAGTTGAAGTTTGACAATTTTTGTTTTTTTTCTTTTTCTTTTTAATCTTATGCATTTTAGGATACAATGAGACCTTTTTAATGCATCTTATTAACCAATAAAAGTACTTAAATTTTTTAAAAATTAAATATATAGATAAATATATTATATATAATTTTTTTTTACAAGTGGGGGCCTTCTTTTATTTGGGGGCCTTAGGCAAATGGCAAATGCATCAATTGCATTAACTGTTGAGCTGGCCCTGGTTGAAAACTCAACAATGCCAAAAGTATGTTTTGCTAATATACTAGTATAAGTCCAAATTCGGTAAGGATGGGGTGTAAAACATATGTTTTACACCATTTAATAAGAGATTGTTATATTAGCATTTTATTTAAAATTCAATACATTCTACTAAACTTAATAACATCTCAATAAACTCCTAATTTGGTTGGATTTATATATATGTATTGGTATTGATTGGATGTGGTTATGCTTTTTCTTAAATATGTAATAAGATGATGTAGCATGTTGGGATTGTAGGGGTAAAACATGGGTTTTACACCACATCCTTACAGAATTTAATCTCTATTAGTGTATGGGCCTTGGGCCCCAGATCCCATTATTTGGGTATATAAATGGACCTAAGGCCCAAGCTGAGGACTAAAAGCGTCTGAGAAGGGATAAACGCTGTTAAAAGGGACCATATTGACAAACGGAGAAGTCAATTTAGATCATAACGACCCAGGGGATTGTGCCGAGAATAAGAGCCACCTCGGTTGACCGATGCCAAGGTCCGTAGAGATGGTTTGCTATCCGAAGAAACGTCACAGAAACACTTAGCTGATATGGATAAGCACTATGGAAGCTTAAGACATGGAAGGATCCTAAAATATCTAAGGAGAAAGCTCCTAAAATATCTAAGGAGAAAGCTACTACTTCCGCATTAAATGCATTGCAGTTAACTCCTTGGCTGCATTAATGTGAAGGTGATATCTAAACAGTGAATTTCAGCTTTACAGCTACTACATGAAAACTTATGAAATGTGCTGATGAGACAAGTATCAAAACTAACCATCTGGCATGCACGTGGAAGATAGGGATGAAAAGGAAAAGGAGAGAGGAGGAGCGAGAAAAAAGGATTGAGGAAAAAGGAGAAAAACATTGTAGCACTCATGAACCAACTTTGTAACCAAACCAGAATAATAAATAATAACAGACATCCTCGGACCTTACCTAGGACAATTTTTCTTCAATACAGATATTCTTCTTTTCATTCTCTTATCATTTGAACCCATTCTAATGTTTGTTTGATTAACTAAAGCCCAATTTTCCAACCCATTATCTATAAATTCATTGTTTTGGGTTTTTTGGGCCTAAGTCCATCCACGTAGTAGGCTGGGAGTTCAAATCTGGTCCTTACAATTAGTATTATGTTTTAATTTTATAAGATATCATATTTATTAATTTAGTTGATAACTAGTTGGTAACCCGTGCAATACATGGATGTGTTTGAAATAATATAATTTTTGCTATCACATATATTTTATGTTTGATTAAATCCCTTGTGTTTGTATTTAGGATATGTTTAGTAAACTGTAATAGATAACGTAATGTAATAATTATTCCTATGGTTTAGTTATTTTGTAGTTTGATTATGTTTTTATTGAAGGGAATAGTTATTTATTATAAATAGTTATTCTTTAAAATGAGGAATAACTATTCCTCTCTAAAAATGTTGTAATAGTTATTCCATTGTAGGTGTAATAATTTCTAAAATTAATATATTTTTTTTAAAAAAAAACTTTCCATAAGCACATAATAATTAATATTCGAAAAACTTTTTGTTTTTTGGTTGAGAGAGAACCTATGAAAACAAATCTATGGTGTCCACTCTTGATGATAGTTTTTTATCATCAAATCAAGATACCAATCGATTTTTGGTGTAGGCAGGAATTGAACCTCAGATCTCTTATTCATCCATCAAAGACTTTACCAGTTGAGATATATGAAACCCACATATTTTGAAAATAACTTAACTGATAACTTATTTGAAATTTTTCAAACATCAAGGGTTTTTCTATAGTTGACAAAATTCAAAGACAAGGGCTGACGGTTTTTATTTTTTATTTTTTTGATAATCACAACCATTGGCCTTTATATGTCACGACTCAAAATCCATCGTTTATGTACTTAAGCACATGGCCAGAGAAAGACCTTATGTCAAACCTATGCAGATTATTCCACATAATAGGATATACAGAGCACATCTAGACGACATAAAAGTCACAGAATAAAATACCTCCACAAAAAATGTCTCCCTTACATAAGTAAAATAAAATCCTTAAGTTTGAACCGACACAATAATGTAATCAAAATCCCTAATAATAAAAGAGTTTCTAATCATAATGAAACGAAATAAACAATATTTCTATGTGACTAAGCAATAACTTTATATATATATATATATATATGTGTGTGTGTTTTACAATATTGTTTCGAGGGATATACTGGGAAATCTACAATTAATAAATAGATTAATTTCTTTCAAATGATCAATTAAAAACATAGTCCAACAAAGTAATCTACTTTACAATACATATAAAATCTGAGCAACTATAATTATACAAATGAATACATAAAGATAATCAGTGACCTGTGAATCACTCTACCGTCTACAGTCCGGTGAATAGATATTTGCCAACATATTTAAACCCTATTGGTAGGGTAAAATGACACTATAGTAACTAACAGATGGCCATGCAATATATAACCCCATAAACAATATGCTAAACTCCACAGCTAACCAAGTTTCAAATACAAATAAATATTTATGAACTAAACCATATATTGTGTTAAATATATGGAGGTGGAGGTCCCAACCTCCCAAGTTTGAATCCTGCAATGAGAAATGCTTGAGAAATAACTCTATGCTCTCGGCTCATACTTACTAACATCTTTGATGAAACTGGGTGCACAATTATGGCTCATTCGAATCCCCTGCTCACATAAGCTGGGGTCCAACGACTAGAGTGTCACTATGGTCACGCCCAAGTGAAAAACGCCAACTATGGTCTACCCATTTTTTTGTTTAGGGGGAAAAAAAAAACCATATATTGTGTTACTACAGTACATGTTCAAATCAAATCAAATATCACAATAACCCAGGTAAGGTTCCAAAATGAAAAACAATTATACGAGAGTATGGCTAATATCATAAAATATATATGATGGCGAAAACTGCTGAGTAAATGCAACATTGATTGAAGGTGCTAAATACATAGACTTATACCATATTTTAATAAGTACTTCACAAATTGTAATTTTCATCAAAATACCTTGGTCGTATATTAGTTAGTAATAAGTAAGGTAGAAGAATATAATTATATATAATAATAATTATAGTTTTTCAAATGGTTTTGGGATTATAGTAAACAAGGGGTACGTTCAGAAAAACTAATACATTACGCATGTGTTTATGTGCTTCTCCCTGTCCAGGTCCAAAGTCAAATGAGTTCTTCCTCCACACCTTAATGGCATGTTTGGATGTTTAAAAAATGAGGGGGAGTAGAGTAGAGGGAGGGAGAGTAATGCAATTACCTTGTTTGGAAGTTTTTTAAAGAATGAGGGGGAGAGGTTTGGAGGAGTTTGGAGGGGTTTGGACTCCCTCTAGCCCCCCAATTTTAATTCCCCCAAATTGGAGAGATTTGGAGGGGGAGTAGAGCACATAAACTATTGACCAAGTAAATTACCTAATTTATCCTTATTATATTAACAAAATTACACAAGGGGAATGGCTAATTACTCCCTTCCCCCTCACTAATTTTAAAAACATCCAAATAAGGTGGAGGTGAATCATTCTCCTCTACTCTCCTCCCCACTACTCCCCTTCCCTCTACTCCCCTCTACTCTCCTCCCTCTCTAAACTTCCAAACAAGCCATAAGTAAATAGTAACACACTTAATTTAGTCAGTCAACAACAATTCAATCTAAATTAACATTTCACTTATAGAAATCTATTATTTCTTCCCATCCACTTCCTAAAGATTTCCTCTCACAAGTCTAACAAAAACATTATTGTATTTTCTGTCACTCACAGCAGCCCAGCCCTAATGTAACCAACAGCAACAAAACCCACTTTCACTTTTCTTTTTATTTATTTATTTCTAACTTCACACTACGAAGTAACTGTAACTTTCCCAAAAGTTTATACAAAACATATATAAATATTTTGCATCACCCACATTCAGTAACAACATATGAATAACCTTCTTTTTTCTTTTCTTTTTTCAATCTATAATCTAAGTGAGTTAATGAAATTAGAATTTTAGAATCCTAGCAGGTCATAATCAAAGGTTCTTAATTCCTAATGAGTTAGAAAAACTGATTTATTACCCCGTTCCATGGTTTCGCATATAATTACCGATACCCTTTTTTAACTTTTAACAACAATTCACTAATCTGAATGCTTTATGATCTATCCCAAAAATCAACGCCACACTTGATTATTTGAAAGAAGAATAGAGAGAGAGAGAGAGAGAGAGAGAGAGAGAGAGAGTCATTAGTCATTTGATTGGGTGCGTGTGCTGGGCCTTATTACGCCAATAAGCTACTTGATTGGGCCTTTTAAATGATCCCTAACTAATTCCCTATTGTTGAGAACTTGATTGAAACTTTTGCCCCAGATACTGAACTTTGCCTTTAAAGGCTTCACTGTTACATTATTTTTTTATTTTAAAATTTTTTCTGGGTGTGTGCTGGGCCTTATTACGCGGATAAGCGACTTAACTGGGCCTTAAAGGGTCCCTAACTAGTTCCCTTTTATTTATAACTTGTATAACAATAATTTGGAACCAATTTGGGTCTAGTGATCAGAGCACTTAATCTAATTCTTACCCTAATAATTTAAAGAGAGTTTGGATACAGTTGAAATAGTCTGCGTTTGCATTTTTTGTGCGTCTTGCGTACTGTTTATTGGACCCACAAGTATAAAATTTGACAAAATTAACTTTAAAATTTGGCCCCACGGCACTATTCACACATTTAAAAATTATTTTACTACAATATTTTCAATTTTCAGCAATAAGCGGTATCCAAATAGACCCTTAATTATTGTAATAGTTCACATATTTCACACAATAAATTTGAATGCTAAAAGAAATTAAGAATGAGGAGATGCGGGGCATCAAAATTTAATTTAATTTAATTTATTATTATTATATTTTATAATTCAATAATTGGAAGAGGAGGGATTTCAATATTGGGTGTTTTCACTAGAAATAAAACAAGGTGTCAATCAATTGAACTTCAAAGCTCTTGAACGTGACAATTTAACTTAGATATGAAAGTTTAATATGTATCTAACTATGTTGACTCTTTGAGGGATGCTAAAGGATATTACAAATTTTATTATATAAACTTAACAAATTAATGTGTCTCTCCAATCACAAAAAATTAGTAAGTATATTTAATTATAATGTTAGTGAAGTAATATCAATTAATTATCACATTAGTTTGTTAGTCTTTTATAGTAAAATTAATAGTAAATTTAGAATTTTCTTATTCTTAAAATGTTTCAATGTGGTGGGTTTTAGTTAACTCAAGTAAAAAAGTCTCTTGTAGTTGAGCAAGAGATCTAGGGTTCAAATCCCAATTATTCCAAAAAAAAATCAATTGGTATCTTAGTTCAATAATAAAGAAAAATTATTATGGAATGGTCTTTATAGATTAAATTTTATTGTATCTTAAAAAAAAAAAAAAAAAGTGTTGATGTGTATGCAGTAGTACAATTGCTGCTTGAGACTTCTTTACTTAACTTTTAATAATAAAGGACCAAAGGTCACATGCTTTTCTAATTATTGAGTAATTTAAATTGTAAAGGTCCCTGAATCCCAGATCACAAAACTTTTTTTTTTTTATCATACTCTTAAAACGAATACTTCTACTTCAAAAAAAGAAAAAAAGAAAAAAGAAATACTTTCCTTTCTTTTCTTTTTTTTACTTTACATGTCTTCTATATACGGCAGATTATTTGGATTTTAATTACTGGAAATCATTTTCAACCTCAATCTCTTATGCAGTTTTGCTAGAACTTGAGACAGTTGAGATGAGGTTGGCTTTGAAGGAGTGTAAATGGGATTTGATACGCGGTTCTTGAACCCACATAAGGTTGAAATAGTACCATCAGGCCAAAGGCCAATATAGGGTTGAGATGTGGTTGGTGCCTTGTTGGTATATTCCAGGCAACTTGGGCATCAACCTCAGAGCGTGGTGAGTTTGGCATCGCTTGTTTATGCATACATCCACACATTGAGCCAGATAATATTGATACTTGGTTACATTCATTTCATTGGGAATTGATGCTTCAGTTCGATAATGGAAAGCATGAAAGAACTAAATCATGGAAAATCAAAAACAAAATCAAAATCAATTTATTAATTCCAAAACGCGCATTTCGACTTTTCAGCTAGACTTCCTGAAGCAAAATAAGATGCCTGGGTCGCTAGGAAAGTCCATCTCAGGTCATTAAGGTACAGCAGCCCCATGAAAGTTTTTTTTTTTTTTTAGAGGAATTAGTGAGTTAAGTTAGCATTGAAATTCTAGTGTACTAACAGGTTTAAAATCACAGACGGTAAACTATCAAGACGGCCTAAGTCTTGTTAGTCTGTTTTGATATTGAAAAAGTCATCTAAAAAGACGTGGGTGGTCCCATTATGCTTTGAGGGTTTTGTTTTTGTTTTGGATGGAAGAGGGGGTTTTTTAAGAAATTAACTACAAAACCCAAACAATTTTATTAGTTAGCCAACGTTTCAAACATATTGCATTTCTAACAATTCGACTTCAGATGAGTCGATTTCACTGTTCATAGAACCTATTTTTACGCATTTTTAATACATAGAAATCGACTCCAGGGGAGTCGTTTTCATACAAAGAAAACGACTCCAGTGGAGTCGTTTTCTTTGTATTGAAAACGACTCCCCTGGAGTCGATTTGCCCAAAAACCCAATGCCACACACTTAAGCTTCAGTTGTGTTGTCACAGAAGAGAAAAAGCAAACGAACCAGGCGAAGCACGAAGGACAGGCGCCGACGAACACCGACCAGCAACACCGACGAGCGAACCCAGCAAACCCAGGCGAAGCACGAAGAACCCAGGTGCCGACGAACCCAAACACCGACCAGCAAGCAGGCGCCGACGAACCCAGGCGCCGATTTCACCAGACCCCGACGAACCCAGCAACACCGACGGCGAAGCATAAGAATCCAGGCGCCGATTCTGACCAAACCCCGAGTCGGCGTTCAACAAAACCTCACGGATCCGCCGAGTCAGGTCCGTTCGACGACTCCATTTCGAGTTCCTGTTTGGGTTTCGTTTTTTTTTTGGATTGATTGGTCGCCTGAGATTTTGCAGGTCTGGGTTTCGTTTTTTTTTGGATTTGCAGGTGTGGGAGAAATACGAAGAAGACGACTTCAGAGAAGTCGTCTTCTATACAAAGAAAACGACTTCTCCGAAGTCGTCTTCTATACAAGGAAGACGACTTCTCTGAAGTCGTTTTCTTTGTATAGAAAACAACTTCTCTGAAGTCGTTTTCTGTACACAGAAAACGACTTCTCTGAAGTCGATTTCTTTGTATTGAAAACGACTCCACTGGAGTCGATTTCTATGTATTAGAAATGCGTAAAAATAGGTCTATGAACAGTGAAATCGACTCCTCTGAAGTCGAATTGTTAGAAATGCAATATGTTTGAAACGTTGGCTAACTAATAAAATTGTTTGGGTTTTGTAGTTATTTTCTTAAAAATCCCTGGAAGAGGGTATTGTTTGTTGTGGGATAAATTTCCTCCCACATCACTTCAAGCTTTAATGCTAAGATCTGACATCTAAGGGAGTCAGTCAACACAAGAATCAAACTTCATTTTTGATGGAGCATAGACCATTAGATCATATAAAACAGGGGAGGTCACACTAGTCTTCGCCTCTCTCCGTTCTTAATAATTAATATCTCTCTCCCTTTTACTCACGCCATTTATTTATAGATTTTTCTCTTACATATTCCATATTGGCACGACGCTGAGGAGTGAGGGCCTTGCAACATTTTCTCCTTTTGTCTTACTAGTGACTTCTATTCAGGGCCGAGTTAGAATTTTTTGTTTTGGGGCAAAATTTTGGTATTAATATAGTAGTCACATGTCAAGATAAATCATCACACATATGCGTAAATACACATACATATATATAAACATTACTATTTTGATACTAGAGTTGGTCATAATTTATAAAATATACATATTGTATATAAAATTAACAACTTTCACATATGTATCTTTGCAAGATAATTTTTAGAGGAACTTATCATCTTTTAAACTCCAATGAGTATATAAAAGTTGTCTAATTTGATATTAAATATGTAAAAAATCAAATTTGAGAAAACAAAAACTACCTCGTTTCTATAATTACTAGATCGATTGACAAATTCCATTGGTTTTTATGAGCATCATTGGACTAACTCAAACATTTGGAGGCGCCAAATTCTATTTTTATAGCTAAATATTTAAAATTTTTAATACTTACACATAATATAAATTCCGACAATTAATGCGTTTATACTCAAACTCACTGAGACAGTCAAGCTAATGTCGTCGGGACTAGGGAAGTTGATTTTGTAGGTCAACTAGGAATTAATGGATGAATTAACCAGTTATGTTATTATGTTTTGTTTTTTTTACACCATGGGATACTTTGGATTAATATAATATATATGAATTCTACTTAATTTAAAAATTTAAGCCATTGAATTTAGGCAAAGGGAATCCATTTCGATTTAGCCAAGGAAATAAAATGTTTCGGTACAAGTTGATACTGATGTACTGCTTTAAGATTACCGTTATTTAGTGGGTTTTAGCTAATTCAATTGGTAAAATTTTTGATAGTTGAATAAGAGATCTGAGATTTAATCCCCACCTACGCCAAAAACTAATTGGTGTCTTAGTCTGTTGATAAAAAGTTACCATTAAGAGCAGATGTCATAGGTTAAAACTTTCTCAAGAAAAAAGTTACCACTATTTATATAGCTAGTTTATATTTACATATATAAATAAAAGTTTATATATATTGTGGGGCCCGTGTATTGTGGGGCCCGTAGGCCTGGGAGCCCCGGCCCCCCCTTTTTGGCTGGCTCAAGGCCCATGCCGAGGGGGGACAATTGTCCCAGGCCGTTGTCCATAATTTCCAGCCCTTTCTGGGCCCATGCCGAGGACACCTCCTTCCTCGGCACGCCTAGTCTAGCTCTAGGTGGGGGACAAATCCAGGGTAAGTGGTCACATCCACGCTTAATGCATTTATCTAACTCCCCTGGCAGCATTAATGCTGATAGGACTTCTGAGCAACACAACCTTGAGTGCTGCGACCCGTAGTAAGATTGGGAACACGGCAGATGGGACAGGTTCTAAAGTAAGTAGCCTGGATGATCGACAGCTGTAAGGCCAGGATCAACCAAAGAGGATATATAATGTGAGGAGCCCCTCAGAATTGGGGGCCCTCCTCGGACCGGAGCCGAGGAGCAACCCCAAGCCAAGAAGAACAGGGCTAAGTCCCCTCGAAGGAAGAACGCCTCCGGAGAACCGGTGGTAAGCCTATTAGCGCCAAACCCTTCGTCCCACTCTCTAAAGAAATGTATTGTTGGGGGATCCTCCACAAATCGAGCCCCTACATATATATATATATATATATATATTTATATTTATATATGTATTTATAATAATTATTATTATTATTTTGTTGTCAAAGATCTTTTTTAATATGTTTTTATTTTTTATTTTTTTTGCGTACTAGGCGCAAGATAGGATATATGGCAACATAACTTTATTCAAATGTGTGAACTTAGGAATTAGGATAACCAGTAACCTCTTACTTTAGGTTATAGAAAACTGTTGTGAAATTTACTACACCTTGATAAAAGATTTTACTTGTATTAGAAACAGTTATTGTTAATTTGTTTTTTTTTTTTTATATTTTTTGTTTGATGCAAGTTTTATTTGTAGATACTAATAAATTTAATCTTGATTCTTGTATAATTGTTATTATTAAAGGACAATATGTTTATTGTTCTTACTTAGGCCATCCTAAGATGAAATCTAGGGGTTCCATTCCATTCTTGACGATACCCTGAATTGGTTTCAGCCTTTCCAAAATTGGTTTATTATTTGTAGTGAAAGGTTGGGCGCAATAGATGGGAAGCTCGACATAGTCAAAAGATGGAGGGATGACAAGGGATAAAAATTAAAAAGAAAAGGAAAAATTAAAAAAAGAAAAAATAAATAAAAGGGAATAAAGGGAGAAAAATTGTGAAAATCTCTTTGCAAGTTAAAAGTTGGCTAACAAAATAGAAAAAAAAATTAAAAAATAAAATTTAACAAGAAAGTTTGTTACACATTAATTTGGCAGTTTTTATCCGTTAAGAATTTATAAGCTTCAAGAGTCATAAGTTAACAACCCTCTTACCAACATCTTCCGGATCCTCGTCCATTTTGCTCTTCTTCTTGCACTGTGTCCTACAGCTACAGTCGATGGGCATGAGCTGGGTCTGGCGTCAGTGGCGACGCCACACGTAACTCAGGGTGTTCCCAGGAACACCCTGACCTGAAAAAAAACTTGAAAAAAAAAATTTTTTTACAAAATTTTTTATATTTGTTCTCTGTTAGGAACACCCTCAATCAAAAATTAGGACCACCCTCAAATTAAAAAAAAAAAAATTTATTTGTTCTATTTAACTTTCAAGCCAAAAAAAAAAAAAAAGCCCAAAAAAAATTTTTGAACTAAAATCCGAAAAAAAAAAAAAAAAATTGCAATAGAGCCAAGCCCATGGCAAGTCCACGGCAACTCAGCAAGCGGCCCAACAGATTACAGAACCCACGGATTCTCCAAAAAAAAAAGAAAAAGAAAACAAAAACAACAACCAAACCCCAATACAGAGCTCATAAATCCTAAAGGCCTAAAGGAGTAAAGACAGAGCAAGCAACACCTCAGGCTCAAGCCAACTGCCAACAGACGGAGTCACGGAGATCGGATCGGTCATGTCGCTCGCAGCTCGGTCGTCGTCGGAGATCGGTTCAGTCTAGATCGTCGTCGTCGCTCGGATCGCTCACCCCTCGTCGCTCGCCACTGCCCTCATCGGAGATCGCTCGTCGCGGGTCGCCTCGTCACTGCCTCAGCGGCCTCAGCCTTCAGGCCTCCTTGCTCGGCTGCTCCGGTGCTTCCTCCCTCAAGGTATTTCATTTACTAAACTAACTTCTCTCTCTTTTTCTCTCTAACTCTCTCTCAGTCTCTCAGTCTCTCTCTCTCTCTCTCTCTCTCTCTCTCTATCTGAATCCTTTTTTTTTTTGTTGAGAAAAGCTTATCTGAATCATTGAAAGGAAAATTATGAGTCCCTTGCTCTCTTTATTCTTTAAGTCTAATTTAGTAATTTTAATACTTTGTCTTATCTGATTCTGTGATTGGGCAGATTGGGCTGCTGAGCCGACTTTAACTTTATTAATATTTGGCTTTTATTTTTTTAACTTTTTGAATTAATTGTCTTTTTTTTGTTTTATAAATATTAATTGTCTTTTAGTGTAATGTGTATTGTGATTTGTAATTGTAAAATTTTCTGATTGGTAGCTGGCTCTTGTGATTGGAAAAATTTCTTGTCTGTTGAGTGGGGTGGGGTGGATGAATACATAGGGCCGGGTAAACAATAATTAGAGCAGTATAATGTGCACATCGGCCCATGGGATGTGTAATGTGCACATGGCTGGCTCTTTTAGTGTAATGTGCACATAGATGTGTGTTAGCTCAACTAATAAACAATAATTTAATTAACTAATAATTAATTGGGAAAAGCAACTAATAAACAATAATTAATAATTTAATTAACTAATACATTATAAAAGACAAACAAATTAAATTATATTAGGCTAAACAACAATTAATAATTTAATAATTAATGAAACAACAATACAACGAATTAATACAACAAATTATAGTTTATAAAAGACAAACAAATTAATGAAACAACTAAACAACAATAATTAATAATTTTATTAATATTTCAAATGAACTCATAGTTTATTGTATAGGTACCTTTGTTCATTTCTTTTCTTTTCATTTTTTTCCTTTTGAGGTTTTTCGGTGTACAGAATGCAAATTTTTTTTGGTTTTAAGAATTTTTTTTTTTTTTTTTTTTTAAGCACAAACTTCATGCCAGCCAAATCTTGAATTTCGGTCGGTATTTTCCGAAACACCCGAAATAGACCGAAATAACCCGAAATTTTTTCAAAGTAGAATAGGAACACCCTGGACAAAATTCCTGGAGTCGCCACTGTCTGGCGTGGTGTTCTTCTTTACCTTGCTCTTTTTCTAATACATTTTCCGTTTGTCCTGCCACAAGATTATAGGTGGGTTATTCATGAGCAACCTCTCTATAATCTCATGTCTGTGCAATTTAGAGACGGATCAACTGTGCGAATCCTCCATGAAGGTGGATCTTCCAGTCAAGGACCAGGATTTGTGTGTGGCTTCTTCTGTAATCAATCCAGTGACGGTTATCTATTATCCATCTTCATTCTGTTTTACAAAGGCCTCGAGATCCAAGATACAGTTGGTCCACAAGTAGTATGGTCTGCCAACCAAACCAATCTGGTTAGTATTAATGCGACAGTCCGGTACGATTCAGAAGGTTTGGTGGTACAAGAAGCTGATGGAAATATAGCCTGGTCAACAAACATCAATGGCGAATCTATAGTTGACTTAAACTTAACGGATACGGGCAACTTCCAGCTGTTAGGTGAAAATGGTTCAACAGTTTGGCAATCTTTTGATCACCCAACCGACTCGCTGCTTCGTGGGCAAAAGTTGTCGGTAGGGCAGAAACTCACCTCTGCTGCTTCTGCCACATATCAGATTGAAAGGGGATTGTTTTCCCTCTCTCTCGATATTGATGGGTTGTTTGCTTTCAGGCAATCTAGTGAAGGACCGGAGCGATATTATCATCCTTATTCATTTTGCACCAGTTACGTTCAATATAGGAATGGAAGCTTATCTTTCGTCACAATTGATGACAAATTATTTGGGCCTCATAAAGATTTTCTCATTCCTTCAGCATTATCATCATGGCAGTACATGAGATTTGAGTCTGATGGACACTTGAGAGTGTATGAATGGAAACAACAGAGTCTAGAGTGGAAGGAAGTGGCTGATCTTCTCACGGCAGATATTGGTAACTGTGGTTACCCTACGGTTTGCGACGGTTATAGTATTTGCACGAACGGCAAGTGTAGTTGTCCTGAACCCAAAAATGATAGAAGATATTTTAAGCAAATCAATGACAGTCAGACTGGCCGTGGATGCTCACTAGTTACTCCCTTGTCTTGTGAAGCTTCCCTAAATCAAAACTTTTTAGAGCTCAAGAACATCACCTCCGTGACTTTTAGACAAGACCAAGTAGTAGATTCAGAGAGTTGTATAGAGGCATGCTTAAAAAAATGTTCGTGCAAAGCTGCCATTTTCCAGAAGTACACTTGGAGTTCCCGTGTCGGGGACTGCTACTTACCATCCCAGAATTTTTCACTGAAGCACGCTGAGGTGAATGATAGTTATACCAGTACAACATACATCAAGGTGGAGAATGTCCCAAGAGCTGTTCCTTCTCCAGAGCAGAAAAACCATGGAAAGAAAATAAACCAGTTTATAATAATAGTGGGATCCGGCGTAGCATCTTTGTTCGGTCTGTTTATTTTGATTGGAATCTTCTTTCATTTGTTTCAGAAGAATAAAGATTCTGATGAAGCTGAGGAGTATTATTTAGATCATGTACCAGGAATGCCCACAAGATACTCTTTTGCAGATTTGCAACTAATGACAGAAAATTTCAAGAAGAACATCGGGGCAGGTGGATTTGGCACAGTTTTTGAAGGCACTCTAATTGATGGCACTAGAGTTGCTGTGAAGCGTCTACATGGCTTCAGTCAAATCAAAAAGTCATTTCTAGCCGAGGTTGAGACAATTGGCAGCATTCATCATTTCAACTTGGTAAAATTGATTGGATTTTGTGCTCAAAGCTCTCATCGACTTCTTGTTTACCCGTACATGTCTAATGGGTCTTCAGATAAATGGATTTTCCACAAAACTGATGAGTTTACTCTGGATTGGCATAAGAGAAAGAAGATCATTCTTGACATAGCAAAGGGACTCACTTATCTCCATGAAGATTGCAGTAAAAAAATTGCTCACTTAGATGTCAAACCTGAGAATATCCTCTTAGATGAGAATTTTAATGCAAAAGTTGCTGATTTTGGTTTGTCTAAACTGATTGATCGAGATCAAAGCCAAGTTGTGACAATCATGAGAGGAACTCCTGGCTATTTGGCTCCAGAATGGTTGAGTTCGGTAATAACGGAGAAAGTAGATGTCTATAGCTTTGGTGTTGTGCTATTGGAAATATTGTGTGGACGGAGACATTTTGATCGATCTCAGCCTGAGGAAGCAATGCATTTACTAGGATTTTTCAAGGAAAAGTTACAAAAGAAGCAACTTTTGGATTTGGTTGATAAATACAATGAAGATATGCAATTACATGGAGCAGAAGTTGTGGATATGATGAAGGTTGCTGCTTGGTGTTTGCAAAGTGATTTTACAAAGAGGCCTTCCATGTCAGTGGTTGTTAAGGTTTTAGAGGGTGTTGTGGATGTTGAAGAAAACATAGAGTATAATTTCTGCAATCCACCTATTTCAAACCCAAGAGCAAGAGTCATGTATCATGAAGTAAATGTTGGTAATGCCACTGCTTTATTGGATTCAGTTTTATCAGGACCACGGTGACAATTGGCAAAAACATTTATCTTTGTTGCATGATGAGTGAGCCAATCTGTTTGTAATAAATTTGTTCCAGTAGTGATTGAATTTCCCAGTTTCCAAATTGTGGGAGCAGGTTTGAACCCAAAGTATGGCAATCGGAACTGACTGCTCTTATCTTTGACATATTTGTCACTTAATTTATATGATTTTGCAACAAATATTTTTACGACATACATTTGAAGGTGGTACTCAAATTTGAAATTTGTGCATTATTGATTAAATCTATCATTTACTATAATATATTTTTATTTTAAGAATCGTTAGTTAAGTTTGTCTGACTATCGCAAGTTCAGTTAATATTCACAACCTTTCTCAAATTCTGCAGTTGTTCGTTATCACTTATTTACTTATCACCAGGCTCAAATTCTTCTGGTGTATTAGCTTAGGATGATAATGTTAATGATGTTCTTTTTGAGTCTTTGGTTAGGTCATTTGTCAGAGTCGTCAGACACGGCCAAACCCTCATTGTGTTCCTCTTGCGTAAACCTGTCAAGGCAGCAGGTCTTTGTACCGTGTGAGAGGGGCGCAACGTGTCCTCTAAACTGAAGTGGTTTCACACCCAAGTCTCCCTATATATAGCACAAAGGTGCGGAACTTAACGAGTCCATGTGAAAAGGGCACAATTATGGTGCCACTGGACCATGAAATAATTTCACCCAGCTCTTTCCCTGCAGTTATCAATCACGTTTTCTTTTCTTTTCTTTTCTTTTCTTTTTTTATATTAATGTTGATTAGAAATTGTGGGGCCAAGAAATCCTACAACCCAGCCCACTTCGTTCCTGGGCCGAAAGCCCAAGCCAAGGAGGCTCCTGAAATCCGAGGAGGAAAAGAAGAAGCCCAGGCACAAACAGAGCGGGCCAAGGACGACCCCATCGTCGGGCGTCCGAGAACTTGAGGGACAAGCTCGTAACGAGCGGTCACCTCCACATTAAGTGTGTCTGACAACTGCCCTGGCCGCATTGATGAGGAGAGGACTTCACACCAGCGTCGCCTTGGTTGCCGTGATTCTCAAGGAGACTGAGAAGGCGGCTGATGGGACAAGTACCTGAGCAAATGTCCTGATCGCTCAACAAGTGTAGGGCTAGGATTAGTTGGGTAAGGGATATATAATGTAAAGGAATCCCTCAGAAAAGGGGGTTCCTCTGGGAGAAAAAGATGGAGGCCAAAGGGGAGAAAAGCCTCCTCGGCCATGGTCCGAGGAGCATCCCCCAACTGTAAATTGCTCTAAGCTTTCCATTAAATAAAAAGAGAATGGAGCCCACGCCCAGCGAACGCCGGCCGGCGCCTAGACCTTCGATCCACTCTCTACAAATTCATTGTTCGGGGTTCGTTGGGCCCTTGACCCAGATCCGTTGGGCCCGGGGCGCCAAAAATGCGGTCCCTACAGAAATTATAATTTCAATAGGATTTCAACTCTATAATTATATCAAATGAGACTCAACAAATATATATCATTTTTAATTTCAATAGGATTTAAATTTTATATCAAGACTTTTGGTTGACCTCTTCACAATTTTCCACATCAGCATTTTTTTTTATATTTTTTAATTTGATTTAATTCTTTTGATTTTATAGCACCAAATTGTAGAAAATTTATTAAATTTCTTTAAAAAAATTAAATTTAGTTTTTTGGTGCCATGCAAACACTATACTTAAAGGAGACCTAAATTATCACCTAATCAGGGAATTTTTAAATAATCCTAACAAATTATATAATAACTCCATTAATATAAATCTATCTTAAAAACGGAATATATCTCCATTAATTTGATAATTTCTACATTGATGACATTTAAAAAAAAATTCTATCATATTTCCTTATATCTATCAATCACATTCTCTTTCTCTTCTTTTTTTCATTTTTTTTTTTTTATATTAACATTGATTAGAAATTATAATTTCAATAGGATTTAAAATTGTGGGGCCAAGAAATCCTACAACCCAGCCCACTTCGTTCCTGGGCCGAAAGCCCAAGCCAAGGAGGCTCCTGAAACCAGAGGAGGAAAAGAAGAAGCCCAGGCACAAACAGAGCGGGCCAAGGACGACCCCATCGTCGGGCGTCCGAGAACTTGAGGGACAAGCTCGTAACGAGCGGTCACCTCCACATTAAGTGTGCCTGACAACTGCCCTGGCCGCATTGATGAGGAGAGGACTTCACACCAGCGTCGCCTTGGTTGCCTTGACTCTCAAGGAGACTGAGAAGGCGGCTGATGGGACAAGTACCTGAGCAAATGTCCTGATCGCTCAACAAGTGTAGGGCTAGGATTAGTTGGGTAAGGGATATATAATGTAAAGGAATCTCTCAGAAAAGGGGGTTCCTCTGGGAGAAAAAGATGGAGGCCAAAGGGGAGAAAAGCCTCATCGGCCATGGTCCGAGGAGCATCCCCCAACTGTAAATTGCTCTAAGCTTTCCATTAAATAAAAAGAGAATGGAGCCCACGCCCAGCGAACGCCGGCCGGCGCCTAGACCTTCGATCCACTCTCTACAAATTCATTGTTCGGGGTTCGTTGGGCCCTTGACCCAGATCCGTTGGGCCCGGGGCGCCAAAAATGCGGTCCCTACAATTGGCGCCGTCTGTGGGAAGGATTAGTGCGCCAGCCGGCGCAACGGGCGACTGTTCTAAACAGATGTTCTACAAGAGATCGGCGGTGATGCAAAAAAAAAGGAAGAAGAAACTACCAAAGAAACATTGCAGAAAGATAAAGGCTCGAGACAGAAGATTCAATAACAAAAAGAAAAACTTGGTATTATTTCACAAAAGGAAAATCTACAAATTACAATCAGAGGCTCAGGCAGGCTTGTTTTACAACTGTTCCTACTAGCTAGTCCTACAATCAGAGGCCCAGGCGGACCCGTCCTAAAACTAGCTAGAGGGAAGTGTCAACCCGTGCCCTTACTGGCATCAAGAGAATGGGGGAGCTTGGCAGTAAGCGGACGGAAGGGGGGTGAGGCTGGCTTGTTCCAAGGTCACCCACAACTCCTTTCTCGGAGCGGCTGAGCTTGAACAAAGCGAGGAGCAGATGCAGGGGCTCCGGGACGCCCTCCCCCATGATGTTCCCTTGATTTTCTCCAACCCCCACGAGCGACGGCCGTTGGAGACGGAAACACTCGGGCACCGCCCATGATGTGAGTTCGCATGTCTCCTCCGTCGGGGGTGCGCTCCAAGGAGGGACGTTAGGTACTTCAACGACATCCCTCCGGGCCACCGTGCATGGCGCCATCGGTGTCACGCCTAGACTCTGCCGCACCGGAAGCCCAGTCGGGGCTGCGGCCACAATGGCTTTTGGCACGGATGTCCTCACACCCGTCCAAAGCCGCCCCATATCTCCTAACTCCGGTCACAATTCCGGCGGGGTTATTAAAGGGGCATGGGGAGCTGAAAGGTGTTGCTTTTTCTGTTTGTGTTGAGAGGCTCATGGAGTATGAGGAAACCATCCCCCCCAGAAGGCCTTATATAGAGGAGGAGGGTTGGTGAGAATTAATCCACGCAGAATTCGAAAAAGGAGTTACCGAAGCGTTGGGTAATAATGAAGCCATCAAATCCCAAGGGGGCCGCAGGCCGTTGGGCTTCTGTCAATTCACGAGGCCATTAATGAAGGTGCGCCTCGTGCACCGAAGCGTCAGGTGCGGAACACGAACAGCCGAGAGACGTTTCGTGCAAGATAAAAGATGGGGCTCGAGCTGGGGGCGAGATCAACGCCACGTGTAAGATCATCACCCAACTGGAGGAGGGATCGTCCTCAGTAAAACGGTCCGAGGGCAAACCCCTACTCACGGAGAAACGAAAGTGTTAGACAGAACCAAGTCTGCATAGTCCTCGGACTCAGGCCTATGGGGAAACTAACTACCTCAGAAGGACAAGTGTTAGACAGAACCAAGGCTCTACATAGTCCTCGGACTCAGGCCTATGGGGAAACTAACTACTTCAGAAGGACAAGTGTTAGACAGAACCAAGGCTCTGCATAGTCCTCGGACTCAGGCCTATGGGGAAACTAACTACCTCAGAAGGACAAGTGTTAGACAGAACCAAGGCTCTGCATAGTCCTCGGACTCAGGCCTATGGGGAAACTAACTACCTCAGAAGGACAAGTGTTAGACAGAACCAAGGCTCTGCATAGTCCTCGGACTCAGGCCTATGGGGAAACTAACTACTTCAGAAGGACAAGTGTTAGACAGAACCAAGGCTCTGCATAGTCCTCGGACTCAGGCCTATGGGGAAACTAACTACCTCAGAAGGACAAGTGTTAGACAGAACCAAGGCTCTACATAGTCCTCGGACTCAGGCCTATGGGGAAACTAACTACCTCAGAAGGACAAGTGTTAGACAGAACCAAGGCTCTGCATAGTCCTCGGACTCAGGCCTATGGGGAAACTAACTACTTCAAAAGGACAAGTATTAGACAGAACCAAGGCTCTGCATAGTCTTCGGACTCAGGCCTATGGGGAAACTAACTACCTCAGAAGGACAAGTGTTAGACAGAACCAAGGCTCTGCATAGTCCTCAGACTCAGGCCTATGGGGAAACTAACTACCTCAGAAGAACAAGTGTTAGACAGAACCAAGGCTCTACATAGTCCTCGGACTCAGGCCTATGGGGAAACTAACTACTTCAGAAGGACAAGTGTTAGACAGAGCCAAGGCTCTACATAGTCCTCGGACTCAGGCCTATGGGGAAACTAACTACTTCAGAAGGACAAGTATTAGACAGAACCAAGGCTCTGCATAGTCCTCGGACTCAGGCCTATGGGGAAACTAACTACTTCAGAAGGACAAGTGTTAGACAGAACCAAGGCTCTGCATAGTCCTCGGACTCAGGCCTATGGGGAAGCTAACTACTTTAGAAGAACAAGTGTTAGACAGAACCAAGGCTCTGCATGGTCCTCGGACTCAGGCCTATAGGGAAACTAACTACTTCAGAAGGGCAAGTGTTAGACAGAACCAAGGCTCTGCATAGTCCTCGGACTCAGGCCTATGGGGAAACTAACTACTTCAGAAGGACAAGTGTTAGACAGAACCAAGGCTCTGCATAGTCCTCGGACTTAGGCCTCTGGGGAAACTAACTACCTCAGAAGGATAAGTGTTAGACAAAACCAAGGCTCTATATAGTCCTCGGACTCAGGCCTATGGGGAAACTAACTACTTCAGAAGGACAAGTGTTAGACAGAACCAAGGCTCTGCATAGTCCTCGGACTCAGGCCTATGGGGAAACTAACTACCTCAGAAGGACAAGTGTTAGACAGAACCAAGGCTCTGCATAGTCCTCGGACTCAGGCCTATGGGGAAACTAACTACCTCAGAAGGACAAGTGTTAGACAGAACCAAGGCTCTGCATAGTCCTCGGACTCAGGCCTATGGGGAAACTAACTACTTCAAAAGGACAAGTATTAGACAGAACCAAGGCTCTGCATAGTCCTCGGACTCAGGCCTATGGGGAAACTAACTACCTCAGAAGGACAAGTGTTAGACAGAACCAAGGCTCTACATAGTCCTCGGACGCAGGCTCGCGGGGAAAATAACCACCTTAGATGATCCTAAGCGTTAGACAGAACCAAGGCTCTGTATGGTCATTGGACTCAGGCTCCCGGGGAAACTAGCCACCTCAGATGATCCTAAGTGTTAGACAGAACCAAGGCACTGCATGGTCCCAGGACTCAGGCCTATGGGGAAACTAACTCCTTCAGAGGATTCTAGGTGTTAGACAGAACCAAAAGCGCTGCATGGTCCCAAGACTCAGACCTATGGGGAAACTAACTCATTCAGAGGATTCTAAGTGTTAGACAGAACCAAAAGCACTGCATGGTCCTCGGACTCAAGCCTATGGGGAGCTAACAACTTAGCAACTGTACCTAGGTCTTGCACGGTCTTCGGACTCAAGCCTACGGGGAGCTAACCACTTAGCAACTGTACCTAGGTCTTGCATGGTTTTCGGACTCAAGCCTACGGGGAGCTAACCACTTAGCAACTGTACCTAGGTCTTGCACGGTCCTCGGACTCAAGCCTACGGGGAGCTAACCACTTAGCAACTGTACCTAGGTCTTGCACGGTCCTCGGACTCAAGCCTACGGGGAGCTAACCACTTAGCAACTGTACCTAGGTCTTGCACGGTCCTCGGACTCAAGCCTACGGGGAGCTAACCACTTAGCAACTGTACCTAGGTCTTGCACGGTCCTCAGACTCAAGCCTACGGGGAGCTAACGACTTAGCAACTGTACCTAGGTCTTGCATGGTCTTCGGACTCAAGCGTACGGGGAGCTAACCACTTGGCAACTGTACCTAGGTCTTGCATGGTCTTCGGACTCAAGCCTACGGGGAGCTAACCACTTAGCAACTGTACCTAGGTCTTGCATGGTCTTCGGACTCAAGCCTACGGGGAGCTAACCACCTATACTGAAGGTAGCAACAAGACCAAGGCTCTGCATGGTCCTCGGACTCAGGCCTATGTGGAAATTAACTACACTGAAGAAATCCCAAGTGTCTACTTGAAGAGATTCTATCTGGCCCTTAGGAAACGAAAGGTGCATCAGAGCATACATGCCCTCTCATTATAACAGTTGACGCCGCGGCTGGCTGAGATACAATCAAAGTCAAAATCACACAAGTAAAGAAAAGGCGAATGGCGTGCAAGTAGGCCAGCAGGCACAACAAATAGAAAAAGAAATAAAACACGTATTTCATTAAGTCCATAAAGGTTACATGGTGAACACCACATTACAATCTAAAAGAAAAAGATGCAAAAGACAAGAGAGGCGACAGGTTCGAGGGGCCTGTCCTGCCCACTTATTTTCCTCCCTCAGCAAGGGGCTGGACCATGGCAGCTCCAAGGCTTTCTACTCCTTGGCCAGGAGGGACAGCCTGTGAAGGCGCGGCAGGAACGGCTGCCTCCTCGGCGGCGGGAGCCTCAGCCTCAGGGGTGGACTTAGCAACCCCCTGGGGCGCCTCCTCAACGGGGCCCTTACTTGATTCTGCTACCTTGGGAAGGTCACTTCCTTGGGTAGGCTCGCCCGAGGGTTCAGCGATTGAGGTGCCTTCACCCGCAACAATGCTGGCTTCCTCCGCGGCCTCTCCGGCCTCAGCGCTACTTGGAGTTGCCTCACGGATGGCAGGAGGGTAGTACACGCTTTCCTCCTTCCACAAATCAGACGAGGCCTCAACCCCGGCCTGTCTGAGAGCCTCCCTCCAAACCTCAGCAGAGTAGCGCCTGCACAACCCGGGGACTTGGTCTTTAAAGGCTGCCTCTGTCTCTGCCATCCCAGCATCATAAGCCTTCTCCTCGGCTTCCTGCTTAGCGGCCAGGGCGTCTTCTTTGCCTTGGACAGCCTCAAACTTGGCCCTAACGGCCTCGTCTCTGGCCTCCTCTGCCACCCTCTTGGCTTCTTCTGCAGCAGCCACCTTCTTTGGCAGATCAGCGAGCAGCTCCTTTGCCATTTTCAGCTGCTCCTCCGCCTCGCCCAGGCGCTTTAAATGATCTTCGGCCTGCTTCTGGAAGCCGGCAAGGCCTGACAGGGCGGTATCCCGAGCACTGGTCATCGCACTCAGCTCCTCCCGGGCCTTAGCAAGATCGGCCTTAGAGTTTTTAAGGACCTGTGTGGCCTCCAGGAGTTTCACACGCTCCACGTCCATGGCCTTCCCCTGGTCATGGGCCACGTCCTCCAGCCTGTAAGTGGCCTGAATGGCCTGCCCAACAGGACGAGCACACGGTTAGCCAAGCTTAGAAAAGGGAGTGAAAGAACTAAAACTGGGAAAGTCATAAGTGTTGAGGCATTTACCATTCCCAAGTACCTCTTGAGGCATAGGAAGACCTCTCGGCTCCTCATAGTCCCCAGCTCCGCCATGTCAGCTGGGAGTAACAGACACCTTTCCAGCGCGTCGGCCACGTACGCGCCTTCACCCTCTCTGAAATCCCTGAGGGAGGAGTCTTCCCTCAGCGGCTCCCCACGGAGCGTTAGGGAAGGAAGCCAGGCCTGCGGCTCGGGCTGGGCGTCAGCCTGCTTTTCCTGACCTCGGGAGCCTATCTTCAATTGTTTGGGTTGCCGCCGAGTGTCATCCCCCTCCCGCGGAGACTCGGACCTCTCCTCAGCTGACCTTTTGCCCTTATCCTTCTTCTGCTTGGGATCAGAGGGCTCAGGTCTAGAAGGCAGACTCGTCTTGGACGGAGAAGGAGGAAGCCTCGACTGGGCAGAGGCCGACCTGCCCTGAGCAGAACGGGTTTTAGGAGGAGGAAGCTCTGGCTTTGATTTCCCCGGCTGGCCTTCAATCAGTTCCGACAGGCTAGGTTGGGGCCTCTTCTTGTAACCCATTTCGTGCCGAGAAGAGGACTTGGACACTGAGAAGTCTGCTTCAGTCAGACAAGGGTCACCCAAATCTCCGGGAGGGTCCTCGGACTGTTGGACTTGTTCGAACACGTCAAACTCGTCCTCGGCAGGGCCAAAGTCAGCAACCTCCTCTTCCCTCTCTAAGCCTACGTCGGCGGGCTCCGAGAGTCTAAGGGAGAAAGAGGAAGGGCCCGCAGGTGTTACGCCTTCTGATGTAGAGGGCACCTCGGGGAACCGAAACCCGTCCTCGGTCACGGTTATCTTTCGAAGCCGAGGATCCTTTGCTCTGATCACGTACTTCGGCACCGCAAATGACTTGTGAGCTGGGTCGTATTTCAAGATCTGGTGAGCGGCCCTAACCTGATTGTCGGCCTCGTTCACGAAAACCTCTGCCCTCAGCACCTTTTGCAAGTCTTCCCGATTGATCAGGCTGAAGTGGCGCGTGAAGGCGTGTGGATCTGCAAGAGGAATCACATTCACATTAGAAGCTAAACGGTACAAAAAGAAATGGACGAAGTAAAAAATGGAACTGATCAGGGTTCGAGAACCCTCTCCCCATCTTCCCATTGCCCCACCTGGGGTCCCCTCCGTCGTCGGGCGGTGAAGGCCATCGTGCCACTCTCCGGATACGATGAGGAAGTCCTTGTTCAACCCCTTGCTGGACTCAGGGAGGCACTGAATGAGCCGGACCCTGTCATCCCTGGTCTTCAGATAGTAAGTTTCACCCTTCAAGCACTGGAGGTTATAACACCAGTTGACGTCATGGTGGGTCAACCTCAATCCCATCTTCTCGTTTTGGGCATCCACACAGCCCAGAATCCTAAAGACGTTGATGGCACACTGGGTGGGGGCTAGCCGGAAGTGCGTTAGATAGCCCCTCATCACCGGCCCCATGGGTATTCTCATGCCACCCTCAACGAAGGCAACGATGGGTATCACCACCTCGCCCTTCTGCCTCCGAAGGTGCCACTCGCCCTCCGCGCAATACCTCAAGCCCACATTGGCAGGTATCTTATAATCGGCGATGAATTTCTCCATCGCCTCCTCAGTGAAGACATACTTCTTAAATATACCCATCCCAAATAATGCCTAAGCAAGCTAAGAGAGAGCAAATGAAAAAGAGGAAGTTCAAAGAGAGGGAGGGTGACTTATAGAAATGCGTAGGAACTCCTCGGACCAACTTTATATGCTGGAGATGTAGACTCTTGTGTGCGGATGAACAGAGGGACCAGCTTTTCAAATGGGCATTTATACCCACCAATCAAGGGGTCGTGCGGGTTTTCCCATCCCCAACTGCCAGGCGAATCCCCACCGTTGGATCGTCATCCTCCCGTTGAACGTGGGGGGCACAGAGCCGCCTGGATTTAATGAAGGGAACGTCACGACCTTCGAAGCGTCAGTAACGCATCTGGGGCAGATGACAGGGCTCCGGAACTGACAGGGGATCAGACTTAATGGGGCGCGTGGCAGGCCCGAGGACATCAAAATCCTCCTTTCCGCCCGAGGATGCGGATAGCATAATTTTGAGGGGCTATTGTGGGGCCAAGAAATCCTACAACCCAGCCCACTTCGTTCCTGGGCCGAAAGCCCAAGCCAAGGAGGCTCCTGAAATCCGAGGAGGAAAAGAAGAAGCCCAGGCACAAACAGAGCGGGCCAAGGACGACCCCATCGTCGGGCGTCCGAGAACTTGAGGGACAAGCTCGTAACGAGCGGTCACCTCCACATTAAGTGTGCCTGACAACTGCCCTGGCCGCATTGATGAGGAGAGGACTTCACACCAGCGTCGCCTTGGTTGCCGTGACTCTCAAGGAGACTGAGAAGGCGGCTGATGGGACAAGTACCTGAGCAAATGTCCTGATCGCTCAACAAGTGTAGGGCTAGGATTAGTTGGGTAAGGGATATATAATGTAAAGGAATCCCTCAGAAAAGGGGGTTCCTCTGGGAGAAAAAGATGGAGGCCAAAGGGGAGAAAAGCCTCCTCGGCCATGGTCCGAGGAGCATCCCCCAACTGTAAATTGCTCTAAGCTTTCCATTAAATAAAAAGAGAATGGAGCCCACGCCCAGCGAACGCCGGCCGGAGCCTAGACCTTCGATCCACTCTCTACAAATTCATTGTTCGGGGTTCGTTGGGCCCTTGACCCAGATCCGTTGGGCCCGGGGCGCCAAAAATGCGGTCCCTACAAAAATCTATAATTATAGCAAATGAGACTCAACAACATATTCATCCTTTTAAAAAAATTATATAACCAAATTTGATTAGGAATCCATAACCCTATATTATATTATAAATAGTTTTTTTTAGGAATTATTTGTAACAATTTCAACTCAGCTTTTTATTCCTATATTATATTTTATTTTATTTTTTGAGATTATTCTTCTAACACCACTCTGTTGTACCATCTCTTCTATTGATTCAGTTTCTTGGAGCGCCTTCAAAACAAAAGGCATGTAAAGTTTTCTTATCAGGTTTAATGTTAACATATATGAGAGATATTTTGGTCAAGTAGAAAAAGTTCGATGAAACATAAAAGGAAAAAGAACTAAAGAATGCACAATTTGGGGCGGGGGGGGAAAAAAAGACTATATTAGGCAGAGGCTTTTGGACATTGTTTTTATTTTTGGAATTCTTTATGTTCATGTGTATGTATGTGTTGGGCTTAATTGAATTGGAATTATTTTTGAAATTTTGGTTTTGATTGAATAATGAATAAGTATGTTCCAATATTTGGAGTTTTCTGTATATGTGCTGTAGTTTAAACTTGATATTTGAATTTTTAAATTGTTAATTTACAATTTCATTGTTCATCTATTAATCATGAATAATAATATTTTCATTTGCAACCATCATGATATGGTATTAATGATGTGATCATTCCAAATGCATCCTTTATGGCATCATTAAAAGGAAAAATCATATAGATAGGTATTAGGATATTATTTGGAACTATCTAAATGTATTACACATGGTACAAATCTAACTGTAATATCCTATGCTATAAAATAAAAATTGGGCCTATGGTTCTCTTCTCTTTGCAAAAAATGGTTAAATTCTCATTAATTGTGATAGTTCACTTTAGGTAAAATAGAAACTCTATAAACTAAGTTTTAAGAAATTTAAAATTCTATTTCAAAAAATTTCCAAAACATTAGATTTTATTTTAATTATTTTAATAATTTTATATTGTAAAAGAATAAAATTTATACATTACATACAATCATTACTTCAGTTGCCTTCTAAATGATGGAGGATATGAGAATGCAATTTGTAGATTTTTATGCAAAATAATATAGATTAGTTTGGTGGTAGATAGTAGATTTAATTGTAGTTGAATATTGTGTGAAGTTATCACCATAGAATGGCCCATGCCGGGATATGTTATGTGGAACCAATGATATGAAAGAAAAAGAATTTTTCTAAACCATTATATTGAACAAAGAATTATTTATTTTCATTCATTTTCAAGTTATACATTTTTTTAAGTCAAGTCATAGACCTTCAAGTAAAATAAATACTGTAAGGACCAGATTTGGCTCCTTAGCTCAAAAGGTAGATGGACTTAGGCCCAAAAAGCCCAAAATAATAAATTTGTAGAGAGTGGGTTGGAAAACTGGGCTTTAATGAATTAGACAACCACTAAAGTGGATTCAGATGACAAGAGAATGAAGATAGGCAAGTTTATGCCGAAGAAAATCGTCCTTCACACAGTCTGAGAAAATTAGTTCTTATATATCTATTTCAAGTTTGATTACAAAGTCAGTTCTTGATGGCCATAGTGTTTTTCTCTTAGTTTTTCGATCCCTTCTTCCTCATGGGTCTCTTACATTATATATATATATATATATATATATATATATCTCTTTGGATGATCTTGGCTCTCTATTTGTTGATCATCCAGGCTACTATTTGGGTGCTTGTCCCATCAGACACCCTTTCTGGCCCTCTGTGAGTTGGGGTAGCCAAGGCAGCACTGTTCAGGGGTCTTCTCCACATAAATGCGATCAGAAAGTTAGCTGCAGAGCATTCAATGGGGTGGCAGCAGCTTTTCCTTATATATTTCCTAGCTCCCATTCTTCCTGTGCGTTCATAATGTGTGGCTTTATCAATAGGACCCTCTGGAATGTCTCCTTGGATGACAGGAGACACATCTTGATCTTTGTTGCGTTTAGCCGGGGGGATACTCCTCATTGGACAACCTTTCCCAGCCTTCACAGTCATGGCTTGCTCGTGAAGTTCAAGGTCTTAATTCTTCCTTACTATTGATCTATTCTCTGACCATTGTGCCTCCTTAGACAAGGCCCAAAGCCCAATATATTTTTGGGCCTGCGTCCCCACAAATACTTTTAATTTTTATTTAACTATCCCGTGCATCGTACGGGTTAGCAACTAGTGTGTGTGTGTGTATATATATATTATTAAAATGGTTGTGTTTTGTACATCTATATGTCAAGCCTATTTTCTGAAATATTGGAGATAAATGAGAGTATGAAAAAATATTTGACGAGTAAAAACTGATATACTATCTAATGTTTTTTTTTTAATTGAAATTATGACTTGAAATTAGAGGTGTGCATGGGTTGAATTGGGCCAGGTTGAGAAGTTTTTTCAACCCAACTCACCATGGTAGGTTAAAAAAAAAAATCAACCCAACCCAACCCATCACAGGGGTCCAACCCAATTCATGTGGGTCGGATTAGGTCAAGTTGGACCCATGGGTTGGACAAATTTTTTTTTTAATTTATATTATTATTATTAAATTGAGAATTAGAACAACACTACCACAAACAAGAGCAAATTTATAGCTAAAAAATCATGAGCATAACACCAAACAAATACAAGAAGAGTTTAGGGTTTGAGTTTTATTTAGGAAGAGCGGAAAAAAAAGTAAATAATAAAATTATATAAATATAGTTGGCAAAAAAGTAAATAATAAAATTTTTTAATATATTTTTAAAAATTTAAAAATAAGGAAAATTACAGTAAATCCACTTGTGGTTTGGCCCGTTTTCACGTTGCCTACCCGTGGTGGTTTAAAACTTAATACTTTGCCCACCTGAACTTCAATCCGTCTGCTCTCCATTACCACCTCACCCTCAGACGTTAGAAAAACACCATTTTATTAAAAATCAGAACATAACACAGATCAAAAACATGAACCATTGAATCTTTTCCTCACGAGCTCTAGAAACACGAAAAATCTCATTCTGCATCTGATATTGAAATCGTGTTGCAAGTATAAACCTAGATTAGCAACGAGTTGTTTGTGGGACTAAAATCCTGGTAAAAAATCAGTCACTATTTGGGTTTTTTATTTGGGCTTGTGGTTATTTTATAGTTTTTTGAGTAATTAGTCAATGGTCAATGTTATATGTAACGGAATGAGAATATTGGTTGTGTTTGTTGATGTTTATGAAAAATGTGACCACCTATTATTTGGATTTGTGTCTATATATTTGTGTCTATATATTTGTGTGTGTTATTGTGAATTTTGCTTTCAATTTTTTTTTTAAATTTTATAAATTTGGGTAAAGTGAAAATATTAGGTCAATTTTAATCATAATTCATGCAATAGTAGGGTGTTAGATGTTGATATTAATTTTATTCTTATTTACATTTGTAGGGTCAGATTCTGCAGCCCAAGCCCAAGAAGATGTGGATTTGGAACCCACTGAACCCAAAACAATAAATTTGTAGAGAGTGGGTGAAAGAGCTAGGCTAATAATGAAAATAACAGTATTAAACGGCAATGATGACAGGAAGACTTGATTTAATATGTGCTCGGACAGAGGTGAATGTCTCATCCGAGGAGGTGATTTTCATTGATGAACTTAGGTTACAAATGCTGGAGCTACAGTAAAATAATATGCTCTTTTCTCTCTCTTGATTTTCGATCCTCTCTATCAGAGACCTCTCTCAATTATATAGTACTGCCTTTCTCCATCTCCACCGTCCACTTGTTCACCATCTGGGCGTCCACTTGAGTGTATGTCCCATCACACTCCCCCTTTAGCCCTGTCTGAGTGGCGGTAGCTGAGGATGCACTGTTCAGGGGTCTTCTCCACATAAATGCGGCCAGGAGGGTAGGTGCAGTGCATTAAATGCGGTGGTTGAAGTCTGTCTCCTTGACATTTCTCTGTTCCTGTTGCCTTCTTGTGTGTCCGAGGCTCCCTTTCTCCCTTAACACTTATCAAACAGATCGCTTGACACGTGTCGGATAAAAACCTCGTCGGGTCCGAGGGTAATCGGCCTCCTCGAACATATGAACATCTCCTCGGACAGTGCACGTACTCATCTCCAGACATTTCCCTTTTACATGGGCTTCTGACAGGGTGTCTTGGTCTCCTTGGACGAACAGTGGTCCTCGGATAGGGCCTTGGGCCCAATGCGCCAGGTTGGGCTTTTCTCCCCCACAATAGCCCCTCAAAATTGTAGTTTTTCCCTCGCACCCGAGGAGAAAAAGTGGGATTTTGACTTGCCACGGAGCAAATGCTTGGAAACACGCACAACCGAGCTGGCACGTGTGTAAACGTGGGAACAGACGCCTCATTAATGCCGGGGCGGTTTCCTTATTCCCAAGGCGCTGCATTAACTGCACCAGGTGACGTTTCGTCCTTTGCATCCAATGGTGGCTGATTGATCAAACGGCTGTGGTTTTTCTTCAGGATTTGGGCGGGAGTGCCCCTGACCCTTCGCTTGACCCCGTATAAAGCTTCAGAGGAAATCATTTCTTCCTCACTTTGCAAATCTTCAGACGCTCCAGCAAGAACAGACGCGCCACTCCGTCCACATCTCTCCGTCCGAATCTCTCAGTCGCCGGTGTCAATCTTACTCAGAACCCTCACGAGTCCTCCTACGAGCCTGCAATCGCTTCTCCGGTCTAGCCCTTGTAAGTCGTCGCCCACCGAATCTTTTAGTTTTCTCTTCGGCCATCCGTTTCACTTAAACACCATGGGAAAGCTCGAGTACATGATGGATAGCCCTGAGCAGATAGAGGCGTTTAGGACCGCGTACCGCATACCCCCTAACGTGGGTGTGAGGTATTGCCCCCCAGAAAAAATACTAACAGACCGGGAGACGGGAGAGGTGGTTATCCCCCTCATCGCCTTCAAAGAAGGGGGAATGACCATCCCCATGGGCCCCATCACCGCCAGTTACCTCCGGAACCATAGGCTTACTCCCTGGCAGTGCGCGCCCAACATGTTTAGGATCCTAGGAGCGATTGAGGACCTTGAGCGTCATTTGGGGTTGGGACTCACCTGGCTTGACGTGGTACATATGTACGAATGCCATAGCCAGCAAGATGCTGGGTACTACTTAAAATCCCGGTCGGATGTTGTCAGGCTCATTTCCTGCCTTCCCAAATCCAACAAAGGGATGAAAGACGACTATGTGATCGTCTCGGGCGCCTGGCGCAACGGCCCTGGTTGCCCAACCAAGCCTGGGAAGCCAGGTGTGACATGCAGATTTAGGCGCACTGACCATAGGCTTAGGGCTCCCGTCTTTTAACTGTCTTTGATTTCTCTTCGGTCGCTATTTCTAAGCTTCTAACCATTTTTTCCTTTTACTTGCAACAGATAAGAACCAAGTTTCTCCTCGGCTCAGCCTAACGAATGTTGTTGCCCTCAACTACCTTTTAAGGTCGGAGATCTTTGTGAGCGAGGACGGGCAACTACGATCTGCTCCCCTTATTCTTGGATATAAAGCGAAGTCAAAGGGTTTTCAACCGGTCGGCAACGCAATCGTCCAAGGAGATCATCGCCTTGCGCGTATCGACGTCGGTCGGAAGGGCTTCTTGGCGCCAGACGATCTTGAGCCTGTACCTCGTCCAATTCCTCGGGCTGCACCTCCCCTTATCCAACCACTCCAGCAAGTTCCCCTCGGACAAGGGATTGAAGGTGAGGGGGTTGGCTCTTCTACTTCGTCGCTAGAAGAACAGATAGACGAATTTCAGTTCGAGGGAGAAGCTTCAATGGTAAACCAGGTGGTAGAGATCTCAGACGCCGAGGAAGAAGCCTACGAACAGTCGGGCGCCCATCTTAATTTGTTAGCCACTCATTTAGAAGACTCCTCGGACGAAGATATGGATCTGAGGAATTTGATGAAGGGGAGAGGCAAAAAGTCAGACCCGAAAGATGCTGGGACATCTAAAACAGTGGTGACACTTCCTCCGGTGCCTACCCAGATCCCTGACCCAAACCTGAAACCCATGCTAAAACTGCAGAAGAAGAGGCCCCACACTGAGGTTGAGGAAAAACAGGTGCCACCAACCAAGGGGGCCAAGCAGCAAAAGGTGGCACAGGACAACCGAAATCGCAGGGCTCCGTCTACTGAAAGCCGAGACGAGGGCACAGTGGCAGAGGTGCGCCGAGGAGGAGGGGGACCACGGATTTGGTCTCCAAAATTGGAGTTGGATGGCGCTCCAATCCTCTGGGAGACCTCCCTCAGGAATTATGATGGAGGGAGGGCCGGCTTCGTTGCTGAGGCCCTGCAGCAACCAGTTCTCCTCCCTCATGACATGGAGTCCTTCAGGCGTTTCAATCAGCCGGAGCTCTTTCGATCCCTCAAGAGGGATTTAGCCATTGTAAGTAACCTCAGTCCGATTAGTCGGATCACTGATTTTTGCTTTTCCTATTCTTCTGCGTTTGACATTTAGAGTTTCCATCATGCAGGTCACTCAGCAGATTTACGTGGCCGAGGAGTGGGACAAGAAGAGCCGCCTTGAAACCCAGGCGGCGCTCTGCTCCAGAGACGAGGCGGTGAAATCTTTGGGCCAAATGAAGGACGACTATTCCCGTCTGTCCGGGGAACTCGCGGAGATGACCAGCCAGAAGAAAAGCCTTGACGCTGGGATAAGGAATGCTGAAAAGCAGGCTGAGGATCAGCGTAAGTTGCTAAAGACGGCAGAGGCCAATCTGAAGACCGAGAGGGAGCTGGTAAACGGGCTAAGGGATGAACTCCGAAAAGCCAAAGACAGCGCCCGATACGCCGAGGAGAAGGCCCAGTTGGCCCAGGAGGCGACCGAGGCTGAAAAGAAGACAGCTTACCAGCTGGGGGTAGAGACGGCCACGTCCCAACTTCTAGAGCAGTTCGCCTCGGTCAGCCGAGATTACTGCAACATTAGTTGGGGCAAAGCCCTGGATGCAGCCGGAGTCCCTGCCGACTCGGAGCTGAGGCTGCCTGGGAGTGTATACTATGGTCCGGATATTCGAGAGCTCCCAGGAACTGATCTCCCTCCTGCTCCACAGCTTCCAGAGGCTTCGGAGCCAATTTTGGTCGGCCATGCTCCTCCACTCACTCTCGGTGCAAGCAAGGAAACTGGTCAGCCAAGCGGCAAGGATAAGCCAGCTGAACCAGCCAAAGAGAAAAGCCAAGGGTCAGGCGAAGAGAAAATTCCTTCTGAGCCCAAGGACCGAGCCCCTGACGCAACTGCTCGGATAGGCCAGGCTGCTGACCCCGTGCTCCCTTCAGCAAAAGAATAGACGTATAGGGCTTTTACTTTTGCACCTGTGTTTTTTTTTTTGTTTCATCCGAAGAATTGTAAACTATATTTTTATTTATGGAATAGATTTTCCTTTGTCTATGATGTTTTAAATATCTACCTTGCTAATTACTACTGTCACTTACAACTGTACATTGCACTTATAACCAAATAATGCAAATAAATCTGCTTGATACATCATGCTTATGGTGTAAGTAACCAAAATTAATATTGAAAAGGATAGGCCAAACAAGAGTTATTGATGAATAGCATGTCTTTCCAAGTTAGACATAAGTTATTATTCCTCGGCTTCGAACTAAACACAACTAGGGGAAACATTTATAAATTAGAAACAATTTAAACGCGATTAGGAGTTTTAGCACTAAGCCCCAGTGACACTGGCCGCGTGGGAGTATTGACTAACCTGTCGTTTGGTTCAAAGATTATAGGATTCGAATGTACTCGAGTGTTAACTAACCCTAGTCATCTGGTCCAAGGACTGCAGGCATGACTGGATTTAAGTTTAAACACGAACCGCATCAGTGTTAACTAACCCTAATCATCTGGTCCGAGGACTACAGGCATGATTGGATTTAAGTTTAAACACTATAGAACCGTAACTGAGTGCTAACTAACCCAAATCATCTGGTCCGAGGACTACAGGCATGATAGGATTTAAGTTTAAACACTATAGAACCGTAACTGAGTGCTAACTAACCCAAATCATCTGGTCCGAGGACTACAGGCATGATAGGATTTAAGTTTAAACACTATAGAACCGTAACTGAGTGCTAACTAACCCAAATCATCTGGTCCGAGGACTACAGGCATGACAGGATTTAAGTTTAAACACTATAGAACTGTAACTGAGTGCTAACTAACCCAAATTATCTGGTCCGAGGACTACAGGCATGATTGGATTTAAGTTTAAACACTTGAGCTAACGGTGTTAACTAACCCTAATCATCTGGTCCGAGGACTACAGGCATGATTGGATTTAAGTTTAAACACTTAAGCTGGTGGCGAATGAGTGTTAACTAACCCTAATCATCTGGTCCGAGGACTACAGGCATGATTGGATTTAAGTTTAAACACTTGAGAGAAAACTTTACGCAGCGAATTGGTATATCAATTGAAGAGAAGACTTGATTAATAGAAGTACCTCTTGAGGTTATTTACATTCCAAGGGCGAGGGATTACATGACTATCTAGGTCTTCTAAGAAATATGCTCCGATACCAGCGCCTGAAGTGATACGATATGGTCCTTCCCAATTGGGTCCCAATTTTCCCCAAGCTGGGTTCTTCGCGGTGCCCACAACTTTCCTCAGCACCAGATCGCCGGGCTCTAAAGGCCTCAGCTTCACGTTAGCGTCGTAGCCTTGTCTGAGCTTTTGTTGGTAGTGTGCCAGCCGAACCATTGCATTCTCCCTTCTTTCCTCAATCAAGTCTAAGCTCTTCTGTAGCTGCTCATCGTTGTCGGCTGGACTGAATGAGCTAGTCCTTAGTGTTGGGAACCCTGTTTCCAGAGGAATGACAGCTTCAGCCCCATAGGTCATCGAGAAGGGGGTCTCTCCAGTGGACCTGCGGGGCGTAGTTCTGTAAGCCCAAAGCACATGTGGCAACTCTTCCACCCATTTGCCCTTTGCATCATCTAGCCTCTTCTTTAAGCCGTTCAGTATGACCTTGTTGGAAGCCTCTGCTTGGCCATTACCCTGGGGATAGGCTGGAGTGGAGTATCTGTTCGTAATTCCCAGCTCGCTGCAGTAATTCCTGAATGCCTTGCTGTCGAACTGTAAACCGTTGTCCGAGATGAGGGTGTGAGGAACTCCAAACCGTGTGACAATGTTCTTCCACACGAACTTTTGTACATCAACGTCCCTGATATTGGCTAGCGGCTCGGCTTCAACCCACTTGGTGAAATAGTCTGTTCCGACCAGGAGGTACTTCTTGTTTCCTGCAGCTTTGGGGAAGGGTCCCACAATATCCAAGCCCCACTGGGCAAAGGGCCATAGGCTAGATAGTGGATTAAGGTTTCCCCCTGGCTGGTGAATGTTTGGAGCGAAGCGCTGACATTGATCGCACTTTTTGACGTATTCGTGTGCCTCCTTCTGCATGTTAGGCCACCAGTAGCCTTGGGTGAGGGCTCGGTGGGCCAAGGACCTACCTCCAGTGTGGCTCCCACAGATTCCTTCATGCAGCTCTTCTAGCAGTGCCTCAGTCGCCTCGGGATGCACGCATAACAAATATGGTCCCGAATAGGAGCGTTTGTATAGTTTCTGGTCTTCGGACAACCAGAACTTAGTCGCCTTCCTCCGAACCTTATCGGCTTCTCCCTTCTCTTCAGGCAATATATCTTCTTTGATAAATTTGATTAAAGGGTCCATCCAGCACGGCCCGGCCCTGATCTGGTGGACCTGGACTCCCCCTAACTTCGTCTCTGTAGGCCTGTGCAGGTCCTCGACGAGGATGACCCTCGGCAGGTCCTGTGCCGAAGAGGTGGCTAGCGTGGCCAAGGAGTCAGCATGTGAGTTGCCACTCCTGGGGATGTGCAGCAAACTGAAAAATTCGAACTCTGATTGCAGATGTTTAACACGACCCAAGTATCCCTGCATTCTTTCATCCTTTGCCTCGAACTCGCCTTGTACTTGACCTACTACCAACCTTGAGTCCGAGAACAACTCCACGGACTTCCCACCCATTCTACGGACCATAGTCATCCCCATTAGTAGGGCCTCATACTCCGCTTCATTATTTATAGCCGAGAAGTCCAGCCTTAACGATTTCTCAATAATGATTTTCTCGGGGGATATCAATACCAGCCCAACTCCAGAACCTCTCTGGTTTGCCGCGCCATCGACGTACACTTCCCAATGGGAGGGATTCTGTTGAGAGATCATGCCAACTGATTTTTCATCCATGCCCGACGTGGGCTTTACCTCTTCTAGCTGGGGCTCCGTGAACTCAGCCACCAAATCTGCGAGGACCTGTCCCTTGACCGATGTGCGGGGCATATATCTTATATCGAAAGCCCCTAAGATTGTACCCCACTTGGCAATCCGACCAGTATAATCAGCACTTCGGAGTATAGCTTTGAGTGGGAGTTGTGTGAGAACGACCACCGTGTGGGCTTGGAAGTAGTGAGGTAGCTTCCGTGTGCCAAGCACTACTGCTAAGATAGCCTTCTCCAGTGGCAAGTAACGGATCTCAGCCTCATGTAGCGACTTGCTTACGTAATAGACGGGCCTTTGTACACCAGAGTCTGGCCGTATTAACACCAGGCTCACCGCATAAGGAGCTACAGCGATGTAGGCGAACAGTACCTCGTCTGACTCAGGACTGGACATGATTGGTGGCCGAGAAAGATAATCCTTGAGTTGCTGGAACGCCAAAGCACATTCCTCAGTCCATTCGAATCCCTTCCACTTATTGAGCAGAGAGAAAAAGGGCCGACACCTGTCTGCTGATCTAGAGATGAACCGATTGAGGGCAGCGGTCATTCCGGTCAGTTTTTGGACTTCCTTGGGATTCCGAGGAGCTCGGAGGTTGTTGATGGCCTTTATCTGGTCGGGGTTGACCTCAATTCCTCTGTGGGTGACCATGTATCCCAAGAACTTGCCGGACCCTACCCCAAACGAGCACTTAGAGGCATTTAGTCGTAGCTTGTATTTCCGCAGAACCTCAAAGGTACTTTCAAGGTCTTTCACATGCTCGGCTATAACTTTGCTCTTCACCACCATGTCATCTATGTAAATCTCGATATTCTTGCCCAGCTGTGGCTCGAACATCCTCGTCATCATCCTCTGGTAGGTAGCTCCTGCGTTCTTTAAGCCAAACGACATCACTTTATAGTGGTAGTTACCAATAGGAGTGACGAAAGCGGTTTTCTTCTGGTCCTCCAGGGCTAATGGTATCTGGTGGTAGCCTTGGAAGGCGTCTAGGAAGCTCATCCGAGGGTGACCGACAGTGGCATCAACCAGCTGATTGGTTTTCGGCATAGGGAACGGGTCTTTGGGGCATGCCCTATTCAGATCCGTGAAGTCCACGCATACTCGCCACTTCCCACTCTTCTTCCTTACCACCACGGTATTCGCTAGCCATTCGGGATAAAAAACCTCTTTGATAGCCCCAGCTGCTTTGAGTTTCGCCACCTCGTCCCTCACTGCGTCGGCATGCTCCTTGGATGGGCGCCGAATAGGTTGCTGCTTGGGGGTGACCAGTGGATTCACCTTCAAGTGATGGCATATAAACTCCGGGTCCACACCTGGGGCCTCGTAAGCACTCCAGGCAAACACATCGAGATTTCGCTTGAGGAACTCTACCAGCTCCTCCTTCTCTTGAAGAGGCAGTTGAGATCCGACTAGAAAGAACCTGTCAGGATCATCTCCAATGATCACTTTCGTCAAGTCCTCACACCGAGTGCTTTCATCCAATTCTTCTGAAGGCACTCCCCGAGACTGTAGTTGCTATAAATCCCCCCCGGCCACATCCGAGGACTCGGCTGGGGCCTCATGCTGAATGGCGGCTACCAAGCACTGTCTAGCAACGGACTGGTCTCCTCGGATCTCATGTATCTGTCCACCTGATGGATATTTGACCTTCTGGTGCAAAGTAGAGGGGACAGCCCCAAGTGTGTGAATCCAAGGTCTGCCTACAAGTGCCGTGTAAGGAGAATATGCGTCCACGACGATAAAATCCAGCTCCACCACCTCGGAGCCGGACTGCACAGGTAAACGTATCCGGCCTTTCGGGATGACAGGCCTTCCTTCAAAGGTGAATAGGGGGGAATCGTACGGCGTCAGATCCTGGGGTTTTAGACCTAGCCCCTTGTAGAGGTCCGGGTACATTATCTCCACGGCACTGCCCTGGTCCACCATCACCCTCTTTACATCGTACCCACCTATTCTGAGGGTGATGACTAGTGCATCATCATGGGGCTGGATGGTGCCGATCATGTCCTCGTCCGAGAATCCCATAACCAGCGGGGCACCAGACCTAGCTCTCTTCGGTCCTCGGCTCGACTCCCCTGCGAGTGGTCGGCCTACTGACATAACTTTCAAAGGCCAGGACCCTGTTCTTCCCGGCGCGGCGAAGACGACGTTTATAGTCCCAAGCGGCGGCTTTGAGGGGTCGTCCCTGCGTGGCCCCGAGCCTGTCTGCCCTCGGCCGCTGGAGGGGTGCAGAAGATGTTTCAGTTTACCATCACGAACCAACTGGTCGAGGTGATCCCACAGACTCCTACAATCTTCCGTTGTATGCCCATGGTCTTGATGGTACTGGCAGTAGAGATTGTGGTTGCGTCTCTCGGGGTTTCCTACCATCTTGTTCGGCCACCTGAAGAATGATTCATTCTTAATTTTTTCCAGGACCTGATGCACTGGCTCTTTGAACACGGTGTTGACCGATTGAGGATTCATCGATCCTGATTGTCCGGCAAAATCCCTCCGCGGTTTATTGTAATTGTACCGGTCCGACCGCGAATCTCTCCTCTCCTGAGGGACAATTTTATCCTTTCCCTTGCCCTGCTGCTGATCTTCTTCAACCCTTTTATACTTCTCTATGTGGTCCATTAGTTGACGCACGTTTGTGACTGGTTTGCCAGATAGGGATCCCCTCAAACCGTGGTCGGTAGGGAGGCCGAGCTTGAACGTGCTGAGGGCCATTGCATCGTTGTTGCCCTCCACCTCATTGAACATCTCCCAATATCTGTCTGAATATGCCTTCAAGGACTCGCCTTCCTGCATGGACAAGGATAGCAGGGAAGAGAGAGGCCTGGCCACTCTTCGGCACGTAACAAAACGGGAGCCGAATGCCTGAGTGAGCTCCTTAAAGGAGTTGATAGAGCCCGCCTTCAAACCATCAAACCATCTCATAGCAACGGGCCCAAGACTGGAAGGGAAAACCTTGCACATCAGAGCTTCATCTCTGGAGTAGACAGCCATCCTCTGGTTAAAATGACTCACATGCTCCACGGGGTCAGTTTTATCATTGTAGACGGTGAACGTTGGCTGGTTAAAGCGCCGAGGGAGTCTGGCCTCCTCTATCCTGCGCGTGAAGGGTGATCTAGATATCTGATTTAGAGCCCTGTTCATGGCATCATTCTCCATGTCCTCACGTGATGGGCTCCTACGCTCCCTTTTACGATGGGACTCCTCTACATAGGTGTAGGACTCGCTAGCTGGTGTCTTGGACTTGTGTTGATAAGAGACGTCCTGCTCGTCATCAAGATCATCTTCAGAGTACGAGGAAGCCCGCTTCCTCTTTGCGTGTCGCAACTCCCTCTTTAGTTTTTCCACTTCCAGTTGTAAATCACGGTTCTTCTCTGCATGGGACATGTGACTTCCGCTCTGTGATTGGCTCTGGCTAAGGCGCACAGTGTGTACACTGCCCTCACGGTTTTGTCTCCTCTCTAAGTTGACAAAATGGTCCACGTGTTGGGATGCCCTGGATTCTGCTTGTTGTTCACCTTGTTCTGCCATTATCAACTGTTGTTTCCACTCTTGCACAAGCTCTTCCCACAGACGGCGCCAATTGTAGGGTCAGATTCTGCAGCCCAAGCCCAAGAAGATGTGGATTTGGAACCCACTAAACCCAAAACAATAAATTTGTAGAGAGTGGGTGAAAGAGCTAGGCTAATAATGAAAATAACAGTATTAAACGGCAATGATGACAGGAAGACTTGATTTAATATGTGCTCGGACAGAGGTGAATGTCTCGTCCGAGGAGGTGATTTTCATTGATGAACTTAGGTTACAAATGCTGGAGCTACAGTAAAATAATATGCTCTTTTCTCTCTCTTGATTTTCGATCCTCTCTATCAGAGACCTCTCTCAATTATATAGTACTGCCTTTCTCCATCTCCACCGTCCACTTGTTCACCATCTGGGCGTCCACTTGAGTGTATGTCCCATCACACTCCCCCTTTAGCCCTGTCTGAGTGGCGGTAGCTGAGGATGCACTGTTCAGGGGTCTTCTCCACATAAATGCGGCCAGGAGGGTAGGTGCAGTGCATTAAATGCGGTGGTTGAAGTCTGTCTCCTTGATATTTCTCTGTTCCTGTTGCCTTCTTGTGTGTCCGAGGCTCCCTTTCTCCCTTAACACTTATCAAACAGATCGCTTGACACGTGTCGGATAAAAACCTCGTCGGGTCCGAGGGTAATCGGCCTCCTCGGACATATGAACATCTCCTCGGACAGTGCACGTACTCATCTCCAGACATTTCCCTTTTACATGGGCTTCTGACAGGGTGTCTTGGTCTCCTCGGACGAACAGTGGTCCTCGGATAGGGCCTTGGGCCCAATGCGCCAGGTTGGCTTTTCTCCCCCACAACATTAATTAACATAAACATCTTAGCATGTTTAGAGTTTATATTAATTTGACACTTTGAGATGCAAGCGCTTCATTATAATTAAATATAAATATTATTATGCCGGTATGTTATAAGTATTATTTGTTGTTCCTCACCCTACTTCACCTTAATTGCTATTTGAATAAGTAAAAGTTATGTCTTAATCCAACCAGGTATAGCATTTCTCTTCATTCATTAATTAGTTTTTCTCAATAAAATTCCCTTCTTTATTTTTTTTTCTTCATCAAATTGAATATGTTTTGTGTGCAGGTTGCCTTTTGTTTAAGTTATTTTTGTTAACTTTGATCTAATTTATATGCTTATTATGGTCTTCAAAATCAATTGTATATCTTCCATGAACACTAACAGATTAATTTTAACAAAAATCTTATTCACTTTTTGAAAGATCTGTTTTCCAATGTGTGTAGATCCCATAGGTAGCCATGAGACCAAGATTTGAGCATCCAAAACCATGATAATGAACGTCACTCCACAAAGGATGGAGACACAAAATTGATTAAATATAAAAATGGTGATGTAAAAACAATGGATATTTAAGGTGATGTGAAACCTCCATGACTTCGCTGCCTCTCCCTTGCTGTCAAAGTTAATTCAATTTTCATGTGAGTATCTTTACTTTAACTCTAATTCCAGATTTTTTTTAATGTTTAGAAATTAATATTGTTTATAATTATTGAATTCAAAGTTTATCTGTGTCTATATATTTGTGTGTGTTATTGTGAATTTTGCTTTCAATTTTTTTTTTTATTTATAAATTTTATAAATTTGGGTAAAGTGAAAATATTAGGTCAATTTTAATAATAATTCATGCAATAGTAGGGTGTTAGATGTTGATATTAATTTTATACTTATTTACATTAATTAACATAAACATCTTAGCATGTTTAGTATTGATATTAATTTGACCACCGCACACCCTTGGTGCGATGGTCACTCCACAAGTATAAGTGCTTGTGGGGTGTGGGGGGCAAGGGTCGGGATTCAAGTCTCTAGGTTGGAGCTTCACACACATATATACTTATATTAAGTTAGAGTAGAATTCTATCTTGTATAAAAAAATAAAAAAAAATAAAAAAATAAAAATATTGATATTTGTGGGGCCAAGAAATCCTACGACCCAGCCCACTTCGTTCCTGGGCCGAAGGCCCAAGCCAAGGAGGCACCTGAAATCCGAGGAGGAAAAGAAGAAGCCCAGGCACAAACAGAACGGGCCAAGGACGACCCCAACGTCGGGCATCCGAGAACTTGAGGGACAAGCTCGTAATGAGCAGTCACCTCCACATTAAGTGTACCTGACAACTGCCCTGGCTGCATTAATGAGGAGAGGACTTCACACCAGCGTCGCCTTGGTTGCCGTGACTCTCAAGGAGACTGAGAAGGCGGCTGATGGGACAAGTACCTGAGCAAATGTCCTGATCGCTCAACAAGTGTAGGGCTTGGATTAGTTGGGTAAGGGATATATAATGTAAGGGAATCCCTCAGAAGGGGGGCCCCTGGAGAAGAAAAAGATGGAGGCCAAAGGGGAGAAAAGCCTCCTCGGCCATGGTCCGAGGAGCATCCCCCAATTGTAAATTGCTCTGAGCTTTTCATTAAATAAAAAGAGAACGGAGCCCACGCCCAGCGAACGCCGGCCGGCGCCTAGACCTTCGATCCACTCTCTACAAATTCATTGTTCGGGGTTCGTTGGGCCCTTGACCCAGATCCGTTGGGCCCGGGGCGCCAAAAATGCGGTCCCTACAATTGGCGCCGTCTGTGGGAAGGATTAGTGCGCCAGCCGGCGCAGCGGGCGACTGTTCTAAACAGACGTTCTACAAGAGATCGGCGGTGATGCAAAAAAAAGAAGAAGAAGAAACTACCAAAGAAACATTGCAGAAAGATAAAGGCTCGAGACAGAAGATTCAATAACGAAAGAAAAACTTGGTATTATTTCACAAAAGGAAAATCTACAAATTACAATCAGAGGCTCAGACTGGCTTGTTTTACAACTGTTCCTACCAGCTAGTCCTACAATCAGAGGCCCAGGCGGACCCGTCCTAAAACTAGCTAGAGGGAAGTGTTAACCCGTGCCCTTACTGGCATCAAAAGAATGGGGGAGCTTGGCAGTAAGCGGACGGAAGGGGGGTGAGGCTGACTTGTTCCAAGGTCACCCACAACTCCTTTCTCGGAGCGGCTGAGCTTGAACAAAGCGAAGAGCAGGTGCAGGGGCTCCGGGACGCCCTCCCCCGTGATGTTCCCATGATTTTCTCCAACCCCCACGAGCAACGGCCGTTGGAGACGGCAACACTCGGGCACCGCCCATGATGTGAGTTCGCATGTCTCCTCCGTCGGGGGTGCGCTCCAAGGAGGGACGTTAGGTACTTCAAGGAGGGACGTTAGGTACTTCACGCCTAGACTCTGCCGCACCGGAAGCCCAGTCGGGGCTGCGGCCACAATGGCTTTTGGCACGGATGTCCTCACACCCATCCAAAGCCGCCCCATATCTCCTAACTCCGGTCACAATTCCGGCGGGGTTATTAAAGGGGCATGGGAAGCTGAAAGGTGTTGCTTTTTCTGTTTGTGTTGAGAGGCTCATGGAGTATGAGGAAACCATTCCCCCCCAGAAGGCCTTATATAGAGGAGGAGGGTTGGTGAGAATTAATTCACGCAGAATTCGAAAAGGGAGTTACCGAAGCGTTGGGTAATAATGAAGCCATCAAATCCCAAGGGGGCCGCAGGCCGTTGGGCTTCTGTCAATTCACGAGGCCATTAATGAAGGCGTGCCTCGTGCACCGAAGCGTCTGGCGCGGAACACGAACAGCCGAGAGACGTTTCGTGTAAGATAAAAGATGGGGCTCGAGCTGGAGGCGAGATCAACGCCACGTGTAAGATCATCACCCAATTGAAGGAGGGATCGTCCTCAGTAAAACGGTCCGAGGGCAAACCCCTACTCACGGAGAAGTGAAAGTGTTAGACAGAACCAAGGCTTTGCATAGTCCTCGGACTCAGGCCTGTGGGGAAACTAACCACTTCAGAAGGACAAGTGTTAGACAGAACCAAGGCTCTGCATAGTCCTCGGACTCAGGCCTGTGGGGAAACTAACCACTTCAGGAGGACAAGTGTTAGACAGAACTAAGGCTCTGCATAGTCCTCGGACTCAGGCCTATGGGGAAACTAACTACTTCAGAAGGACAAGTGTTAGACAGAACCAAGGCTCTGCATAGTCCTCGGACTCAGGCTCGCGGGGAACCTAACCACCTCAGATGATCCTAAGCGTTAGACAGAACCAAGGCTCTGTATGGTCATTGGACTCAGGCTCACGGGGAAACTAGCCACCTCAGATGATCCTAAGTGTTAGACAGAACCAAGGCACTGCATGGTCCCAGGACTCAGGCCTATGGGGAAACTAACTCCTTCAGAGGATTCTAGGTGTTAGACAGAACCAAAAGCGCTGCATGGTCCCAGGACTCAGGCCTATGGGGAAACTAACTCCTTCAGAGGATTCTAAGTGTTAGACAGAACCAAAAGCACTGCATGGTCTTCAGACTCAAGCCTACGGGGAGCTAACGACTTAGCAACTGTACCTAGGTCTTGCATGGTCTTCGGACTCAAGCCTACGGGGAGCTAACAACTTAGCAACTGTACCTAGGTCTTGCATGGTCTTCGGACTCAAGCCTACGGGGAGCTAACCACTTAGCAACTGTACCTAGGTCTTGCATGGTCTTCGGACTCAAGCCTACGGGGAGCTAACGACTTAGCAACTGTACCTAGGTCTTGCATGGTCTTCGGACTCAAGCCTACGGGGAGCTAACAACTTAGCAACTGTACCTAGGTCTTGCATGGTCTTCGGACTCAAGCCTACGGGGAGCTAACCACTTAGCAACTGTACCTAGGTCTTGCATGGTCTTCGGACTCAAGCCTACGGGGAGCTAACCACTTAGCAACTGTACCTAGGTCTTGCATGGTCTTCGGACTCAAGCCTACGGGGAGCTAACCACTTAGCAACTGTACCTAGGTCTTGCATGGTCTTCGGACTCAAGCCTACGAGGAGCTAACCACTTAGCAACTGTACCTAGGTCTTGCATGGTCTTCGGACTCAAGCCTACGGGGAGCTAACCACTTAGCAACTGTACCTAGGTCTTGCATGGTCTTCCGACTCAAGCCTACGGGGAGCTAACCACTTAGCAACTGTACCTAGGTCTTGCATGGTCTTCGGACTCAAGCCTACGGGGAGCTAACAACTTAGCAACTGTACCTAGGTCTTGCATGGTCTTCGGACTCAAGCCTACGGGGAGCTAACCACTTAGCAACTGTACCTAGGTCTTGCATCGTCTTCGGACTCAAGCCTACGGGGAGCTAACAACTTAGCAACTGTACCTAGGTCTTGCATGGTCTTCGGACTCAAGCCTACGGGGAGCTAACAACTTAGCAACTGTACCTAGGTCTTGCATGGTCTTCGGACTCAAGCCTACGGGGAGCTAACCACTTAGCAACTGTACCTAGGTCTTGCACGGTCCTCGGACTCGAGCCTACGGGGAGCTAACCACTTAGCAACTGTACCTAGGTCTTGCATGGTCTTCGGACTCAAGCCTACGGGGAGCTAACCACTTAGCAACTGTACCTAGATCTTGCATGGTCTTCAGACTCAAGCCTACGGGGAGCTAACCACTTGGCAACTGTACCTAGGTCTTGCATGGTCTTCGGACTCAAGCCTACGGGGAGCTAACAACTTAGCAACTGTACCTAGGTCTTGCATGGTCTTCGGACTAAAGCCTACGGGGAGCTAACCACTTAGCAACTGTACCTAGGTCTTGCATGGTCTTCGGACTCAAGCCTACGGGGAGCTAACAACTTAGCAACTGTACCTAGGTCTTGCATGGTCTTCGGACTCAAGCCTACGGGGAGCTAACCACTTAGCAACTGTACCTAGGTCTTGCACGGTCCTCGGACTCGAGCCTACGGGGAGCTAACCACTTAGCAACTGTACCTAGGTCTTGCGCGGTCCTCGGACTCAAGCCTACGGGGAGCTAACCACTTAGCAACTGTACCTAGGTCTTGCATGGTCTTCGGACTCAAGCCTACGGGGAGCTAACCACCTATACTGAAGGTAGCAACAAGACCAAGGCTCTGCATGGTCCTCGGACTCAGGCCTATGTGGAAATTAACTACACTGAAGAAATCCCAAGTTTCTACTTGAAGAAATTCTATCTGGACCTTAGGAAACGAAAGGTGCACCAGAGCATACGTGCCCTCTCATTATAACAGTTGACGCCGCGGTTGGCCGAGATACAACCGAAGTCAAAATCACACAAGTAAAGAAAAGGCGAATGGCGTGCAAGTAGGCCAACAGGCACAACAAATAGAAAAAGAAATAAAACACGTATTTCATTAAGTCCATAAAGGTTACATGGTGAACACCACATTACAATCTAAAAGAAAAAGATGCAAAAGACAAGAGAGGCGACAGGTTCGAGGGGCCTGTCCGGCCCACTTATTTTCCTCCCTCGGCAAGGGGCTGGACCATGGCAGCTCCAGGGCCTTCTGACCCTTGGCCAGAAGGGACAGCCTGTGAAGGCGCGGCAGGAACGGCTGCCTCCTCAGCGGCGGGAGCCTCAGCCTCAGAGGTGGACTTAGCAACCCCCTAGGGCGCCTCCTCAACGGGGCCCGTACCTATTTCAGCTACCTTGGGAAGGTCACTTCCTTGGGTAGGCTCGCCCGAGGGTTCAGCGATTGGGGTGTCCTCACCCGCAGCAGCGCTGGCTTCCTCCGCGGCCTCTCCGGCCTCAGCGCTACCTGGAGTCACCTCACGAATGGCAGGAGGGTAGTACACGCTTTCCTCCTTCCACAGATTAGACGAGGCCTCAACCCCGGCCTGTCTGAGAGCCTCCCTCCAAACCTCAGCAGAGTAGTGCCTGAACAACCCGGAGACTTGGTCTTTAAAGGCTGCCTCGGTCTCTGCCATCCCAGCGTCATAAGCCTTCTCCTCGGCTTCCTGCTTAGCGGCCAGGGCGTCTTCTTTGCCTTGGACAGCCTCAAACTTGGCCCTAACGGCCTCGTCTCTGGCCTCCTCTGCCACCCTCTTGGCTTCTTCTGCAGCAGCCACCTTCTTTGGCAGATTAGCAAGCAGCTCCTTTGCCATTTTCAGCTGCTCCTCCGCCTCGCCCAGGCGCTTTAACTGATCTTCGGCCTGCTTTTGGAAGCCGGCAAGGCCTGACAGGGCGGTATCCCGAGCACTGGTCATCGCACTCAGCTCCTCCCGGGCCTTAGCAAGATCGGCCTTTGAGTTTTTAAGGACCCGTGTGGCCTCCAGGAGTTTCACACGCTCCACGTCCATGGCCTTCCCCTGGTCATGGGCCACGTCCTCCAACCTGTAAGTGGCCTGAATGGCCTGCCCAACAGGACGAGCACACGGTTAGCCAAGCTCAGAAAAGGGAGTGAAAGAACTAAAACTGGGAAAGTCATAAGTGTTGAGGCATTTACCATTCCCAAGTACCTCTTGAGGCATAGGAAGACCTCTCGGCTCCTCATAGTCCCCAGCTCCGCCATGTCAGCTGGGAGTAACAGACACCTTTCCAGCGCGTCGGCCACGTACGCGCCTTCACCCTCTCTGAAATCCCTGAGGGAGGAGTCTTCCCTCAGCGGCTCCCCATGGAGCGTTAGGGAAGGAAGCCAGGCCTGCGGCTCGGGCTGGGCGTCAGCCTGCTTTTCCTGACCTCGGGAGCCTATCTTCAATTGTTTGGGTTGCCGCCGAGTGTCATCCCCCTCCCGCGGAGACTCGGACCTCTCCTCAGCTGACCTTTTGCCCTTATCCTTCTTCTGCTTGGGATCAGAGGGCTCAGGTCTAGAAGGCAGACTCGTCTTGGACGGAGAAGGAGGAAGCCTCGACTGGGTAGAGGCCGACCTGCCCTGAGCAGAACGGGTTTTAAGAGGAGGAAGCTCTGGCTTTGATTTCCCAGGCTGGCCTTCAATCAGTTCCGACAGGCTAGGTTGGGGCCTCTTCTTGTAACCCATTTCGTGCCGAGAAGGGGACTTGGACGCTGAGAAGTCTGCTTCAGTCAGACAAGGGTCACCCAAATCTCCAGGGGGGTCCTCGGACTGTTGGACTTGTTCGAACACGTCAAACTCGTCCTCGGCAGGGCCAAAGTCAGCAACCTCCTCTTCCCTCTCTAAGCCTACGTCGGCGGGCTCCGAGAGTCTAAGGGAGAAAGAGGAAGGGCCCGCAGGTGTTACGCCTTCTGATGTAGAGGGCACCTCGGGGAACCGAAATCCGTCCTCGGTCACGGTTATCTTTCGAAGCCGAGGATCCTTTGCTCTGATCACGTACTTCGGCGCCGCAAATGACTTGTGAGCTGGGTCGTATTTCAAGATCTGGTGAGCGGCCCTAACCTAATTGTCGGCCTCGTTCACGAAAACCTCTGCCCTCAGCACCTTTTGCAAGTCTTCCCGATTGATCAGGCTGAAGTGGCGCGTGAAGGCGTGTGGATCTGCAAGAGGAATCACATTCACATTAGAAGCCAAACGGTACAAAAAGAAATGGACGAAGTAAAAAAATGGAATTGATCAGGGTCCGAGAACCCTCTCCCCATCTTCCCATTGCCCCACCTGGGGTCCCCTCCGTCGTCGGGCAGTGAAGGCCATCGTGCCACTCTTCGGATACGATGAGGAAGTCCTTGTTCAACCCCTTGCTGGACTCAGGAAGGCACTGAATGAGCCGGACCCTGTCATCCCTGGTCTTCAGATAGTAAGTTTCACCCTTCAAGCACTGGAGGTTATAACACCAGTTGACGTCATGGTGGGTCAACCTCAATCCCATCTTCTCGTTTAGGGCATCCACACAGCCCAGAATCCTAAAGACGTTGATGGCACACTGGGTGGGGGCTAGCCGGAAATGCGTTAGATAGCCCCTCATCACCGGCCCCATGGGTATTCTCATGCCTCCCTCAACGAAGGCAACGATGGGTATCACCACCTCGCCCTCCTGCCTCCGAAGGCGCCACTCGCCCTCCGCGCAATACCTCAAGCCCACGTTGGCAGGTATCTTATAATCGGCGATGAATTTCTCCATCGCCTCCTCAGTGAAGACGTACTTCTTAAATATACCCATCCCAAACAATGCCTAAGCAAGCTAAGAGAGAGCAAATGAAAAAGAGGAAGTTCAAAGAGAGGGAGGGCGACTTACAGAAATGCGTAGGAGCTCCTCGGACCAACTTTATATGCTGGAGATGTAGACTCACTTGTGCGAATGAACAGAGGAACCAGCTTTTCGAATGGGCATTTATACCCACCAATCAAGGGGTCGTGTGGATTTTCCCACCCCCAACTGCCAGGCGAATCCCCACCGTTGGATCATCATCCTCCCGTTGAACGTGGGGGGGGGCACAGAGCCGCCTGGATTTAATGAAGGGAACGTTACGCCCTTCGAAGCGTCAGTAACGCGTCTGGGGCAGATGAAAGGGCTCCGGAACTGACAGGGGATCAGACTTAGTGGGACGCGTGGCAGGCCCGAGGACATCAAAATCATCAAAATCCTCCTTTCCGCCCGAGGATGCGGATAGCATGATTTTGAGGGGCTATTGTGGGGCCAAGAAATCCTACGACCCAACCCACTTCGTTCCTGGGCCGAAGGCCCAAGCCAAGGAGGCACTTGAAATCCGAGGAGGAAAAGAAGAAGCCCAGGCACAAACAGAACGGGCCAAGGACGACCCCAACGTCGGGCATCCGAGAACTTGAGGGACAAGCTCGTAACGAGCAGTCACCTCCACATTAAGTGTACCTGACAACTGCCCTGGCCACATTAATGAGGAGAGGACTTCACACCAGCGTCGCCTTGGTTGCCGTGACTCTCAAGGAGACTGAGAAGGCGGCTGATGGGACAAGTACCTGAGCAAATGTCCTGATCGCTCAACATGTGTAGGGCTTGGATTAGTTGGGTAAGGGATATATAATGTAAGGGAATCCCTCAGAAGGGGGGCCCCTGGAGAAGAAAAAGATGGAGGCCAAAGGGGAGAAAAGCCTCCTCGGCCATGGTCCGAGGAGCATCCCCCAATTGTAAATTGCTCTGAGCTTTTCATTAAATAAAAAGAGAACGGAGCCCACGCCCAGCGAACGCCGGCCGGCGCCTAGACCTTCAATCCACTCTCTACAAATTCATTGTTCGGGGTTCGTTGGGCCCTTGACCCAGATCCGTTGGGCCCGGGGCGCCAAAAATGCGGTCCCTACAATATTAATTTGACACTTTGAGATGCAAGTGCTTCATTATAATTAAATATAAATGTTATTATGTCGGTATGTTATAATTATTATTTGTTGTTCCTCACCTTACTTCACCTTAATTGTTATTTGAATAAGTAAAAGTTATGTCTTAGTCCAACCGAGTATAGCATTTCTCTTCAATCATTAATTAGTGTTTCTCAATAAAATTATTCATGTTATAAGTTTATGATCAAAACCGTGCAAAGCCCTGCCCGTTTACTACTAAAAGCTTTTAGAAATTTAAAACTTGCCATAATCTTTAAAATATTTTTACTATTTTATTTGTTATTAAATTTAATTATATTATCAAAAAAATATTTTTTAAAATTTATATATAATTCTTTTATTAAGCCGTGTATCGCATGGGTATAATACTAGTAGATAATATAATTATAGCTTTTCAAATGGTTTTGGGATTATAGTAAACAAGGGGTACGTTCAGAAAAACTAATACATTAGGCATGTGTTTATGTGCTGCTCCCAGTCCAGGTCCAAAATCAAATTTTTAAAATTTATATATAATTCTTTTATTAAGCCATGTATCGCATGGGTATAATACTAGTAGATAATATAATTATAGCTTTTCAAATGGTTTTGGGATATAGTAAACAAGGGGTACGTTCAGAAAAACTAATACATTAGCCATGTGTTTATGTGCTGCTCCCAGTCCAGGTCCAAAATCAAATGAGTTCTTCCTCCACACCTATTAAGTAAATAGTAACACACTTAATTTAGTCAGTCAACAACAATTCAATCTAAATTAACCTTTCACTTATGGAAATCTATTATTTCTTCCCATCCACTTCCTAAAGATTTCCTCTCACAAGTCTAACAAAAACATAATTGTAATTTCTGTCACTCACAGCAGCCCACCCTGACCATTCATATCCACAATCTTCGTACTATTCTATTTTACCATCTCAAAAGTTATTTTATCAATTATACCATATTATTTTACAAGATACTCAACATCTCAACTTTTATTTTCCTATTCAACTCATTAAAATAATATATACTGTCTAATAAAATAATATAATCCAATCTCTCTCTCAATAAAATAATATATACTATCCAATAAAAAAAATGAAATTTAAGTTTACAATGGGTGAACAGTAACTTGTATATGTAGAAGTCCGCTGTAGCACTATTGTAAAACTTTTTACAAGTACAAGACCGGATAATAGGTTTGTTTTGTACTTTGATGCTAAAATTTCTCTACATATACCATTTACAATGCCCAATGTGAATGCTCAATGTAACCAACATCAACAAAACCACTTTCTCTTTTCTTTTTTATTTATTTCTAACCTCACTCTACTAGTAACGGTAACTTACCCAAAAGTTATACAAAACATATATAAATATATGATTAAATTCTATAAGGATGGGGTATAAAACCATCCAATAAGTGATTGACACATCAGCATTTTACTTAAAATTCAATACATCTTACCACACTTAATAACATCTCGATAAATTTCCAATTTGGTTGGATTTATATATGGGTATTAGAATTGATTGAGTGTGATTGTGTTTATTCTTAAATATGTGATAAGATGATGTGGCATGTTAGGATTGGAGAGGTAAAACATGGGTTTTACACCACGTCCTTATAGAATTTAATCTCTATAAATATTTTGTATCACCAACATTCAGTAACAACATATGAATAACCTTCTTTTTATTTTTCCAATCTATAATCAAGTGAGTTAATGAAATTAGAAATTTGGAATCCTAGCAGGTTATAATCTAAGGTTCCTAATTCCTAATGAGTAAGAAAAACTGATTTACTACTCCGTTCCATGGTTTCGCATGTAATTACCGGTACCCTTTTTTAAACTTTTAACAACAACAATTCACTAATCTGAATGCTTTATAATCTATCCCAAAAATCAACGTCACACTTGATTATTTGAAAGAAGAATAGAGAGAGAAAGAGACAGTCATTAGTCATTTGATTGGTTGAGTGTACTGGGCCTTATTACGCCAATGAGCTACTTGATTGGGCCTTTTAAATGATCCCTAACTAATTCCCTTTTTTTTAGAACTTGATTGAACTTTTTGCCAGATACTGAACTTTGCCTTTAAAGGCTTCGCTGTTACATTTTTCTTTTTTCTTTTTTGAGTGTGTGCTGGGCCTTATTACGCCGATAAGCGACTTGATAGGGCCTTTAATGATCCCTGATTAGTTCCCTTTTATTTATAACTTGTATGTCAATAATTTGGAACCAGTTTGAGTCTAGTGATTAAAATATGAAATCCATCATTTACCCCAATAATTTAAACCCCAATAACTTAGCCTCCGTTTGGATACTAATGAAAAATGAAAATTATTTCACTATTCAACTTGTTTTTGCTATTATTCATGAGCCTCACTATACTTTTTAGTACTATTTATGTGTCCTACTGTACTATTTCAGCTAACTTTTATCTTTATCTATAGTACTTTCAGCAATAAGTTTTCAGTTTCAGAAAAATAAACGATATCCAAACAAACTTTTAATCGTTATAATAGTTCACATATTTCACACAATAAATTTGAATGCTCAAAGAAATTGAGAATGGGGAGATGCATGACATCACGATTTAACTTTTTTATTTTATTAATATTAACTTTAATAATTAGATAGCTGGAAGAGGAGAGATTTCATTCTTGAATGTCTTCACTAGAAATAAAACGAGGGGCCAATCAATTAAACTACACATGTCAAATATTTTTCTTGTGTCAACATCTCAATAAGTCCAGTGCTCTAATGCATTGGATTTGATCCTTAACCCAATAATTTAATCATTGTAATAGTTCACATATTTCACACAATAAATTTGAATGCTCAAAGAAATTAAGAATAAGGAGATGCGGGGCATCAAAATTTAACTTTTTTAATTTATTATTATTATATTTTATAATTCAATAATTAGAAGAAGAGGGGTTTCAACATTGGATGTCTTTACTAGAAATAAAATAAGGTGTCAATCAGTTAAACTACAAAGCTCTTGACCATAACAATTATTTAACTTAGATATGAAAGTTTAATATGTATCTAACTATGTTTATTCTTTTAGGGATGCTAAAGGACACTACAAATTTTATTATATAAACTTGACAAATTAATGTGTCTCTCCAATCACAAAAAATCAGCTAGTATATTTAATAATAATGTTAGTGAAGTACTATCAATTAATTATCATATTAGTTTGGCATCGCTTGCTATATATGGATGGGATTGGTGAGGCTGCATAGCGTGGTTACATTCATTTCATTATGAGAGTTGATGCTTCAATTCGATAATGGAAACTGGAAAGCTTGAAAGAACTAAATCATGGAAAATAATAATAAAAATCAAAGTCATGAATAGTAATTCCAAAACGCGTACTTCGACTTTTCAGCTAGACTTCCTGAAGCAAAATAAGATGCCTGGGTCGCTACTCGCTAGGAAAGTCCATCTTAGATCATTAACAGCAGCCTCATGATATTTTCATTGAAAACGTCATCTAAAAACACGTGGGTGGTCCCATGCTTTGAGGGTATTGTTTGTTGTGGGTTAAATTTCCTCCCACATCACTTCAAGCTTGTTAGGTTTTTATGCTAAGAGAAGTGGGCAGCCTGTAGTTTCAGCCTAAGATCTGTGGGAGTCAACACAAAAATCAAACTTCGTTTTTGATGGAGCATTGATTTGTAGTACAAATCATATAAAACAGGGGAGGCTGTGCACTAGTCTTCGCCTCTTAACGCTCTTAATCTCTCTCTGATTTCTCCTTTTCACTCGTGACATTTATTTGTAGATTCTTCTTACGTGTTCCACTATGGCGTGCTCCTTACACGGTGGGTCTACCATATTTTTTCCACCACTCACATCTCACCAAGTGGCTGACTTGGGAGTAAAAGTTATGCTTGTTGTGGCCCTAGTATTCTTCTCTTTTGTCTTACCGGTGACTTTTATGCACGTCCAAATGCATCTAAGTCTAACTAGTTTATAACACATTATATCCAACAATGCGTTAAACTCAAACTCAATGAGTCAATCAAGCTAATGTCGAGACAAGGGAAGCTGATTTTGTAGGTCAATCAAGAATGCATGAATTAGCTAGTTATGTTATAACTTATAAACACTTTGGAGACACTTTAAATTGAGGAATTAATATAATATATAGTAATTTCATTTAATTCAAAAACTTAAGCCAATGAGTTTCAGCTAAGGGAGTTATTTCTGCTCTAGCCAAGGGAACAAAATGTTTCGGTATTTGGTTGATATCGATGTACTGCTTTAAAGTTATCTCTCTCTCTCTCTCTCTCTCTCTCTCTCTCTCTATATATATATATATATATATATATATATATATTTATATTTATATAGTTTAAAAATCCACATATTTTAATTGGCATGCTTCTAAGAAAAAAAAACCACATTTTTTTAAAAGATTAAATATAAGTCTAATAGCTTCATCACATGCACTTTGTGGTTGGTGCCTTGTTGGTATATCTTAGGCAACTTGGGCATCAACCTCAGAGCGTGGTAAGTTTGGCATTGCTTGTTTATGGATAGGATTGATGAGGCTGCATACATCCACACATTGAGCCAGACAATGATATTTGGTTACATTCATTTCATTGTGAGTTGATGCTTCAATTCGATAATGGAAAGCATGAAGTAGGGGTGGCAAATGGGCAGGTTGGGTCATAAATGGGTTGGGTGTGTAATTACTCATTTATCCATTTATGACCCGTTTATATATAAATTAATTATCCATTACTCGCCCAACCCATTTAATTAGTAACCTGCCCATTTAACCCAATATGACCCAAATACCTCTAAAACTAGTTGAATACCCTATTGACTTCCAAAATTACCAAAATACCTTTAAATACCCAAAATGACCCAAATACCCCCTACACTTTCAAAATTAACTGGAATCAATATCGGTTGTTCATCATCAAACTCAGCTTTCGGTTTCTCAACCGAAACTGGCGACTCCGTTCTCTGATTCCTCTCCTTTGAATATGGCTTCACCGTCCCCACCACCAAATACCTCTAAAACTAGTTGAATACCCTATTGACTTCCAAAATTACCAAAATACCCTTAAATACCCAAAATGACCCAAATACCCCCTACACTTTCAAAATTAACTGGAATCAATATCGGTCGTTCATCATCAAACTCAGCTTTCGGTTTCTCAACCGGAACTGGCGGCTCCGTTCTTCGATTCCTCTCCTTCGAATATGGCTTCACCGTCACCACCACCGAATGCCAGCGAGGGCTTTGATGGTGGTAATGACAACAATGCGGCTTGCCCAAAGAAGCTCTCTTGGAACAAACCCTCAAACATGCCCTCAAACGGCGGCATCGTTGAGGCTAGTCCTGTAATGGGCGCAATATCTTGGCCCGCTCTATCTGAGTCCACTAAAGCTTCGCCTAAATCGTCTGCCAATTCGACTTTGAAGAATCTCTCCGATTCACCACTCTCCACTTCTCAGGTTTGGATTTCCAATCAATGTTTGGTTCCCAAGAAAACTAAGAAAAAAAAATAGAATCTTGAATATTATTGTGTTTAATTTTTTTGATGTTTGTTTCCCTAGAAACCTAAGGAAAAGGAAAGGTAACGGAATATTCAATATTATGCGTAAATATTTTTTTTCCTATTTTGGGGTTTTCAGTAATAAAAAGTTTTTATAATTAAGGAAAATAATTGTTGGGGACGTTTTAGGTTAATAAGGAATTAGACAAGGTAAATGTATATATATTAGATTTTTCATAATTAGAATTTTACTTTGCAACTTGATATTGTTGCTATAAAAAGAGTGTAAATTTTAAAGATTTGAGGCTAAATATCTCTCTCTAAAATTTCCTTACTTTTGTTTGGTTACTGAGAAAATCTGTGGGAAAGTGTTTAAGGAAAGTGAGATTGAGGGCCGAATGTTTTGGCTTAGAAATCTAAGAGGTTATACTGTTCATTTAAGTTTTAGATTTTAGAAGAGTTTAGTGGGTATTTGTGGATTTATTTAATTTTAAATTTTAGATGAGTTTAATGAGTATTAGTGGATTTATCTATTTAGACCAATTTAATTAAATAACCAAATGAGTCTTTACTCATTTAACTCAAATATTCAAATGAGTTGGATTAAGACTTATTTAAATAAAGTGGGTAATGGAATAAAAATTGCCACCATGAAGGAGCAAAATCATGGAAAAAAAAAAAAAAAAATTCAAAGTCAATATATAGTAATTCGAAAACGCGTATTTCGACTTTTCAGCTAGACTTCCTGAAGCAAAATAAGATGCCTGAGTCGCCAGGAAAGTCCATCTTAGGTCATTAACAGCAGCCTCATGATATTTTCATTGAAAACGTCATCTAAAAACACGTGGGTGGTCCCATGCTTTGAGGGTATTGTTTGTTGTGGGTTAAATTTCCACCCACGTCACTTCAAGCTCTTGTTAGGTTTTTATGCTAGGATCTGAGGAAGTCAGTCAACACAAGAATCAAACTTCATTTTTGATGGAGCATAGATTTGTAATACAGATCACATAAAACAGGGGAGGTCACACTAGTCTTCGCCTCTCTACGTTCTTAATATCTCTCTCCCTTTTACTCACGCCATTTATTTATAGATTTTTCTCTTACATATTCCATCTTGGCACGACACTGAGGGCCTTGCAACATTTTCTCCTTTGTCTTACTAGTGACTTCTATCCAAATACACCTAATTCTAACTAGTTTATAACACATTGTATCCAAACAATGCGTTTAGACTCAAACTCACAGAGACAATCAAGCCAATGTCTATGGGACGAGGGAAGTTGATTTTGTAGGTCAATTAGGAATTAATGGATGAATTAACCTGTTATGTTATTATGTTATAACTTATAAACATTTGGGAGACTTTAATTGAAGTATTAATATATATATATATATATATATTTTTTTTTTTTTGAGAATCGAAGGATTAATTAATATATATAAATTCTACTTGTGCGCACCAAAAACTGAAACCCGTTGGGCTGGGCCTCACTTGGACTCACAACTTACTTGTATAGTGGGTTTGGATTTCCTACACTGGGTCGTTCTAAACACCAAGGCTCGACTGAATCACTTTCCTCTCCTCGGGGGTATGAACTACTTCCTTACTCTGTTTTCTCTCTTTTTACACTCTTCCTTCACTCAATTCTCCAACCTCTGTCTTCTCAAAACTTCTTGTATTTATAGCTCACGAAGTAGTGGAGAGGTCATAATTACTCGCCAGTAAGTGCAACCGGCGGTCCAGTGTTATCGATCGTAAGTGGGTGGTTAGGTGGGCATGGAAAGTGGTGAGGGTGGCGTTGGAACTTGGTTCCCACTTCCACGACAGTTCCCGGCAGCGGTGCCTCTCCGAGGGACTGCCGGGTAGGTACAGGGCGGGGTGTTCCGCGAGCCGTGTGTTCATCACTGCTCGGTAAGGGGCTTGCCGAGAAACGATGTAAAGGCAAAGCGTGGGCCTGCAGCCTGCGTGGCTCAGGGTGGGCCGCTAGGTAGAGGGGGACCGGCCTCATGGGCCATATACCCAGGCCAGGGCCCAAGGCCCACTATGGGTCATGGTGCGGGGGCCGTACAATAGCCCCCCCTTGATTCGCTCCCCATCCCCGGGGGTGAATCAAGGATCACGAGGGGTAAATGCCCGTTTGGGAAGTCGAAGGGTCAGTGCCCGGCCACTGATGGGCGCATTAATGCGCGTCTCAAAAGACGCGTTTGGAATTGATTGACGGCCTACTCGCCATCATTGCCTGACGGTTCGTGAACCGAGGCGTCGCGCGTGTGGCAGTTGAAGCGGCGGTCCGCGTGGTTTCCTCCTAGGGGATCATTAATTGCCCCTCATTTCACTCCCCACGCCTATAAATAGTCCCTCCAGTCACTGACTCCTACTTTCGCAATCCTCACCTTTCAGTATCCTACTCTGCCGAGCATCCTTCTTTCGTGGTTCATCTACTGGCCCAGAACACACTTTCTCCTTAGAGCCCACAGTAAGTTCCTTTCCCTCTTCTTGCTTTTTTAGTTCAGCCATTTCAGTCTATTCTTTGATATTCGTAGCATTTCTTTTCCCTTTTATTAACAACACTCGTTTTGGAGAAAACATGAGTTACTCTTACCTCCTTACTTCCGAGCATGCTTTGGCTAGATTTAGGGAAGTATATAATGTTCCTAGTGACGTAGATATCGCCTACTGCAATATGGGCGATATCGACATTCAGAGGCGCCGTGGTGAGAACACGGTGTTCTTTCCCTTGATGGCCATTCTAGAGGGCGGGCTTAGGTTCCCGGTTGACCCTCTAATTCTTAGTACCCTTAGATTTTACGGCCTTTGTCCCGACCAACTCCCTCCCAACTTTTACCGGGTAGTGAGTTGCGTGAGTAGGCTGAACTGGTTGTACGGGTTGCAACTAAATCACTATGACATCAATCAGATGTATAGTTTGTGCGGCAAGATTGAGTCTGACTATTATCTAAAGACTAGGGACACGAGGGTACGGCTTATTTCATGCCTGCCGGATTCAAATCGTAACTCGGCTAAAGATTTCGTTCGGGTGAGCGGCAATTGGCTTGCCGAGGGGATCCCCTGTGCGTTTTCGCCGCGCGACGTTGGTCGGTGACTAGCCATTACTTACTTTGGTGTTTTTCGATTTCGGTCCGGTTATGTAATCGCTAACCCTTATTTCCTTTGTGCAGAGACCAAAAGATTCAAGCCGGACATCAGAGTGGTACATGTTCGGGACTTGAACTTCGTACTCAGGTCGGAAATCTTCGTGCACACGGACGGACAACTCCGAGCGTCCCACCTCATCCTCGGTGTCAGCCCCGTCTACTCAACTTGGCAGCCGTTCGGCCAAGCTTTGCTAGTTGACAGTCCTCTCATCTCATATATCGACGTCCGGCACGCCAACTTCCTCCCCCCAAGGCTAACTGTAGGCGAGGCACGTGATCTCGGTCCCTGGTACATTTGTTCAGACGAGCGACAGCCCATCCGTGACGAATCAGCCGAGCGCGTATCTGCCGAGCGTAGGAGACGCGCCCACGAGCAAATACAGCAAGAAGCCCCTGCTCAGCCCGAGAGAACCGTAGAGCCCGAGGCTCCTGTTCGGGAAGGGGAGGGTGCAGCCGCAGAACCGACTGACTCTTCGGAGACAGGATCCGATCAGGGCAACGCCATGGTGGCTAGGAGGAAGATGACGATAGACCGCTTCGTCCCGAGTGCCCGGCCAACCGTGCAGCAACAACAAACACCCGCCCGAGATGCTTCGCCTCCCGCTGCCCCACCGATCCGAGTTCGAAAGAGGGCGCGCACAACCGATCATACTCAGACGGGCTCGGGCAATGTGCCCACCCGACCCTCGGCCGGTATCGTCATCCGGGAACCGGTAGCGCAAACCGGGATAGACCTGGTGTCTACTTCCTGGGCTCCGGCAGCATGGCGACCCTCCTTCCAACTTGGCGGCGAGCCTCTTCCATCGACGGCCAGTGCCCGAGTGTGGGACAAAGGTCATGGAGGCTGCGTGGCGCAGAGTCTGGCGCGCGGCATCCTCTTGCCCGAGGACTTACACGCCTTCACGGAATCGACGGATGAGTCTTTGGGGAGGCGTTTGCAGTGGCACACCATAGCGGTAACTGTTTCACTTTTCTTTACGATTCTCGGTTTCCCATTTGCTTATGTACGTGTACTTTCCTTTTTACCTTACAAAGTGAATATTGTGTGGTCAGGCTGTGCAAATGTCGTACGTCGTGGACGGGAGGATGAAGGAGCTGACCGAGGACGTTGAGCGGGAGAAGGCTCTGAAGGATGTCGCCGAGGCCACGGCGAAGGAGAAGTCGAAAATCACCGAGGAGGCAAAGGATAAAATTGCCACAGCCGTGAAGGCCCAGGCTATCGCCGAGACGAAATCTGAGGAACTGGAGCTGCAATTGGGAGGCACCGAGCTTAAATTGGCGGAGGCTCAGAGCTTGAATACCATGCTGGAAGGGCAGCTGGCCGACTCGAAGGCGGCGCTGGAGGCTTGTGAAAACAAGTGGTACAACGAGGGGTTCGCGGATGCTGAGAATTCGGCGGAACCGATCATTCGCCAGGCCCACAGGCTCGGATATGAGGAGGGTTGGTTCGCCGCTCTTCAAGCCCTGGGGATTCCCGAGGATTCACCGTTGAGGGATCGCAGCAAGATCCCTTTCCCGAGCATCCCCCACACCGAGAATCCTGCGCCCTTTGTCATTGACGAGGAAGAGACCTCCAGCATGAGGGAACTGGTGAACGCCATTGATTCTCATGCAGTGCCGACCGACATGGAGGGGACCAGCCACCCCCATGCCGGGGACCGAACCGGGGAGGACATCCAGCCGCCAACTCCTCACGCCGACCAACACTCCCAAGAGGACGCATCCTTCGCCCATGCGGCGGACATCTAAAGTTGAAAGCCAGCCCTTCTTTATTTTTCCCTTGTTTGAGAATTTTAGATGAGCGGAATTGCCTATGTCACCGGGATGTGGTGACGGGATAATTTGTTCATGTTGTCTTTCTTTTATTTCGGGTTGCCGGGTTTCGGCCACAAAACGTTAATTTAAGTTTCACGTTTTAATATGAATGCTTTACCGTGTTGCTATTTCGTATTGACCGAGTAATGAATTCTTGTTGGTTGCCCTTTTTATTGTGATGTGTCCGACCATGGTAAGGCCTCCACATGCTCAGCGATAGTGATTTAACCGAGGGTCGGGTTCTTCTCTTAGGATGAAATGACTAAGGTTTTCACGTGCTCGGTGATAGGATCGAACCGAGGGTCAGGCTTCTGTCCTTAAGAGTTAACCGTTCAGGTTTCCACCTGCTCGGTGATAGGATCGAACCGAGGGTCAGGTTTCCGTCCTTAGAACAAAAGGGGCTAAGATTTCCACCTGCTCGGTGATTAGGGTCGAACCGAGAGTCAGGTTTCTGTCCTTAGAACTAATTGTTCAGGTTTCCACCTGCTCGGTGATAGGATCGAACCGAGGGTCAGGCTTCTGTCCTTAGAACAAAAAGGCTAAGGTTTCCACCCGCTCGGTGATAGGGATCGAACCGAGAGTCAGGTTTCTGTCCTTAGAGTGAATCGTTCAGGTTTCCACCTGCTCGGTGATAGGATCGAACCGAGGGTCAGGCTTCTGTCCTTGAAACGAAAAGGCTAAGGTTTCCACCTGCTCGGTGATGGGGATCGAACCGAGAGTCAGGTTTCTGTCCTTTGAACGGGCTGTTAAGGTTTCCGCACGCTCGGCGATAAATTGAACCGAGGATCAGGCTTCTGTCCTTAGAACGCATCGGCTAAGAATAAACATTGCTCGGTGAATGGGATCGAACCGAGAATCTTGGTTAGAACAGTGCGGATCTGCATAAAAAACATCATTAGTATAACTAACGAAACATATACAACATGTCGCGGTTAACTCTATGCTCGGAGAATTGCCCATCAATGATAGTACTTCTTCAGATTATGGACGTTCCATGGTCGGGGAAGTTGTCTCTCGTCCAGGTCTTCCAAGAAATAAGCCCCGGTGCCGGCCACAGCCGTGACCCTATAGGGTCCCTCCCATGTCTGTGCCAATTTCCCGGCACCAGTGTCTCGCATGTTGCCCACGGCTCTTCTGAGAACCAAATCCCCGGAGACAAACTCCCTCGTTCTCACGCCTCGGTTGTATCTCTGGGCGAGCCTCTGCTGATATTCCGCGAGTCGTACTGTCACCATCTCGCGGTACTCTTCTACCTTGTCCAAATATCCTGCCATCATTTCGTCGTTTTGGGCGTGATCGAAACCCGCTACTCGCGCACTGCACAGATTCACCTCGGTAGGGATCACGGCTTCCGCTCCGTACGTGAGAGAGAAAGGGGTCTCCCCGGTGGACCGTCTAGGAGTGGTGCGGTATGCCCACAAGACTTTGGGAAGTTCCTCGGCCCAGTTTCCCTTCGCTCCCTCCAGCCTTTTCTTCAGCCCACTTACAATCACCTTATTCACGGCCTCGGCCTGACCGTTGCCCTGTGGGTAAGCAGGAGTTGAGTACTTGTTCTTGATGCCGAGACCACTGCAAAAGTCTCGGAACGCCCGGCTGTCAAACTGTAGCCCGTTGTCAGATATGATAGTGTTCGGCACCCCGAACCTGGTGACGACATTTTTCCATATGAATTTCTTCACCTCCACATCCTGTATGTTGGCCAACGCTTCCGCCTCCGCCCACTTGGTAAAATAGTCGACGGCCACCAAAACGAACTTTCGGCCGCCAGTCGCCCGAGGGAACGGGCCGATGATATCCAGCCCCCATTGTGCAAAAGGCCAAGGACTGCTGATCGGGTTCAGGTGGCCCGCGGGCTGATGGATCAGAGGGGCGTGCTTTTGACACTGCTCACACTTAAGCACATACTCGGCGGCGTCTTTCTGCATCTGAAGCCACCAAAACCCCTGAGTCATTGCTCGGTGCGCCAATGAACGTCCCCCGACATGGCCGCCGCACACCCCCAAGTGGAGCTCCGCCAAGAGCTCGCCCACCTTCTCCGGGCGTAAGCACAAGAGGTACGGCCCCCCGAAGGACCTTCGATACAAAGTCCGGTCTTCTTTCAACCAATACCGAAGAGCCATCCTACGGATCCTGATGCCCTCCTTTTCGTCACTCGGCAGTCGGTCGTCGGCCAGAAAGTCGATAATCGGGTCGATCCAGCACGTGGCAGGGGCTGCGATTGCCGTGACATTGATCCCTGTAGTTCCCGAGTTGCTCATTACCCTGACGCTCGGCTCCGAAATAAGCTCGACTTTGATCTGCCGTGGTATCTCCTCGGCAACTGAGGATGCCAGCGTGGCTAGGGAGTCAGCGTGTCTGTTCTGGGTTCGGGCTATGTGGAAAACTTTCACCGTGTTGAAGCTGGTCATAACTAGCCTTGCTTGTTCTAGGTACGCTTTCATCCGGGGATCTCGGGCTTCAAAACTGCCCTGCACCTGATTAACCACCAGACGCGAATCCGAGTATAGCTCAATATCCCGAGCCCCCAGGTTCGAAGCTACCCTCAGTCCGGCCAGAAAAGCCTCGTATTCTGCCTCGTTGTTGGATGCCCTGAAGCCCAATCTAAACGAGTGTTCTAGCCGTATTCCTTCGGGGGTAATCATAACAACTCCTGAACCGGCCCCCGTGGAGCTCGACGCGCCGTCTACGAATATCTTCCATGGTCGAGCCTCCAGTTGGCAAACCATCTCCCCCTTCTCTCTGGGCGAAAACTCAGCGATAAAATCCGCAAGGACCTGGCCCTTCACCGAGCTTTGAGGTCTGTACCGTATGTCAAAGGAACCGAGTCAAGTCCCCCATTTGGCTATACGGCCCGTGAAATCAGACCTCTTCAATAACGACTGTAATGGGTACTCGGTCAGGACGTGTACGGTGTGAGCTTGGAAATAGTGCGGCAACTTCCTGGTGGCGTGTATCAAGGCTAATACGAGCTTCTCCAAGGGCAAGTATCTCGTCTCGGCGTCGACAAGAGTTTTGCTGATGTAGTACACGGGTTGTTGGATCCCTTGGTCCCTTAGTAGCACAGCACTCACGGCGTGCTCGGATACCGCCAGATACATGAATAAATCCTCACTTGCCTCCGGTGCCGCAAGCATGGGCGCTCGCGCTAAATAAATCTTTAGATCCATAAAGGCCTCTTCGCACTCCTCGCTCCACCGAAATCCCGTCCATTTCTTCCGCAGTTGGTAGAATGGTCGGCAGCGATCTGCGAATTTCGAGATGAACCGGTTAAGGGCGGCCAGCATCCCGGTTAGTATTTGCACTTCCTTCGGGTTGCTCGGTGGCTTCAGTCTTCTCACAGCTTCTATCTGGTCGGGGTTGACTTCAATTCCCCGTGTACTGATCAGGTACCCCAAGAACTTCCCGGCCCCGACGCCAAACGCGCACTTCTCCGCATTAAGGCGCAACTTGTGCCGTCGGAGAACCTCGAAAACCTCCTGGAGGTCCCCCATATGCAGGGCTTCCTGTTTGCTCTTAACCACCATGTCGTCGATGTACACCTCGACCGTGCGCCCTATCTTGTCTCGGAACATTCTTGTCATCATTCGTTGGTAAGTGGCCCCGGCGTTCTTCAGTCCGAAGGGCATCCTTGTGTAGTGGTAATTTGCATCCGGGGAAATGAACGCCGTTTTTTCTTGATCCTCGGGCGCCAGGGCGATTTGGTGATACCCTTGGAAAGCGTCCAGAGAGCTCATCCTCGGGTGCCCACACGTGGCGTCCACCAGCTGATCAATCTTCGGCACGGGAAAGGGGTCCTTCGGGCAGGCTCTGTTCAGATCGGTGAAATCGACGCAGACCCTCCACTTGCCGTTCTTCTTCTTCACTACCACGGTGTTCGCCAACCAGTCCGGGAAGAAGATTTCCCGAATCACCCCGGGCACCTCGTACGGACTCCAAGCAAATACGTCCACATTCTGTATTAGGAGTAGCAACATCTCCACTTTTTCTCGGTCCTCCATGCTCTCCCCTATTTGGAAGTACTTGTCCGTATCCGGCAACACCTTTACCCTGAGCATGTTCTCGGCGCGCGCGACCTCCTCTGGCGGGCCCTGTAATTGCTATGAAGGCGTCCCCGACGACGAACATTTGGGATCGGCCTGATCCTTCTGGTCGGTTTGCTCCTTCTTCCAATCGACCATGGCGATCAAACATTGCCTGGCCGCCTGCTGACTTCCTTGTATCACCGTGACACCATACTCAGTATGAAACTTGACCCTCATGTGCAAGGTGGACGGGACAGCCCCAATTGCATGTATCCATGGCCTCCCTAGAATTGCCGTGTAGGGGGAGTACGAGGTAACTACGAAGAAGCTTACCATCACCTCCTTGCCCCCCATGTTCACGGGCAGAGAGATTTGCCCCTCGGGCGCCACCATCTTCCCATCGAACCCAACCAGGGGAGTGTTGTACCTCGACAGATCCTCATTCCTCAACCCGAGCCCCCTGAATAGGTTCGGGTACATAACATCCGCTCCGCTTCCCTAGTCTATCATTATTCTCTTCACAACGAAGCCGCCAACCCTTGCCGTGACTATCAATGCGTCGTCGTGCGGCTGAATGGTTCCTTCTAAATCACTGTCGTCGAAAGAGATCGGCTCTCGGGTAGGTCTGATCTTCTTCGCGGCAGGCGGCACGCCCGTACTCCCCTCTACCGATATCATCGTCAGCACCTCCTTCCCCTTTGCCGTCGAACTGCCCCTCGGGGCGACGTGGATAACATCAATTATCCCAAGAGGGGGCGGAAGGGGATTCCCTCTGTGTGGGGCGCCATGCCCTGTTCCTCTATCCCCGCCATCCATCACAAAATCCTTGAGGTGTCCTGCCTTAGCCAACTGCCCGAGATGGTCCCTTAACACTCGGCACTGCTAGGTAGTATGCCCCCGGTCTTTGTGGTAGGTGCAGTATAGGTTCTGATTCCTCCTAGAGGGGTCGCCAGCCATCCGGTTCGGCCATCTGAAGTACGGCTCGTGCTTGATCTTATCCACGATTTTATGCACGAGCTCCTTGAACGTCACGTTCACCTCCCCTGCTGGTGCCGCTGGCTCTTGAATCCTCAAATTTCCCCGTGCCCTCTGCTGAAAACCGCTCAGCCGAGGACGATCTGTCACTTATGCTTTGCCTTTGCTTTGTATCTTATCATCTTCCAACCGCTTGTACTCCTCGATGCGCCTCATCAGCTGCCTCATGTCCTCGGGAGGCTTCTTAGTTAATGATTCTCTCAACCCCGAGTCGTCAGGCAATCCCATTCTGAAAGTGCTCGCTGCAATCTTCTCGTTCCCTCCGCCAATCTCGTTGTAGAGCTCCCAGTATCGGCTAGCATAATCACGGAGGGTTTCCCCTGCCCTCATCTTCATAGACAGCAGCGCGTCCACCGGTTGCTGCTCCCGGCTGCACGTCACGAAACGGGAACCGAACTCCTGTATCAGCTCGGCGAAACTGTGAATGGAGCCCTTGCGCAACCCGTTGAACCACCTTAAGGCCGTGGGACCGAGGCTGGAGGGAAAAACCTTGCACATCAGAGCGTCATTGCGGGTATGCAAAGACATCATCTGGATATAGTGGCTGACGTGCTCTACGGGGTCTGTTTTCCCACCATACGAATTGAACGGCGGGCGCGTAAATTTGTCCGGCATCGGTGCTCGCTCAATATCTGCTGAGAATGGTGACCGAGCCGCCCTGCGCAATGCACGACTCATAGCATCCATGGCCGCATTCCTCGGCCGTCCCTCTGAAGACTCCGAGCCCTGATTCCCGTATTCCCTCGACCGAGAGCGATTTTGCCGCCGGCGCGATTCTGCTGAATGGGAGCGGTCTCGGCGGCGACGGGACTCCCTCGAGTGCGAGCGCTCCCTGTGGTGGCGGGATCCTGATTGATTCGATTCCATCCCGCGTCTTTCTTCCTCGGCGTCTGGTCTTCTCTCTCGGTCGTCTCTACCGGCTCGACGGCGCTCATTTCGTGCTTCCAACTCCAGGTCTTGTACTAACCTCCGCAGCCGCTCAAGCTCTTCATCCCTGACGTCGGGCTGCCTATGCCGGGAAGCGTGGGATACCGTTCTCCCCGTTTGATACGACCCTTCTCCAAGGCCGGACCGCTCCTCCAGTTGTTCGTAAAACGGATCCTCGCGTCTCTTCTGCCTCTGTTCCCGCCAGGTGGAGCCCTTGGAAGACCCTGCCGAGCCACTCTCGGCGTTACCTCCGGACATCTTTCCTGTATACGAGTCTCAGCGGAACCACTGCTTAGTAGGATTTCCCACAGACGGCGCCAATTGTGCGCACCAAAAACTGAAACCCGTTGGGCTGGGCCTCACTTGGACTCACAACTTACTTGTATAGTGGGTTTGGATTTCCTACACTGGGTCGACTGAATCACTTTCCTCTCCTCGGGGGTATGAACTACTTCCTTACTCTGTTTTCTCTCTTTTTACACTCTTCCTTCACTCAATTCTCCAACCTCTGTCTTTTCAAAACTTCTTGTATTTATAGCTCACGAAGTAGTGGAGAGGTCATAATTACTCGCCAGTAAGTGCAACCGGCGGTCCAGTGTTATCGATCGTAAGTGGGTGGTTAGGTGGGCATGGAAAGCGGTGAGGGTGGCGTTGGAACTTGGTTCCCACTTCCACGACAGTTCCCGGCAACGGTGCCTCTCCGAGGGACTGCCGGGTAGGTACAGGGCGGGGTGTTCCGCGAGCCGTGTGTTCATCACTGCTCGATAAGGAGCTTGCCGAGAAACGATGTAAAGGCAAAGCTTGGGCCTGCAGCCTGCGTGGCTCGGGGTGGGCCGCTAGGTAGAGGGGGACCGGCCTCATGGGCCATATACCCAGGCCAGGGCCCAAGGCCCACTATGGGTCATGGTGCGGGGGCCGTACACTACTTAATTTAAAAATTTAAGCCATTGAATTAGGCTAAGGGAGTCCATTTCGATTTAGCCAAGGAAATAAAATGTTTCGGTATGGGTTGATACCGATATACTGCTTTAAGGTTACTGCTATTTATGTAACTAGTTTATATATATATATATATATATATATAAGTTTGTATGTATGTATTTATTATTATTATTATTATTTTGTTGTCAAAGAGACAAAGACCTTTTTTAATATGCTTTTTTTTTGGGTACTAGGTGCAAGATAGGATATATGGCAACATAACTTTATTTATATATGTGAACCTAGGCTAACCAATAACCTCTTACTTAGTAGGGTAACTCCCCACACAGTGGTACAGAAGGGCCCCCGAGATCGGGCTAACCCAACCGAGGTCACTAGCGCCCTGCTCGGAGGTGTAATATAACCATAAAAACCCCTATTTTTGTTTCTCAAAAAAAAAAAAAAAAAAAAAAAAAAAAAAAGAAACCTCTTACTTTGGGTTATAGAAAATTGTTGTGAAATTTACTACACCTTGATAAAAAGATTTTACTTGAAATGTATTAGAAACAATTATTGTTAATTTGTTTTGTTTATATATTTTTTGTTTGATGCAAGTTTTATTTGTAGATACTAATTAATTTAATCTTGATTCTTGTATAATTCTTATTATTAAAGGACAATATGTTTATTGTTCTTACTTAGGCCACCCTAAGATGAAATCTGAGTTCCGTTCCATTCTTGACGGTACCCTGAATTGGTTTTAGCCTTTCCAAAATTGGTTTATTATTTGTTAGTGAAAGGTTGGGCGCAATAGATGGGAAGCTCAACATAGTCAAAAGATGGAGGGATGACAAGGGATAAAAATTTAAAGGGTAAAATATCATTTTCGTCCCTAAATTATCACAAAAGTTCGTTTCTCGTCCCTAAACTTTCAAAAATTCTATTTTCGTCCCTAAACTATCACAAAAGTTCGTTTTCCGTCCTTAAACTTTCAAAAGTTCTATTTTCGTCCCTAAACTTTCAAAAGTTCTGACGGAGTGCTGACGTGGCTTGACAGAGTGCTGATATGGGAGGGATGAAAATCAATACGTTTGGAAAAATTTAGGGACGAAAATAGAATTTTTGAAAGTTTAGGGATGAAAAACGAACTTTTGTGATAGTTTAGGGACGAAAATGATATTTTACCCAAATTTAAAAGAAAAGGAAAATTTTTTTTTAAAAAAAGAGAAAAATAATAATAATAAAAGGGAATAAAAAAGGGAGAAAAATAGTGAAAATCTCATTGCAAGTTAAAAGTTGGCTAACAAAATAGAAAAAAAATAAAATCAAAAAATAAAATTTAACAAGAAAGTTTGTTACACAATTTGGCAGTTCTTATCCGTTAAGAATTTATAATTAAGCTTCAAGAGTCATAAGAGCTCTTACGTACATATTCCGGATCCTCGTCCATTTTGCTCTTCTTCTAGCACTGTGTCCTACAGCTACAGTCGATGGGCATGAGCTGGGCTTGGCGTGGCTTTCTTCTTTACCTTGCTCTTTTTCTAATACATTTTCCGTTTGCCCTGCCTCAAGATTATACGTTGTATGGAGGCCAACCTCTCTATAATCTCAAACCTATGCAATTCAGAGACGGATCAACTGTGCGAATCCTCCCTGAAAATGTATTCTCCAATATTCAAGGGCCAGGATTTGTGTGGGGCTTCTTCTGTAATCAATCCAGTGACGGTTATCTATTATCCATCTTCATTCTGTTTTACAAAAGCTTCGAGATTCAGGATACCGTTGGTCCACAAGTAGTATGGTCTGCCAACCAAACCAATCCGGTTAGTATTAATGCGACAGTCCGGTTGAGTTCAGATGGAGGTTTGGTGCTACAAGAAGTTGATGGAACTATAGTCTGGACGACGACCATCAATAGCGAATATCCGCCAAACTTAAACTTAACGGACATGGGCAACCTCCAGCTGTTAGGTGAAAATGATTCAACAGTTTGGCAATCTTTTGATCACCCATCCGACTCGCTGCTTCTTGGGCAAAAGTTGTCGGTAGGGCAGAAACTCACCTCTGCTGCTTCTGCCTCATATCAGATTGAAAGGGGATTGTTTTCCCTCTCTCTCGATATTGATGGGTTGTTTGCTTTCAGGCAATCTAATAATGAAGGACCGGAGCGATATTATCATCATGATTCATTTAGCACCAGTTATGTTCAATTTATGAATGGAAGCTTATCTTTCTTCACAGTTGATGATAAATTATTTGGGCCTAATAAAGATTTTCTCATTCCTTCAGCATTATCATCATGGCAGTACATGAGATTTGAGTCTGATGGACACTTGAGAGTGTATGAATGGAAACAACAGAGTTTAGAGTGGAAGGAAGTGGCCGATCTTCTCACGGCGGATATTGGTAACTGTGGTTACCCTACGGTTTGCGACGGTTATAGTATTTGCACGAACGGCAAGTGTAGTTGTCCTGAACCCAAAAATGATAGAAGATATTTTCAGCAAATCAATGACAGTCAGCCTGGCCGTGGATGCTCACTAGTTACTCCCTTGTCTTGTGAAGCTTCCCTAAATCAAAACTTTTTAGAGCTCAAGAACATCACCTCCGTGACTTTTAGACAAGACCGCGTAGTAGATTCAGAGAGTTGTAAAGAGGCATGCTTAAAAAAATGTTCGTGCAAAGCTGCCATTTTCCAGAAGTACACTTGGAGTTCCCGTGTCGGGGACTGCTACTTACCATCCCAGAATTTTTCACTGAAGCACGCTGAGGTGAATGATAGTTATACCAGTACAACATACATCAAGGTGCAGATTGTCCCAAGAGCTGTTCCTTCTCCAGAGCAGAAAAACCATGGAAAGAAAATAAACCAGTTTATAATAATAGTGGGATCCGGCGTAGCATCTTTGTTTGGTCTGTTTATTTTGATTGGAATCTTCTTTCATTTGTTTCAGAAGAATAAAGATTCTGATGAAGCTGAGGAGTATTATTTAGATCATGTACCAGGAATGCCCACAAGATACTCTTTTGCAGATTTGCAACTAATGACAGAAAATTTCAAGAAGAACATCGGGGCAGGTGGATTTGGCACAGTTTTTGAAGGCGCTCTAATTGATGGCACTAAAGTTGCTGTGAAGCGGCTACATGGCTTCAGTCAAATCAAAAAGTCATTTCTAGCCGAGGTTGAGACAATTGGCAGCATTCATCATTTCAACTTGGTAAAATTGATTGGATTTTGTGCTCAAAGCTCTCATCGACTTCTTGTTTACCCGTACATGTCTAATGGGTCTTTAGATAAATGGATTTTCCACAAAACTGATGGGTTTACTTTGGATTGGCATAAGAGAAAGAAGATCATTCTTGACATAGCAAAGGGACTCACTTATCTCCATGAAGATTGCAGCAAAAAGATTGCTCACTTAGATGTCAAACCTGAGAATATCCTCTTAGATGAGAATTTTAATGCAAAAGTTGCTGATTTTGGTTTGTCTAAACTGATTGATCGAGACCAGAGCCAAGTTGTAACAATTATGAGAGGAACTCCTGGCTATTTGGCTCCAGAATGGTTGAGCTCAGTAATAACAGAGAAAGTAGATGTCTATAGCTTTGGAGTTGTGCTATTGGAAATATTGTGTGGACGGAGACATTTTGATCGATCTCAGCCTGAGGAAGCAATGCATTTACTAGGATTTTTCAAGGAAAACTTACAAGCGAAGCAACTTTTGGATTTGGTTGATAAATACAATGAAGATATGCAATTACATGGAGCAGAAGTTGTGGATATAATGAAGGTTGCTGCTTGGTGTTTGCAAAGTGATTTTACAAAGAGGCCTTCCATGTCAGTGGTTGTTAAGGTTTTAGAGGGTGTTGTGGATGTTGAAGAAAACATATATTATAATTTCTGCAATCCACCTATTTCAAACCCAAGAGCAAGAGTCATGTATCATGAAGTAAATGTTGGTAATGCCACTGCTTTATTGGATTCAGTTTTATCAGGACCACGGTGACAATTGGCAAAAACATTTATCTTTGTTGCATGATGAGAGAGCTAATCTGTTTGTAATAAATTTGTTCCAGTAGTGATTGAATTTCCCAGTTTCCAAATTGTGGGAGCAGGTTTGAACCCAAAGTATGGCAATCGGCACTGACTGCTCTTATCTTCGACATATTTGTCACTTAATTTATATGATTTTGCAACAAATATGTGTACGACATACATTTGAAGGTGATACTCAAATTTGAAATTTGTGAATTATTGATTAAATCTCTCATTTGCCATAATATATTTTTATTTTAAGAATCATTAGTTAAGTATGTCTGACTTTCGCAAGTTCAGTTAATATTCACAACCTTTCTCAAATTCTGCAGTTGTTCGCTATCACTAATTTACTTATCACCAGGCTCAAATTCTTCTAGTGTATTAGCTTAGGATGATAATGTTAATGATGTTCTTTTTGAGTCTTTGGTTAGGTCATTGGTCAGAGTCGTCAGACACGGCCAAACCCTCATTGTGTTCCTCTTGCATAAACCTGTCAAGGCAGCAGGTCTTTGTACCGTGTGAGAGGGGCGCAGCGTGTCCTCTAGGCCAGAAACTGAAGTGGTTTCACACCCAAGTCTCCCTATAACACAAAGGTGCGGAAGTTAGCGAGTCCATGTGAAAAGGGCACAATTATGGTGCCACTGGACTATGAAATAATTTCACCCAGCTCTTTCCCTGTATCTCCTCGATAAACTGAACAAACTGCATACACATTGGAATTCTAGATTACGTGACAATGCAAGGCCAAGTATATACGTTACTTCCCATCAAAAGAAAAAAAAAAGTATATAACTATATATATATATATATATATATATATATATGTTACTTCCTGCTTCTTCCCCTATCAATTCATGTCTTCAAAATAATAAAAAGGGCAAAGTTGGATTAATGGGTGTTTTAAAAAAAATTGTTAATGGACTATTTTAGAAAAGTTATAATTTCATTTTTATGAGAAGTATAGAAAGCTTAAAAAAATATCGGTTACTTTTTTGTCTCATTAAAAATTTCTAAAAATATTTCATAAACTAATATCCTTAAAGCACTTGTTAACTTTTCCTATAATAAAATCAATTCTTCTTTAAGAAAAGTAATAATAAAATCAACTAGTATCCTTTTAAACAGTTAAGGATGACCTGATCTTTTCTAAGTTTCTTGACACAAAACGTCCTTAACTCAAATCTTTCTTTACTTAATCTATATATATATATATATATATATATATATGTATATATTAATAGATAACCCAAACCTTTGATTTTTAGTTGACCTCTCCACAATTTTTCACATTAGCATTTTTTATTTATATTTTTAAATTTGATTTAATTCTTTTGATTTTATAGCACCAAATTGCAGAAATTTTATTAATTTTTTTTAAGAGAAATTAAATTTAGTTTTTTGGTGCTATACAAACACTATACTTAAAGAAGACCCAAATTATCATCTAATCAGGAAATTTTTAGATAATCCTAACAAAATATATAATAACTCCATTAATATAAATCGATCCTAAAAAATGGAATATATCTCCATTAATTTGATAATTTCTACGTTGATAACATATAAAAAAAAATTCTATTATATTTTCTTATATCTATCAATCACGTTTTCTTCCTCTTGTTTTTTTTTTTTTTTTTTTTTTCATTTTTTTATATTAATGTTGATTAGAAATATAATTACAATAGGATTTCAACTTTATAATTATCTCAAATGAGACTCAAGAAATATATATCATTTTTAATTTCAATAGGATTTAAATTTTATATCAAGACTTTTGGTTGACTTCTCCACAATTTTCCACATCAGCATTTTTTATTTATATTTTTAAATTTGATTTAATTCTTTTGATTTTATAGCACCAAATTGTAAAAAATTTATTAAATTTTTTTTTTTTTTTGGTGTCATACAAACACTATACTTAAAGGAGACCTAAATTATCACCTAATCAGAGAATTTTTAGATAATCCTGACAAATTATATAATACCTCCATTAATATAAATTTATCTCAAAAACGGAATATATATCCATTAATTTGATAATTTCTACGTTGATGACATTTAGAAAAAAAATAAAAATTCTATCATATTTCCTTATATCTATCAATCACGTTTTCTTTCTCTTCTTTTTTTCATTTTTTTTTATATTAACATTGATTAGAAATTATAATTTCAATAAGATTTAAACTATATAATTTTATCAAATGAGACATATATCATTTTTAATTTCAATAGGATTTAAATTTTATATCAAATGGACTCTACCAACATATTCATCCTTTAAAAAAAATTATATAACCAAATTTGATTAGGAATCCATAACCCTATATTATATTATAAATAGTTTTTTTTATAGGAATTATTTGTAACAATTTCAACTTGGCTTTTCATTCTTATATTATATCTTAAATAGGTTTTCTTTTTTTGGGATTATTCTTCTAATACCACTCTGCTGTACAGTCTCTTCTACTGATTCAGTTTCTTGGAGTGCCTTCAAAACAAAAGGTATGTCAAGTTTTCTTATCAGGTTTAATGTTAACATATATGAGAGATATTTTGGTCAAGTAGAAAAAGTTTGATGAAACATAAAAGGAAAAAGAATTAAAGAATGCACAAGCTGGAAAAAAAAAAAAATAGTGACTATATTAGGCTAAGGCTTTTGGAGATTGTTGTTTTTCCTTTTGGAATTCTTTATGTTCATGTGTATGTATGTATTAGGCTTAATTGAAATTGGAATTATTTTTGAAACTTTGGTTTTAATTGAATAATGAAAATGGCAGAAGAAGTATGTTCCAATATTTGGAGTCTTCTGTATATGTGTTGTTGTAGTTTAAACTTGGTATTTGAATTGTTAAATTGTTAATTTACAGTTTCATTGTCCATCTATTAATCATAAATAATAATATTGCCATTTGCAACCATCATGATATGGTATCAATGATGTGATCATTCCAAATGCATCATTTATGGCATCATTAAAATGAAAACTCATATAGATAGGTATTAGGATATTATTTGGAACTATCATAGTGGACTAATGTATTACACATGGTACGGATCTAACTGTAATATCCTATGCTAACAAACAAAAATTGGGCCAATGGTTATCTTCTCTTTGCAAAAAATGGTTAAATTCTCCTTAATTGTGATAGTTCACTTTTAGGTAAAATAGAAACTCTATTAACTTAGTTTTAAAAAATTTAAAATTCTATTTCAAAAAATTTCCAAAACATTATATTTTATTTTAATTATTTTAATAATTTTATATTGTAAAAGAAAAAAATTTATACGTTACATACAATCATTACTTCAATTACCTTCTAAATGATGGAGAATATGAGAATACAATTTGTAGATCTTTAAGCAAAATAACATAGATTAGATTGGTGGTGGATAGTAGATTTAATTGCAGTTGAATATTGTGTGAAGTCATCACTATAGAATAGCCCATGCTGGGATGTGTTATGTGGAACCAATGATTTGAAAGAAAAAGAAATTTTCTAAACCATTATATTGAACAAAAAATTACTTATTTTCATTCATTTTCAAGTTATACATTTTTAAAGTCAAGTCATAGACCTGTAGGCAAAATAAATACTTTTAATTTTTATTTAACTATCCCATGCATTGCACGGGTTAGCAACTTGTGTGTGTGTGTGTGTGTGTGTATTCTTACAATGGTTGTGTTTTGTACATATATATGTCAAACCTATTTTCCTTTTCACCTCTCTAACATTGCTTCTGAAATAGTGGAGATAAATGAGAGTATGAAAAAATATTTGACGAGTAAAAGCTCATATACTATCTAATTTTTTTTTAACTGAAATCATGGCCTGAAATTAGAGGTGTGCATGGCTTAGGTTTGGCCAGGTTGGGAAGTTTTTTCAACCCAACCCACCATGGTGGGTTAAAAAAAATCAACCCAACCCAACCCATCACAGGGGTCCAACCCAATTCATGTGAGTAGGATTAGGTCAAGATTGACCCATGGGTTGGACAAATTTTTTTTTTAAAATTTCTATTATTATTATTAAATTGAGAATTAGAACAACACTACCACAAATAAGAGCAAACTTATAGCTAAAAAATCATGAGCATAACACCAAATAAATACAAACTATATGAGAGGAGTTTAAGGTTTGGGTTTTATTAAGGAAGAGTGGAAAAAAAGTAAATAATAAAATTTTATAAATATAGTTGGCAAAAAAGTAAATAATAAAATTCTTTAATATATTTTTAAAAATTTAAAAATATATTAAATATAGTTAGGTCGGGTCAGGTTAGGCGGATTTGTAAATTTCATGACCTGAACCCAACCCGACCAACGTTAAAATAATAATAATAATAATAATAATAAATCATGAGAGTTAGGTTGGGTCAAGTTGGTTTTGACAGGTTCGTTGCACACCCAAATCACTATTATAAATAAAATAATATATTTTTAAGAGAATGAAAATTTTGAATAATATATTTGAAACTCAAACTATTTAGTTGTACAGGAAAAACAAATTAGGAAAATATAATGCACGATAACATAATTTATTAATCAAATAAATTCAAATAATAAAATGATGATATATTTTTTGAGATAAATAAATGAAAAATAATTTTAGAAATTGTTTAAGTTTTTGGGAGAACAAATTATTTTCCACAAAATTTAGAGAACAAATTATATATTATACCGTAATTAAAATATAATTATCTATTCCCACGTATCGTGTGGGTCTACAACTAGTTTAGATGTAAAACCTGAAAATATTCTCCTAGACGAGAATTTTAATGCAAAAGTTGCTGATTTTAGTTTGTCTAAATTGATTGATCATGACCAGAGTCAAGTAGTAACAATCATGAGAGGAACTCCTAGCTATTTGGCTCCAGAATGGTTGAGTTTAGTAATTACAGAGAAAGTAAATGTGTATAACTTTGGAGTAGTGTTGTTGGAAATATTGTGTGGACGGAGACATTTTGATCATTCTCAGCTTGAGGAAACAATGCATTTACAAGGACTTTTCATGGAAAAGTTACAGAATAAGTAGTTGTTGGACCTAGTTGATAAGTACTGTGAAGATATGTGATTACATGGAGCAGAAGTTGTGGATATGATGAGGGTTTCTACTTGGTGTTTTCAAATTGATTATTCAAATAGGCCTTCCATGTCAATGATTGTTAAGGTCTTTGAGGGTGTCATGGATGTTGAAGAGAACATTGATTATAACTTCTGGGGGAAATTACACTTTACCATCCTAAACTATGAACTAGATTACACTTTACATCCTAAACTATCCGATTGCACACTTTGCACCCTAAACTATCACATTTATCACGATTTGCACCCCGGTGTTATTTTTGCTATTATATTTAACAGAATCTTGCTGCATGTGACAAGCACATGCTTCTTACTTAGGTGAAACAAAGTTAAAAGACTAAAACACCCTTCCTCAAACTCAATTAAAACAAAACCGATTTTTTTCTTATTTGTTTGGTTTCCCACCGGTTCATTTGCACTCTCCCTCTCTCTAAAATAACACAAAATCTCAGAGCAGGGAGTCACAAAGTCCCTTATTACGGAGCAGGCAGATTTGTTTGCAATTGCATACCCACTCTCCTCCCTAAAGAAATTTAACAGATAATTCTTCGCATAATTACAAAGAATCAAATTTGTTTCCATGCCCCTCCCCTTGAGAAATGTAACCAGATTTGTTTGCATGCCCTCCCCTAGAGAAATGTAACGGATTTCATATATATATATATTGTCCCCTTTTCACCTTATCAACAGTTTGGTTTGTTTTGATACAAAACAACTTGTAGCAAGATCAGTGTTTTGTACAAGATCCAATGTATTTGAGCACTCAATGGCACCGATTTCAGGATTTTTTTTCTTCTTTTCGGGGTGGTTATTAAGAATCTGATGAATTCATCAGAAATAATCATCAAAATCGTTCTAAGGAGAGAACGATAAAAAGAAAAAAAAAAATCAGTCAAGAATTACATCTTGCATTTTGAACTCTGTGTTTCTCAAAATCCCATTTGTGCATTTAAATTTTGCTAACCTGTAATAGAAGATTTGAACTTTGTCAATGGCCAAGGAAGATAAGAGAGAAACTATCAGATTTTTGTGTGTGTGTGTTTTCTTTAAGAGACAATGCAAATGAAGTTGCGTGGAATTTGGGGAAGAGGATGGCCCCACGTGAGATAGAGGGAGATGTGGAAAACTTTGAGTTTTTTTTTTAATCGGTTTTGGGGAAAGGTGTTTCAATCTTTTAACTTTATTCCACCTAAGCAAGAAGCATGTGCTTGTCACATGCAGTAAGATTTTGTTAAATATAACAGCAAAAATAACACCGGATGCAAAGCGTGATAAGTGTGATAGTTTAGGGTGCAAAGTGTGCAGTCGGATAGTTTAGGGTGGTAAAATGTAATTTCCCCTAACTTCTACAATCCACCTATTCAAAACACAAGAGCAAGAGTCATGCATCCAGAAGTAAATGTTGGTAGTGCCACTACTTTATTGGATTCAGTTCTATCAGGACCATGGTGACGATTGACAAGAATTTTTATTTTTTTTTGCATGAAGAATAAGGTAATCTCATTTCTATAATAAGTTCCTTCCCGTAGTGATTGAATTTTCTAGTTTTCCAAATTGTTGTAGCAACTTTGAACTCCTGGCAGTCGCCAGTACTTCTCAATCTGTAACATGTTTGTCACTCAATTTATTTGATGTTGCTAGATACCATATATTTGAAGGTGATATTTATGATTATTGAATAAATCTCTCATTTGCTATAATTTGTTTGTTTTTTAATTTAAATTTAAATAATCATTAGTTAAGTATATCTAACGTTCGCAAGTTCTGTAGTGTTTTGTTATCAGTTTTTAACGTCACCTGGCTCAAATTCATCTGGTTTGGATGAGCTAAGGAAGAGGCATTCTTTTTGAGACTTTGATTTGGATGGGGGCAAAGAAAATCTAGAATTTGTTTACATTCCACCGTTCATGTAAGATTTACAATGAAGACTAAACAAATGGGTACACTTATGTGCAATTTACATAAACATTAGATGTTAACCAATAATTTTCCTTTCATGAAATTCGCACGGTGAGGATAGAGGACCAGCCTCTCTCAGACTACCCATACGCAGGGTAAAATTACATTTCAAAATCAAACCTTTTCATCAGGAGGCTGGAGGTCAAACTCAAGACTAGTAAGTAGGCAATATGGTGTAGTCTTCACGTCAGAATTGGTATACAAGACTAATGAAGCGGAGAGGATCATGTTTAATACCTCATTCCCTTGTAGTTTCCCTCCTGCACAAACGTGTGGACTGGTCTGTAGAGCCAGGTAGACTGTGTGAGAGGGAGGCGAAAATGGCCAAATACTACTATTTTCAGAAGTTTGTAGCAAAAAAACACTGTTTTGGAACTATATTGGGAATTACCATTTTTCTAAAACTTGAGTTTCATAAACTCGAGTTCCTCATCAGTTTTGCCATCGTGGCACTGCTGAGCTGGAAATTGGGTGATTAAAAAAATAATGTGGTACTCGAGCTTGGTAAACTCGAGTATCATGCAACACAATACTTGAGTAAACCAGGCTCGAGTACCTTTTATAAATAAAATGCTCTTTTATTATATTTCTACGGTACTCGAGTTTACCAAACTCGAGTACCTTGTAAATTTTTATTATTATTATTTTTTTTTTTTGGATAATCGACAAATAAACATAAACATAAAAATAAGTAGTTTTTTAATGTTTTTATTTATTTAAATAGAAGCATTGTAAAATATAGAGATTTTAATTTCAAAATATGAATTTAATTTCTACATTAATTAAAATTGTACATTGTTTTTTCATAAAAATTGTTCACTGTTTTTTGGATAAACTATTTCTACGATTTTGTATAAAATTATTTTTGTTAGGTTCTAAAGACTTAGGAATTTATGTATTTAGAACTCTAATTTGTATTGTTGGCAAACCATGATCAAAACAGATTGTTTAGGCTTGTTTAGGCTTGCTCAAAGTTGTGCGTTTATGTAAAGTTGGAATTGAGTGGCTGCAAAAAATATTAGTGACTTTCGGCCTGGCTCGATCGATCGAATCTCGGGCAGAATGTTTTTTTCTAGAGATTTCCAACTCAGCCCTATCCTATTTTAAAACGTTTTAGGGTTTTATGTTTTGCCAAGGTATATAAGGCAAACCCTAGCCACGTTTTAGAGGTTGCTCATGTTGCTCATATTGCTGTTTTATGTAAATCTCTTGTGAGATCTAGAGGAGCTTTCCTTTACACAAAACTTAGGGTTTTCAAGGAGGAGATGTTATCTACACCTTGATGATCAATTCAGTTGCTGCCATTGGAACTTAAAGATACACAAGCGGGTGTGCTTGTACTTGCTGGAGAATCCAAGAAAGAAGGAGTCCATGGTCTTGGAGCTTGCACGTGGTCGTGTTAGTAAGTTCTACTGGTGGGTAGTAATAAGAAGTCGAGTGTGGGGGCATGTAAGTCTTATTGTATGAATTTCGATTCTTTCAAGATAGTGGATTCAGGTTTACCTTGAGGATAGCTAGGTTAAATCCTCTCCAGGTTTTTACCATGTGATTTCCTAGGTCATCATATCTTTGTGTTATTTATATTTCCGTTGCTATATTTTTGATATGATTGTTTGATTGTGATAATCTAGATTTGCATAATTTGACTAAGTTAATCACTTGGCTAATTAACTAGGTTAATCCGGTTGTGTTAAAGGGTCTAAAAACCGTTCAAGTGGTATCAGAGTAGGTAGCTCTCTGTTTGTTGATCTTTTGATCTCTGAGCTGATCCTTGACCCCTGTTGTCATGGAACACGGACACTCTCTAGTTATTCCTCCTCATTTCGATGGGAATAATTATGTTTATTGGAAAGTAAGGATGAAAGCATTCCTAAAATCTATTGATGAGAGAGTCTGGAACTTCGTTGAATACGGATGGGAGAAGCCCACTACTCCTATGAGTGAGTGGCAAACTTCTCAAAAAGAAGCAGCTAAGTTCAATAGCAAAGCTATGAATGCCATCTTTAACGCTGTTTCTATGGAGGAATTTAAGAGAATCTCTAATGTTGAGGTTACTCATACTGCTTGAAAAATCCTCCAGACTGTGCATGAAGGCATAAAGGCAGTTAAAATTAATAAGTTGCAGCAGTTAACATCTAAATTTGAAAGCATTAGGATGTCTGATGATGAATCTTTTGATGAATTCTATGCTAAACTGAATGATATTGTTAATTCTGCTTTTAATCTGGATGAAATCTATGATCAACCTAAAATTGTTAGGAAGATTCTTAGATCATTGACTGAGGACTTTAGACCCAAAGTGACTGTCATCACTGAAAGCAAGGATGTGGACTCCATCCCTGTTGATGAACTTGTAGAATCTCTTCAGTCCTATGAGTTAGACCTACCCAAAGCTAACAAATCCAAATCAATGGCTCTTAAGTCAGTTGATGATGTTGATGTTGGTGGATTTGATGATGAGCTCTCTACTACAGAGATTGCGTACCTTGCCAAGAACTTTATAAACTTTCTTAGGAATAATAATAGAAAGGTAAGAGGTACAAACATTGCTGAACCTAGAAACTTTAGGAAGAATGATCCCACTAAGGTTAATAACAATGAAAAACCCAGAGAAAAAGTTGGTCAATCTTCAAACAATTCTATGGGTCCTCAGTGTTTTGGATGTCAAGGGTATGGTCACATGAAATCTGAATGTCCCACATACTTGAGGTCTAAGGGGAAGACTATGGCTGTAACCCTGAGTGATAATGAGGTTTTTGATGATGAGTCTGGATGTGATGAGGATGGAAACTTCATTGCTTTCACTGCTACTGCTGTAGTTAATGAAAGTGTATCTGTTGAAGAGAACCCTTCTGATGGGGAACTCTCCGAGGATGCAAATCTTCAAGAAGCCTATAATAAACTTTGCAAAGTTGCTACAAAGGATGCCATGAATGTTGAATTAGGCTTAAAGAAAATTGCATCTCTTGAACTTGAAAAGGAAAATCTGCTTGTTAACTTGTTTGATGCTAATGAACTTTTGAACAATGTGAAAACTGAGAATATGCTTTTGCTTGACAAAGTTAAATCTTTGGAACATGATTTATCTGTTGCTAGATCTGCTAGTTCTAAACTTGATCAAATGCTGAGTGTTCAAAAGTCTCTTTATAATAAATCTGGATTAGGTTTTGTTGAGAGAATCTTTGTGTCTACACCCCATTCCACAAACTTTGTTCCTTCTTCTTCCTCTGAACCCCTTGTGAGTGAGGTTGTGAGTGAGACTGCTAAACCTGTAGAGGTCACACCTCTTAGGTAGATTAGGGTTGATCTGAAAGAGTCTAAACCTAAGGAGTCTACCCTTTCTAAGGACAAGATGCATGGTAAACCTATTTGGGTTTATCATTTTTGTGGAAAGTCTGGACACATTCGTCCAAATTGTTATAAACTGCAAGCAGCTAAGCGAGCAAATAAGCCTAAAGTTCCTGTGCCTCAAGCACAAGATCCTATGGCTCTTATTGGTGAATTGGTAAAGCCTCTAAACCTTTATTCCAATCCTGGAGTTGGAAATCACTCTAATGTGAATATGAACTCTAATGCTCATAATGCATCTAAAAGGTTTTGGATGCAAAAGGCTCGATCTAATTGAGTCTCTCTGACATGGTCCTTATGCTTCATTGCTTATCTTTTGTGACCTTTGTTCTTTGGTTTCTTTTTCTTTTTTTCTAGGATTTGCATTGCATATCATTCATGCATTTTATTCTAGGATTGCTTTTGCTTCTTCTTTTCAAGAAAAAATAAATAAATAAAAAAACAAAACAAAAAAAGCGAGAAAAAGGAAAGCAAATTGTGTTTTGTATTCATTATCTTGGTTTTTGAAAACAAGGTTGGTCAATTTATTTTCACATAACATGTTTGTGTACTTTGTTTAGCTTTGATAAACTTATTTATTGCACTTTACTAGTTGAAGCTTTGTAGTGCATGTTGTGTGGGAAAGATGTTTACAGTTTTTTGATCACTTTGTCTTGATCTTGAAGTCACATGTTTTTTACTGTCGGACTTGAACCTTTTGAGAAAGGCATAAATAACCATCTTACCACTGTTCACTAGCCAATCATGAACACCTTAGTGCATATCTTAAGATTCTGTGCTTAAGAAAGTGTAGCACATGCACAAAAAGAACATAAGGTGAAGCCTCGGTTTAATTTTTTAATGCTTAAAATTGGTGTGTACTATTAGGCTTGATGCCAAATCACATAATTAAAATTGGTGTGTATATTATGAGGCAAAATTCAAGAAACTTACATGATTGCAAGCTTATGTTCTAGGAGATGTGGGAGTTATATGATGTAACTCTTTAGGAAATAGTCTCTTTTGAATTCTATATGATGAATTTTGTAAACTTTGTGGTTAATTTCTGTTCACATATCACCTCACATGTATCTTAACTTTTTGCTAGTTGCACACACTACACAAGTTACTCTTTGCTAAACATTGTACATGTTCTTGTGTGTGATTATGGTCTGACCAACCAAGTTTGAAAAATACTTTGAGTTTTATGCAAAACAGAATTGTTGCTTGAGAATAAAAAGGGAGATGATTTGAAAATCTTAATTTTGGAAAACTGGGTTTAAAATCTTGGGTTTTTGAAACTCATTTCATCTGATACTCATGCATTTATTTATTTTTTTAATGCTTTGAGGAATGAATCCACAAAAATTGCTGAGTTTTTCAAAAATGTGTTTTTGTTTTTCAAAATCTGTGTTTTTCTCTCAAAAATTAAGTGAGCCTCTGTCTGTTTCGATTGATCTAATCTATTTTTCGATCAATCGAATTTGTTTTAAAAATTCTTTACAAAGTCTCTATTTGTTTCGATCAATCGAAACTGTTGTTTCTATCAATCGAATTTCGGGAATAAGGTTTTTTTTTTTTTTTTAAAATTCAGATTTGACTTGTTCAAATCACTTTTTCAAAAACTTCTGAAAACCTTTTCTCTCTCTCCGACTTGACAAAGCACAATCACCAATTTTTTGTCATTTTCCTCCCAAATTTTTGCAAGGTTTTTCTCCTCTAAGGCCGGCAAGACCTTTATACCATTCCTTTTGCATTGCTTTTCATGTTTTCATGCATTATTTCATGGTTTTTGGGTAAATTTTCGGACTATGCATAAATTGGGATTGTTGTTTAATCAAGCCTTTATTTTGTGAAATTGATCAATGGGTTTTGTTGTTATATTGATGTATTCATGATCTATGATGATTAATGTTAGGTTCTAAAGATTTAGGAATTTATGTATTTAGAACTCTAATGTGTAATGTTGGCAAACCATGATCAAAACAATATGTTTAGTCTTGTTTTAGGCTTGCTCAAAGTTGTGTCTTTCATGTAATGTTGGAATCGAGAGGCTGTAGATGCATTGGTGCATTTCGGCCTGGCTCGATCGATCGAAAGAAAGACTCGATCGATCGAATCTCGGGCAGAATGCTTTTCTGCAGAATTTTCCAACTCAGCCCTAACTCATTAAACGTTTTGGGTTTTCTGTTTTTACCCTAGGTATATAAAAAAAAAACCCTAGCCACGTTTTTAGAGTTGCTCCTGTTGTATTGTTGCTTATACTTTTCTGTTTTGTGTAAATCTCTTGTGAGATCTAGAAGAGCTTTCCTTTACAAAAAGCTTAGGGTTTTCAAGGTAGAGATAGTATCAACATCTTGATGATCAACTCGGTTGCTGCCATTGGAGCTTAAAGAATAACAAGCGTGGGTGCTTGTACTTGATTGAAGAGTCCAAGAAAGAAGGAGTCCATGGATTCGGAGCTTGCATGTGGTCATGTCAGTAAGTTCTACTGGTGGGTAGCATAAGGAAGTCAAGCAGGGAGCTTGTAAGTCCTTTTGTATGAACTTTGATTCTTTCATAGTGGATTCAGGATTACCTTGAGAATAGCTAGGTCAAATCCTCCCCAAGTTTTTACCGTGTGGTTTCCTGGGTGATCATATCATTGTGTCTTTTATATTTCCGCTGCTTTATATTTTTGATATGATTGTATATTTGTGATAACCTAGAATTGCATAATTTGACTAAGTTAATCACTTGGCTAATTAACTAGGTTAATCTGGTTGGTTTAAGGGGTCTAAAACCATTCAATTAATTTGATCAATTTGGGGTTTTGTGAAAAATTAAAAATTCTAGGGTTTGTTTTGAATTCGATTTGGGGATTTTGTTCAATAGGATCAAAATTGATAAAATTGGCTTGTTGTTTTGATGCAATTGATCATTATTATCTATTTTCCTTCATGTCTGTTGATCAATTTGTCAAATTTCTTTCAAAATTTTCAAATGGTTCTCAAATTGTTTTTGGGGGTTTTGGTTAGAAACTCTATGCTCAAGCCAATTTTGTGAATTTGGACTTCAATTGAACCTAGTTTCACTGCATTAGAGCATGCATCATGCCATTTTATTGTTCATGCATCATATAGATTTTTGTTATATATCTGTTTTGTGCTAACTTGCAGTCTGCCCTTGGTTTTTTTTTTTTTTTTTGGTTTTTAGTTCTGCTATGTGTCCTTGTCCTTTCTTTAGCATCATGCCTAGGAAAAGTAGAGCCCACAAGACTCCCTCCATTTCTTCTGTGTCACCCTCTAGGAGTGAGTTGTTTAAGGATGCTAAAAACAGAAAGGCCTTTGATAAGCTGAACAGTAAGAGGAAGATTTGTTGGAGATGAGGTTGATCCTGCCATTAGGGCAAATTTTGAGAGTAGGGGGCTGGCTATCTTTGTTGGAGATAGATCATCCACCTCCGACCGCCCTCATTAGAGAGTTCTACTCGAACCTCTCTTGTCACGTCTATGATTCCAACACCCTTGTTAGGAGTTGGATATGAGGTGTAGAGTTCACCATTACTCCTGATGTAGTGGCTGATGCTTTTGGGGTCTCGGTCGTTAGACAGCCTGACTATCCTTATGAGGAGTCTCCACCCCTTGATGACGTTATGTCATACATCACTAGGTCTTCTATCCAGTGGGGTTCTGATCCTTGTATCACGTAAGCTGAGCTCCCTGAGACTACCTATCTTTTTCTTAGGATAGTGGGTCATTCTTTGTGGCCTATCTCTCATCTCGACACCATCCCCATTGAGAGATGTGTGTTTTTGTATGCACTTGTGTCTGGTGCTTCTATTTCTTTTCCACATCTATTTCTTCGTTCTTTGAACGAGATCCATAGGAGTAGCGCTGTTGGTCACGCCCTTGTTTATCCTATCTTCATTCATAGGATTTTGTTGTTTTTAGGTCTAGATGGTTTCCCCGCTTCTGAGCCCGTCCATATCACTGGTCCCATAGGTGCCTCTTTTCTTCGTTTGAGGGCTGCCCATTTGAGGCCTCCTCATGTTTGGTCTTCTGGTGTTGCACCCCCTCCTCCCTCTTCTACAGGTGATGCACAGGCTGAGGCATCTGATGCTGCTGATGTTCCTCCACCGACTACTTCCGATGATTCAGACATTCGACGTACGTTGGATCATGTCTTGACCGTTCAAGCGGCTCATGGACAGATTTTGGTGGACTTGCTCGACGAGGTTCGTGCTTTGCGTGCAGAGTTGGGGCTTTCTCGATGTTCTCCTTCGCCACCTCCTTTTGATGATGGGTTACGATTGCCCTTTGGCATTTCGTCACAAAAAGGGGGAGTAGATTTTGATGAGGGGGGAATGGGCAGAGTGGCTGTGTGTGGTGCAAGTATATAGTAAGTTAGACAACGGTTTGAAGATTATAGAAAACTAGCATCTCGAGTTTTATAAACTCGAGATCCATATTAAAAATCGAGTCCCAAAAACTCGCTTTGCGAGTGTTCTGGGACTGAAAATGCCACACGGATCTCGAGTTTTAGAAACTCGAGTTCCATGCAAAAAAAAATTTAGTTTGATAGCCCCTATAGTGGCGTTTTTAAGTCCTATGGTGACGTTTTAAAGCCCTATAGCGGCGTTTTTCTGCAAAAATTTTTTACAAGTGTTCAATACCAGGTTCAGGGAGCCCTATAGTGGCGTTTTTATGCCCTATAGTGACGTTTTACAGCCCTATAGCGGCGTTTTCCTACAAAAATTTTTTATAACTCAATTTTTAAGCCCTATAGTGACGTTTTTAAGTCCTATAGCGGCGTTTTTCTGCAATTTATGGATCTCGAGTCTTTAAAACTCGATTTTCATGTGGATTTTTTTCCCACTTTTCACCGATCCGCTTACAAATCAAGGCTTAAAAACTCGATTTTTATTTTGGAACTCGAGTTTCTAAAACTCGAAATGCTACTTTCCCACATTCTTTACCAACTTGACAACTAACTAAATTTTTTAATATTTATTGTTATTTAAAAAAAAAATTCTTTTGATGAGCCTATAGAGTTTTTTGTTGTTTAGGGAGAGTTTTGTGTTTTTTTTGGAGCCTATAGTGATTAGATTGTATCTAGGAGCTATATCTTTTATTTACATTCTTTTGGCTCTAGATGTATTGTTGGTGGGTTTTTCATGTTACTTCCAGTTACATTTATTGTTTTATATGATTCTTGTGTTCACTGCTTATTGATTTATATTTATGAGTTATTCATTGATATATGTCTTTATTTTGTGTTGTGTGGAAAATACAAGAATGCTTTGTTTAAAAGGGAGTTAACATTGTTTTTGATGTATCTAACTTAGGGGGAGAGTTAGTTTACATATTTGTTGTTTTACTGTTTTTCTGTTACACATGCGTTTATGTGTTTGTTGAGTATTTCAAGAAATACAGGTTGATTCAATTGAGTTGCTGTCTATACTTGCAACTGATGGATAGTAGTTAGGATTGAATTTGTTGTTATGTGTTAGGACATATGTGTTTGCACTTGTTAAGAACATATGTCACTTATTTATGTAAATTGGCTAATCCTTTAACAAAACGCACTCTACTTGTAATTGGGTAGTTCTATGTGTTTTTAATACTTCAAGAAACAAGGTTTCAAGATCAAATGTTGAAGTCATCAAGTTTGTCCAAGAAAAAGCAAGCTGAAGTGCAATTTCATTAAATCTCGACACCTGCTCGATAGCTACCTCGACACCTGCTATCTGTCGAGATTTATAATTTCAGATTTTCTAATATGATTTCCTTGGGATCCATGAATATGCTTTTGGGCCTTCTTTTCTTCTAACCCTAAACATATAAAATGATTGTTTTAAGAGCCGTCAAATTGAACACAAGTTGCAAAAGCATTGAGCAATCTCTGTTCAAGCAAATTGTGATCAAAAGACGAAGTTCTTGACCTAGTTCATCATCTCTGAAGAAGTTGCTGTGTATTTGCACCAAAGGGTTTTGTGACCAAGCATCTTCCTAATATTCATCGTGTAGGATGAACTGAAGAACTTTGCAGCCAACCTCTCCTCCTTAGTTGATGTTTGAAGTCGCGTACTGGGATCCGCACATTGGTTAGTCACGTACTTGGGAGCCGTGCATCAAAAGGGAAATTGTCACTACAAATCAAGTCCAATTGGGTATTGGGGTAAGAGTTCAACTGTAGGTTGGTAAGGTACTTGGGATTCCTTTACTTGTAACCGCTTGATTTGATAATAGTGGAGTTTCAGGAGTGGTGACCTGAAAATCACCCGATGGGATTTTTGCCGTTATGATTTTCCCCATTCGTAAACAAATCACCGTGTTATTTATTTTCCGCTGCTTATTTAGTTTATTGGTGATTTGTTTGTGCTTCCACGTGTTTGCATGATTAATTGATTAATTAACAACTTGGCTAATTAATTAATTGGTTTAATCACAAGGGGTCATTCAGATTATGGCCTATCAAGTGGTATCAGAGTAGGCACACTCTGATTAAGTTTAATCTTTGTTGTGTTGATCCATTGACCCTTGTTGTCATGACTATAACCGGCTTGAAGAGATCTTTGTTTTCAAATACATCTTGTTTTTCTAATCACTATTTGTTTGAGTGTCTCAGAAAATACAAGTCTAAAAGTTATTTGAATTCTTTTATAATGACTATTGGAAAGGATCTCAGTTTGGCTAAGAAGAAACTAGACTGTCTCAGAATGAAAATGTGCAAAGGAGTTCGTCTGAGAAAAGTAAAAGTTAAAGGCTTAGCTCATCAAAGGCAGTTGAGTGAAAGAACCATTCCCTCTGATTTGTCATCCAAGCATGAAGTGTGTTTCATGATGAAGTCTGCATTCAAAGTGATGGATACATGTCTATGGTATCTTGACAGTGGTTGCTCAAGACACATGACTGGAGACCGATCTCTCTTCAAGATCTTTGAGCCTAAGAAAGGTGGTAATGTGACTTTTGGTGATGGAAGCAAGTCACAGATTAAAGGGAAAGGAATCATATCTCTACCAGGACTGCCAGACATTGTAAATGTTCTTTATGTAGAAAGTCTAAGGGTGAACCTATTGAGCATAAGTTAGATATGTGATCAAGACTTCATGGTGCTATTCTCAAAGGGAAAGTGTTTTGTCATGGATGAGTCTGGAAAGAAGCTCATTAGTGGTGTTCGCACTTTGGACAACTGCTATGGGTTGGTTCCTGATGCAGATATAGTGTGCAATAGCATTCGTTTGCCTAATGAAGATCTATGGCATCAACAAATGGGACATGCTAGTTACAAGCATCTATCCATTGTATCTAAGCATGAATCAGTCTTGGGGATACCAAAGCTTAGTAGAATGAGCAATGTGGTGTGTGGACCATGTCAGCTTGGGAAACAGACGAAAGCTAAGCATCCGGGCACTCAGACATCAGCTACCTCCAGACCATTGGAGCTTTTGCATTTAGATCTTATGGGTCCAACCAGAACCGAGTCTCTTGGTGGTAAGAGATACATCATGGTTGTGGTAGACGACTTCACTAGATACACTTGGGTCATCTTACTCCGATCCAAGTCTGATGCTTCTAAGCACATTGAGGCTTTGTGTACAAGACTGCAGAATGAAAAGAGCCTAAAGATTGATCGAATTTGAAGTGACCATGGTAAATAATTCGAGAACTCATACATGGAGTCTTTCTACATAAGATTAGGTATATCTCAAGAATTCTCTACTCCTATTACGCTTCAGCAGAATGGTGTGGTAGAAAGAAAGAATAGGGTTATTCAAGAGATGGCCAGAGCCATGTTGCATAACAAAGATATGGCTCGAAACTTATGGGGAGAAGCCATAAACACTGCATGTCATACGGTTAATAGGGTGTACTTCAGACCCGATACCAAAAAGACTCCCTATGAGTTATGGAAAGGAAGAAAACCAAATGTGAAGTATTTCAGGATCTTTGGAAGTACTTGCTTCATTCTTAAGGATAGAGAGAATGTGGGAAAGTTTGACTCTCGAAGCGATGAAGGCATATTTCTGGGATACTCGTCTACAAGCAAGGCTTATCGAATATACAACAAGAGAACTCTGAAGGTAATAGATAAAGTAAATGTCGTCATTGATGAGTCTTCAGATTCCAGTTCTGAGAAAGGCATTGAGGAACTCTCTAAAGAAATTCTTCCTCCTGAGCCTAGGGAAGTTCAAGATATTGTTGAACCATAACCTGTGTCCCCAAGTACTCCTACTAATGTGAAAGACTCTACAGGTGCTCCTACTTCACCAGATTCTAAGTCTCATGAAGAAAAAGGACCCTCCTCTAGAATCAAATTAAATCATCCTCCTGAAGTTATTGTGGGAAACATGAATGAACTCACATTAAGGAAACGTACAATTGATAAATGTGTTGCTAACTTTGTGTCTTATTCTTGCTACTTGTCACAGGTTGAACCCAAGAAAGTAGAGGAAGCATTGCAAGATGAAAGTTAGGTCAAAGCAATGCATGATGAACTACTTCAGTTTCAAAGGAATGATGTTTGAACTCTAGTACCTAGACCAGAAGGTGAGCACATCATCGGTACAAAGTGGATATTCCGCAACAAGACTAATGAAGAAGGCAATGTGATTCGCAACAAGGCTCGACTTGTGGCTCAAGGATACTCGCAAATGGAAGGAGTAGACTATGATGAAACATTTACCCCAGTTGCCCGAATGGAGTCAATCAGAATTCTGCTTGCCCTAGCATGCCAGCTGAATTTCAAACTCTATCAGATGGATGTAAAGACTGCCTTCTTGAATGGGTTACTCAAAGAGGATGTCTATGTGGCTCAACCAAAAGGATTCATTGATCCACACTTTCCGGATCATGTGTTGTACCTTAAAAAGGCACTTTATGGGTTGAAGCAAGCTCCTAGAGCCTGGTATGATAGACTCACACAATATCTGGTGTCACATGGGTTCACAAGAGGAAAGGCTGATCAAACTCTCTTCATCAAAAAGGAAGATGGTGAGTTGATGGTTGCTCAAGTCTATGTTGATGATATCATCTTTAGGTCGACTAAGGATGAACTTGCTCATGGCTTCTCAAAACTCATACAAGCCGAGTTCGAGATGAGTATGATTGGAGAGCTGACTCATTTCCTAGGATTGCAAATTCGCCAACAAGATTCAGGTATATTCCTTTCTTAATCTAAATATGCTAAGAATCTTGTGAAAAAATTTGGTTTGGAATCTGCTAGTTCTGTTAGAACCCCTATGAGCCCAAATGTTAAACTCACTGTAGACTTGTTAGGTAAGAGTGTTGAGCCCTCTCTTTATAGAAGCATGATAGGTAGTCTTCTTTACCTTACTGCTAGTAGACCTGACATTAGTTACAGTGTTGGAGTATGTGCTAGATATCAGGCTAATCCCAAAGAATCCCACATGACTGCTTTAAAAAGAATTATAAAGTATGTCAAAACCATTGCTGAGTTCGGTGTGTGGTATAGCAAGGACACTAATGGTGTCTTAGCTGGGTACTCTGATGCTGATTGGGCTGGTAATGCTGATGATAGAAAGTGTACTTCAGGGGGTTGTTTTTATGTGGGTAACAATCTTGTCTCTTGGATGAGGAAAAGCAGAACTCCATCTCTTTATCCACTACAGAAGCTGAGTACATCGCTGCCGATAGCTGCTGCACCCAACTCCTCTGGATGCAAAAACTCTTTCATGATTATGGTATTTGTTAAGAGCATCTCACTATTTACTGTGACAATACCAGTGCCATAAATATCTCTAAGAACCCAATTCAGCATTCTTGAACCAAACACATAGAGATTCGACATCACTTCATTAGGGAGCTTGTCGAAGATGGTACTCTCACTCTTGAATTTATCCACACTGATGATCAGAAGGCTGACTTGTTCACCAAACCTCTTGACAGCAAACGTTTTGAATTCCTTCGTCAAAACATTGGTGTCATCTCCATGGATTGATCTCCTTCTCTTGTCCCTCTTCCTCATGCATTTGCATCTAGTTTTATGCTTTGCTTTGTTTAACATGTTTTGTGTGTTTACTTTCAGTTTTGTTTATTTTGTTTTTAATATAAAAAAAAAATTGAAAAAATCAGAAAAATACAAAAATAGTGTATGTTCTGTGTACTTTGGTACTTGTGTACCTTGGATGGCCAATGAAACAGAGTTTTCTAAACTTTGTATCTCTTGTAACTTAGATGAGCATCTCTATGCATAACTAAGCAAGTGAGCTTTGTGGCTCTTGTTTGTGATGAGTAAGATTAAGTTATCTCTTGACTTTAACACTCATATAACTCTTTTTGATGGGTAGGACTAGAAAATCTTAAGAGAAAGGCATAAATAACCATCTCACCACTGTTGCCCGCCAATCATAATATAACACATGTATGCTTCGGCATAGCAAAAGTGCAGTGTCAAAGACATTCGTATGCTTCGGCATAGCAAAAGTACGATGTCAAATGCTTAACATCTTGGGTATTTCTTTTCTCTCTTTTTTATGCCCATGTATGGTATGCTAAAATAAAAGAAAATATGCAAAGAAAATAAAAAGCAAAAAGATCAAAAATGCTTTCAATATGGTTGCAAGCGTGTATTCTAGGAGATGTGGGAGTTATAGGATGTACCTCGAAGGTGATAGTCCTCATCAAACAGTTATGATTATGTGTGAGTTAAAGTTATTTTCTCATATCTCAGATCGTCATAACATGTATACACATATGCAATCTTGCGATGTTTTTCACACACAACACACAATATTCTTTGCTACTTTTGATACATGTGCAGGCACAATATGATTTGGCCATCACAAGTGTTTTACATGTGCTAATGTATGCTCACTAAACTGTCTTAACTTGTTTTTGAAAAAAAAAATTGGTTAGATTTGTTTAGTGTGTGTGTGTGTGTGTTTTTGAGGATCAATGTGCTTAAATTTTTGTTGAGAGATGATTTTGAGAGCTTTATATGTTGATTGGATCAATGGTTGAGGTGTATGTTGGATTGCATTCATGTCTGTGTTTTTCACTTCTCGAAAAACTGCTTTTAACTGCTGGCTCGACACCTCCTCGATACCTGGTTATCTGTCGAGCTTCTCAAGCCTTTTCTTATCGCAATCTCGACAACTGTCTCGACACCTGGTGGATCGATCGAGAAAGTTCCTGTCTCCTCGATACCTCCTCGATACCTGGTCGATCGATCGAGCTTCTGTTCTTTGAAACTGGTTCTTATACCTTGACACCTCTCGATACCTTCAGCTGTCGACGGCCAATTCCTCGACACCTTCCTTGATACCTTTCGACACCTCAGCTGTCAAGATTTACTGAGGTGTCTATTTAAGCTCCAGTCGCGATCTGTCCGTGGTGGTTCCTCTCCTAAACACCATTCTCTCACTCAAATCTTTAAACCCACTTGATTTTCGGTCTTCCCTTGGTTTCAATCACTTGGTAAGATCTCATTTCCCTTCCTTTCTCACGCATTTCATGTTTTGAAACTTAGGTTTTGGGATTTTTGGAAATTTTTGGGGCTTTTCAAAATTAATGAGTTTTTCTTGAAATTTTGGGTTGGGTTTTCACTTAAATGTTTTCAAAATGTCATACATTGCATTTCATGAGCATTAGAATGATATTTATTTGCATTTAGATGTGTGCTCTATGTTTGTGTGCTGGTAGGATTGGATTGGGCTGAGCCCATGATGTTTTTCAATTTGCATGTCACATGCTCGTGCATTTCCATGCATACGTACTTTTTGTTCAATATATTTGATATATATGAACTGTGTTGGGACTTTTTTTATTGTCTCCCTCTCTATCTCTTTCTCATTCTTTTACGTTAGTAGTGTCTATGGCACCCAAACGTAAATCCACTCCGGCTCGGAACCCTCTGCATTCTGGAGCTTCCTCTTCTTCTGACTCTGCTCCTCTTAACCTTCGGTTCCGTGATGGAGATGCCCACAAGGCATTTTCAAAGAACTTTTCTCGACGAGGTGTTCATTCGGAACACCAAGTCATTTTGGCGGACTTCGCCGACACTGACCTTCCCTCTGTCATTCACAGTAGGGGATGGGAGTCACTGTATGACGTCCCGGTCACTTGTCCTCTCGTGCTAATTTAGGAGTTTTACTCCAACATGCACGGGATAGATCGTTCAGTACCTCTTTTTTTCACTCGCGTTCGAGGTATGCGCATCCCTGTCACACCACAGCTAGTTGCGGATGTGCTTAGGGTTCCTAGGATAGATTTTCCTGATTATCCTTCTTGTGAGTGTCTGAGGACTGTGTCCAAAGATGAGCTCATTTCAGCTTTTTGTTAGCGCCCAGTTGATTGGGGTGAGCATCAGTACACATCATGTAGGCCTTTTGCTAAAGGTCCTAGATTTCTGAACATAGTGATGACTTTTGTATTCCATCCACTCTCTCACTACAACTTCATCACAGAGCCTCGTGCTCAATTTTTGTTATCTCTTTTAGAGCATCTTACTATAGATTTTCCTTCTCATTTTATTCTTTCTATCATAGATGTTCATCTTGATTCGGCGTCTCGTGATAAGCTCATCTTTCCTTCCGCTATCACGAGGATCTTACGCCATTTTTCTCTTTCCTGTGTCCGACCACTTCACACACATATGTGCCATAGATGCCGCTACCGTAAAACATAGTGAGGCTCAGTTTAGGTCGCGACAGACGAATTCCACTCCTCCCTCCCGTTCAGCTCCATCCAGATCAGCTCCTTCTACATCTGCTCCTTCTTCCTCTACGGGCGATGTATCTCTTGGAGACATTATGGCGCAGCTGCAGCGCATGGACACTTTCCTCGATACACTCTCCTCTGAGTTGTATCAGGTGAATGTTCGTGTTGGTCGTATCGCACGACGGCAGGCTACCATGGGTGGTTTTGCTCCTGAGGCTACTCCTTCACCACCTTCTCCAGCAGCTTCAGACTCTGAGGATGATGATGATGATGATGATGGTGATGATGATGACGCTTCGGATGATGATGATGGAGATGCTAGCTCTACTGATGAGATGTCTACATGACACTCTACCCTTTGTCACTCGTGACAAAAAGGGGAAGTAGTTTTGGGTTATGAGAGTAGTCATCTTAGGGGGAGAGTTAGTATAGGACATTTTTGATAGGGGGAGTGTTGATATTTTGAGGGATGTAGTGAGGTTTTGATGTATCTTTTCTTTTCTATTCTTTATAGATACATTGATCTTGTATATGAGGTCTTTTGACCAGTCTTACATACATTGTACTTATTTTTCTTTATATATGTGGATGTATGTTTCTTTCACCTCTCTCTTTTCATGTGTTGTTTCTTCTCTATCTTTATATACATGTTTTTTATACTTGTATGCAATCTATTATTTCTGTTTCACATATGATGCTTTGATGAGTTTTGTTTAAAGTGTTTCAGAAATACAGGTTGTCAAAGTCTACTTGCCATAAACTCTCTTCTTGTAAAGTTTTTCAAGAGTTTGTGTTAGGATAGATTTTATTGTATTCAACAAGTGAATATGAGTTGAGTGATTTATGATTTCTCTCATATGTTCATTTGTTTGTTGTGGTTTTGTCACGGATTGCCAAAGGAGGAGATTGTTAGGACATATGTGTTTGCACTTGTTAAGAACATATGTCACTTATTTATGTAAATTGGCTAATCCTTTGACAAAACGCACTCTACTTGTAATTGGGTAGTTCTAGGTGTTTTTAATACTTCAAGAAACAAGGTTTCAAGGTCAAGTGTTGAAGTCATCAAGTCTGTCCAAGAAAAAGCAAGCTGAAGTGCAATTTCATTAAATCTCGACACCTGCTCGATAGCTACCTCGACACCTGCTATCTGTCGAGATTTATAATTTCAGATTTTCTGATCTGATTTCCTTGGGATCCGTGAATATGCTTTTGAGCCTTCTTTTCTTCTAACCCTAAACATATAAAAGAATTGTTTTAAGAGCCGTCAAATTGTACACAAGTTGCAAAAGCATTGAGCAATCTCTGTTCAAGCAAATTGTGATCAAAAGACGAAATTTTTGACCTAGTTCATCCTCTCTGAAGAAGTTGCTGTGTATTTGCACCAAAGGGTTTTGTGACCAAGCATCTTCTTGATATTCATCGTGTAGGATGAACTGAAGAACTTGCAGCCAACCTCTCCTCCTTAGTTGGTGTTTGAAGTCGCGTACTGGGATCCGCGCATTGGCTAGTCACGTATTTGGGAGCCGTGCATCAAAAGGGAAATTGTCACTATAGATCAAGTCCAATTGGGTATTGGGGTAAGGGTTCAACTGTAGGTTGGTAAGGTACTTGGGATTCTTTTACTTGTAACTGCTTGATTTGATAATAATGGAGTTTCAGGAGTGGTGACCTGAAAATCACCCGGTGGGGTTTTTGCCGTTAGGGTTTTCCCCATTCATAAACAAATCACCGTGTTATTTATTTTCCGCTGCTTATTTAGTTTATTGGTGATTTGTTTATGCTTCCACGTGTTTGCATTATTAATTGATTAAATAACAACTTGGCTAATTAATTAATTGGTTTAATCACAAAGGGTCATTCAGATTATGGCCTATCATTATGAGTATTTTTTTGTAAGGGGCTTTATTTTGTAAACTTTGAGCTTTTAGTTGTGTTTTGTCATGGATTGCCAAAGGGAGAGTCTGTTAGGTTCTAAAGACTTAGGAATTTATGTATTTAGAACTCTAATTTGTATTGTTGGCAAACCATGATCAAAACAGGTTTGTTTAGGCTTGTTTAGGCTTGCTCAAAGTTGTGCGTTTATGTAAAGTCAGAATCGAGTGGCTGCAGAAAGTATTAGTGACTTTCGGCCTGGCTCGATCGATCGAAGCTTAGGCTCGATCAATCGAATCTCGGACAGAATGTTTTTTTCTGCAGATTTTCAACTCAACCCTAGCCTATTTTAAAATGTTTTAGGGTTTTATGTTTTGCCAAGGTATATAAGGCAAACCCTAGCTACGTTTTAGAGGTTTCTCATGTTGCTCATATTGCTGTTTTGTGTAAATCTCTTGTGAGATTTAGATGAGCATTCCTTTACACAAAGCTTAGGGTTTTCAAGGAGGAGATGTTATCTACACCTTGATGATCAATTCAGTTGCTGCCATTGAAACTTAAAGATACACAAGCGGGTGTGCTTGTACTTGCTGGAGAATCCAAGAAAGAAGGAGTCTGTGGTCTCAAAGTTTGCACGTGGTTGTGTCAGTAAGTTCTACTAGTGGGTAGCAATAAGAAGTCGAGCGTAGGGGCTTGTAAGTCTTATTGTATGAACTTCGATTCTTTCAAGATAGTGGATTCAGGTTTACCTTGAGGATAGCTAGGTTAAATCTTCCCCAGGTTTTTACCGTGTGGTTTCCTGGGTTATCATATCTTTGTGTTATTTATATTTTCGTTGCTATATTCTTGATATGATAGTTTGATTGTGATAACCTAGATTTGCATAATTTGACTAAGTTAATCACTTGGCTAATTAACTAGGTTAATCCGGTTGTGTTAAGGGGTCTAAAAACTGTTCAATTTTTTGTTCAGCATTATTTAAAAAAGGCGTAAATGTACTTTTAGTCCCTACATTTTCTCTTTTTTCCATTTTGGTCCCTACATTTTAATTTTACCATTTTTAGTCCCTAAACCAATTAACGCGTGTTATTTTCGTCCTTTCTGTCAGTCAACCGATCGACGAAAATAGCTGACGTGGCTACCGAAGCAATTAAAATATTATAAAAAATGCCACATCACCCATGACACATCAGCATATAAATTTAAAAAATTAATTTATTAATTTTAACTAAATAATAAAAATAAAAACAGAATTAAAAACTAAAATTCAAATCAATTAGCATCTAAAAGCTTCTTGAACAAGAACACCAAACCAAAAATTTTAAAACCTAAAAAATTAACACAAGATCCAAACTTGAACACTATTCTCAAACCAGCCACACACTTTTTTCTTTTTTTCATCTCCAACTCAAACTCTATTCTCTCATCTCAAACTCAAACTACACGACCACACACTATTCTCTCATCTCAACCAACCCAAAAAAAAAAAAAAAAATCTCAACCTAGAAAAACACATCTCAAAACCAGCAAACCCACCTCAAGAAAACCCAGATCCGATGGCTGGAGCACCCGATTGGCCCGGAGCTTCGCGGTGTCACCGGGCTCGAATGATTTGACTCCGACGACGAGGCCGGAAGCTCCGCCGCCTAGAGCTCCAAGGAGGTAGCCGCAACCGATGAAGAAGGTGAGGTTGTCACTGAGATTATGGTGGCTCTGGCGAGCTTCTTCGTCGAAGAGGTATTGAGGGGCGGTGGGGAGTTGGTAGACGTTGCGAACTGGGATCGAGACTTGGATCCCTTGGTATGGGTCGTAGAATCGGGTTTGGGTATTATTCGGGTTGGGTTTCGGTTGGAGAAGAGCTCGTCGGCGGGGAGCATGGCCACCGGATCTGGTTTTGCTTAAGTGGGTTTGCTGGGTTCAACTTGCTTAAGATGGGTTTTTCTGAGTTTGAGATTTTTTTTGTTTGGATTGATTTGGTACTTTGGGGCTTTAGGATTTGATGATTCTTTTGGGTTTGAGAAAATGGTGCCTTTGAGATTTATGATTTTTTTTTTTAGTTGAAATTTTTTGGGTTTTTTGTGTGTTTGTTTCCTAAGAAAATTTTTGGGTTTTGCTAGTTTGTTGATTGGGGAATAACATGATATTCATGTGCTGGGAAAGAAGAAATGTTCTTACGAAAAAAAATTTTAGATTAATGTTCTTTGTGTTTTGAAATTTGAGTTTGTGTTTGGTTTTGGTTTGAGCTCTTGTGTTCTTGTTCTTTTGTTGAATGTTCTTGTGTTAGATCTAAATTGATGTATTTTATTGTTTTTAATTTTGTTTTTTTCTTTTTTTATTTACTTAAAATTGATAAATTATTTTTAAAAAAAATTAGATGCTGAGGGGGCATTTTTTTATAATATTTTAATTGCTCTGGTAGCCACGTCAGCTATTTCCGTCGGCTGATTGACGGAAAGGACAAAAATAATACGCGTTAATTGGTTTAGGGATTAAAAGTGGTAAAATTAAAATGTAGGGACCAAAATGGAAAAAAGCCAAAATGTAGGGACTAAAAGTGCATTTACGCCTTTAAAAAATTGTTCACTCTCTTTTCTGCAAAAATTATTTTCTGTTCACTATTTAAAAAATTGTTCATTGTTTTCTCATAAAACACCTAGTGAAATCATGTTTTCTAAATTTAAACGCCAAATCTGAATGCATTTTCATGTTTGAATTTCACAATAATCGAATATATTTTTTTGCATTGATAAAATCTGTTTCTACATTAATAAAATTTGCTCTTTGCACATCATGTTAACTGTATATTCAAATCTGCTTACTACATTCATAAAATCTGTTTTTTGCATTAATTAAAACTGTTCACTGTTTTCTCATAAAAATTGGTCACTGTTTTCTGCATAAACTATTTCTAGCATTCTGCATAAAATTATTTTCTGTTCAGCATTATTTAAAAAATTGTTCACTCTCTTTTCTGCGTAAATTATTTTCTATTCACTATTTAAAAAATTGTTCGCTGTTTTCTCATAAAACACGTAGTGAAATCATGTTTTCTAAATTTAAACGCCAAATCTAAATGCTTTTTCATGTTTGAATTTCACAATAATCGAATCTATTCTTCTGCATTGATAAAATCAGTTTCTGCATTAATAAAATATGCTCTCTGCACATCATGTTTACTGTATATTCAAATCTGTTTACTGCATTCATAAAATCTGCTTTTCTCTTTAAGTAAAACTGTTCACTGTTTCCTTATAAAAATTGTTCACTGTTTTCTGCATAAACTATTTTTAGCATTCTACATAAAATTATTTTCTGTTCAGCATTATTTAAAAAATTGTTCACTCTCTTTTCTGCGTAAATTATTCTCTGTTCACTGTTTAAAAAATTGTTCGCTGTTTCCTCATAAAACACCTAGTGAAATCGTGTTTTCTAAATTTAAACGCCAAATCTGAATGCTTTTCATGTTTAAATTTCACAATAATTGAATTTGTTTTTTTACATTGATAAAATCTATTTCTACATTAATAAAATTTGCTCTCTGCACATCATGTTTACTGTATATTCGAATCTATTTATTGCATTCATAAAATCTATTTTTTGCATTAAGTAAAATTGTCCAGACAAATCAAGACAATCTAGACAGATACAGACAAATGTTCAAAAGTTACTATTGTTTACTAGCATGCGTAAAAAGAGATCTGATAGATTCCTGAGATCTGAAAGATTCCTAGACAGAAGCAGACAGACTATTACTCATCAATACTAATTTCCATACCACCGACAGATTAACTTGAGTTAAATTTACCTACTCAGGTTACTTTACCATGGTCTATTTCACCTATAAAAGAGACGGACTACGAAGACAGAAGACAAGTTTCTAAGTTTCTAAGTTTCTAGGCTTTTAAGTTCCAAGTTTTAGAAAGTCTTTTGTAATAGCCTTCCCTCTCCCTCAGAAAGACTTTTGTACTCTCTCCCCCTCTTGTAATCTTGTAACCTTTCTCTTCAAACAGTTTTATTTTCAAGCTTGTATCAAAGACAGCAGTTTGTTTTCAAGTTTATCAAAGATTGAAGTTTTTATTCAAGTAAGATTTTACTAGTTTCTATTTTCATATTCCATACTCCATTTTAACCTTATTTTGAATATATCTATTTTTCTATTTACTTCTTTATTATCTATTTTATCATTGTTTATGCTTCCATATTACTATTGTGCTCTCTCCTGGGTAGTCATTGGTATTAGAGCATCTGGATCATAAAACACCTAATGAACAGTGAATAATTTATGCAGAAAAAATAGTGAACAATTTTTCAAATAATGCTGAAGAGAAAATATTTTTATGCAGAATGCTAAAAATAGTTTATGCAGAAAACAGTGAACAATTTTTATGAGAAAATAGTGAACAGTTTTAATTAATGCAGAAAACAGATTTTATGAATGCAGTACGCAGATTTGAATATACAATAAACATGATGTACAGAGAGCAAATTTTATTAATGCAAATTTTCCAGCCTGTATGACATGACAAGCCCTAATAACTGAAATTATAATGCTTGGAACATGAAATGAGGTTATAAATGCACCACAATATTGATCTTATTTCTACTCCACTAACTTCGTAGATTGACTAAGCTATGAGTTGCAACACCTCAACATCAAATCGTACAATGCGAAACAAGTTTGGATCTACTTCAACAAATGGATTATCACAAGTTCTACTAGATCAACAAATACAAACATAAACAGACCACTATGGAGGGAAATGGGTTGGAAAGAAGAGAGAATTCCTTAATATGCCAATATACATGTACGAGAGTCTTGGAAGCGTCAGGCACATCATGGTCGGCAAACCTACAGAACTAAGTACAGATACCACCACAATAGAGTTCATCGTAGCAAAACCACCATGGTTAATCCTATACGAGAAGAAGTGTGAGTTGGAGGTGTATTGTCGATGACATAGGTTATGAGTTCCTAAGGCACGCTCAGCCGAGTTACCTAGAGATGAACCTGCCAACATACTTGCTCGTCTTGAACAAGAGAACAATCAAATGCAAAGGCGATTAGACCGTTTTCATGCAATCCAAAAAGCTAAGAAGCATCTAAAGGGGAAGGCACAAGAGCGAGCCATCAAGTCTATTAATGAAGTTACTGCGTTAGATGATGAAAGAGATATTTCAGACTTCTCAGATTCAAGTAATGATGATTTCCAAAAATTTCTACCTACGAACGTTAGACGTTGTTGATAATTTCTACACGTTCTGTGCAATACAAAATGTTGCTGTTAATGTCTGACAACTGATGATTATGTACATTCAACTTTTGCAAATCTAAAGATTAACTGTTCATTAATTATGCAGAAAACAGTGAACAATTTTTATGAGAAAATAGTGAACAGTTTGACTTAAAGCAAAAAACAGATTTTATGAATGCAGTAAGCAGCTTCGAATATGCATTAAACATGATGTGTAGAGAGCAAATTTTATTAATGTAGAAATAGATTTTATCAATGCAAAAAAACAAATTCAATTATTGTGAAATTTAAACGTGAAAAAGCATTCAAATTTGGCTTTTAAATTTAAAAAAACACGATTTCACTAGGTATTTTATGAGAAAACAGCGAACAATTTTTTAAATAGTGAACAACAAATAATTTACGCAGAAAAGAGAGTGAAATTTTTTTTAAATAATACTGAACAAAAAATAATTTTATGCAAAATGCTAGAAATAGTTTATACAAAAAACAGTGAACAATTTTTATGAGAAAATAGTGAACAGTTTTAATTAATGCAAAAAAAAGATTTTATAAATGCAGTAGGTAGATTTGAATATACAGTAAACATGATGTGCAGAGAGCGAATTTTATTAATGTAGAAACAGATTTTATCAATGCAGAAAAATATATTCGATTATTGTGAAATTCAAACATGAAAAAGCATTCAGATTTGGCGTTTAAATTTAGAAAACACGATTTCACTAGGTGTTTTATGAGAAAACAGGGAACAATTTTTTAAACAGTGAACATAAAATAATTTTTGCAGAAAAAAGAGTGAACAATTTTTTAAATAATGCTGAACAGAAAATAATTTTATTCAAAATCGTAGAAATAGTTTATCCAAAAAACAGTAAACAATTTTAATGAGAAAACAGTGAACCACTTTACTTAATGCAAAAAATAGATTTTATGAATGCAATAAGTAGATTCGAATATACAATAAACATGATGTGCAGAGAGCAAATTTTATTAATGTAGAAACATATTTTATCAATGCAGAAAAATAGATTCGATTATTGTAAAATTCAAACGTAAAAAAGTATTTAGATTTGGCGTTTAAATTTAGAAAACACGATTTCACTAGGTGTTTTATGAGAAAACAGCGAACAATTTTTTAAACAGTGAACAAAGAATAATTTACGCAGAAAAGAGAGTGAACAATTTTTTAAATAATGCTGAACAGAAAATAAATTTATGCAGAATGCTAGAAATAGTTTATGCAGAAAATAGTGAACAAATTTTATGAGAAAACAGTGAACAGTTTTACTTAATGCGAAAAAAAGATTTTATGAATGCAGTAAGCAGATTTGAATATACAGTAAACATGATGTGTAGAGAGCGAATTTTATTTGTAAAGTTGTGATTTACAACTATGTGTTTTGTTGGCTTTTATTCCGTGCCAAATTTGATTGTAATTACTATCAATTGTTTATACCCTGTATTTGTTGTGAGAATTGATGTAAGGGGTGTGTGATAGAGAGTGTGTGAAGACTCAAGCAAATTGGAAGCTGATGGAATCTCGCGGGTATGTCGCGACTAAGCTTCCCGCGAAGTGAAGCATGTGCCTTGCACATGCTGGAATGCGAAGAGTCGGGACAGATGGAGACAGCTGTCTCTCGCGAGTATCTCGCGGGTAAGGCCTTCCCGCGAGACACCCGCGAGACATGCTGTTCTGCCAGCCTGTACTGACTGACTCACACATTTTGCACCTATCCTATATAAACCCCCATTACCCACAAATGTTGAGGAATGCTTCAGAGAGAAAACCCTAGCCAAACACATTTGCAATTAGAGATTGTCATCCCCACCTTTCTCTATACACTTGCTTGTGGTATCTCCTCAACCCTTCCCTCTCCATTTCCACACCATTGAGAGGTTGATAGCCCAAACACTTACCACACCTTTTGAGAGTGTTGAGTGACGTTTTGGTGCAGTTGGGAAGCATTGGAAGAAGCCAAGGATGGCAAATGCAACATGGAGCTTGTTGCGGGATCCGGAGAACTAGACAAGACACGGTTCCGAGAAGCCTTGTTGCAGTAGGAGCTTGGAGGGCTTAGGTGCATCGGGTAGATTAGGCTTGGAGGGTCTTTTGCTTACTCATGTATCCCAACTGATTGTCAAGTGGATCGAGTTCCGCTTGGAGGGCGGCGGAGAGGTTTTTCGCTCGGTTTCCTCTTCGAAAACACGTCTTGGTGTTTTCTGTGTTTGCATCTCTCTTCCCTACTCTTTTGTATTCCATTATACTGCTGTGTTGTTTAGTTTATGGATTAGAGTAGTTTATTTGTTCATCCGCTCGCTTTTACACTATTCCGCACTTTGTATAAAAGTTGTGTAAAAACTATCGAGCCGTAATTTTTAATCGGGGGTCTAAACAGCTCTTGTGTTTTCAACACATTTTCGAGCTTTCAATTGGTATCAGAGCGGGTACACTTGCTTGGTTTAAATACCTTAGTGTGATCCTTGACCCTATTTGAGATGGACCGGTCTCAATCGCTCAATGTTCCACCATTTTTTGATGGGAACAATTACGCATTCTGGAAAGTCAGAATGAGAGTATTTCTATGCTCTATAGAAGATACCGTTTGGGATGCGGTAGAGCTCGGCTGGACTAAGCCGGAAGCTCCTAAGGCAAATTGGGATAAGGCGGCTCTTGCAGCAGCCAATGCTAATAGTAAAGCTTTAAATGCTATATTTTGTGCTGTGTCTCCTGATGAATTTCACAGGATCTCTCACATGACAGTAGCCAAAGAAGCTTGGGAGATTTTGGAGACCACTTATGAGGGTACAAAGAAAGTTAAGGACACAAAGCTTCAGATGCTTACCACCAAATTTGAAGAGCTAAGATGGGTGATGATGAACCGTTTGATTCATTCTATGGGAAGCTCAATGAAATTGTAATTGCTAAACTCAATCTTGGGGAGAAGATTGAAGATGCTAAGGTGGTGAGAAAAGTATTGAGGTCCTTGCCTGAAAGTTTTAGAGCAAAAGTTACAGCCATAGAGGAAAGCAAGGATTTGGATGAGATTAAAATTCAAGAATTAGTTGGGTCTCTCCAAACATATCAGATGGGACTGCCTTCCCACAAGATGAGTAAATCACTTGCTCTTAAAACCATCACCGAAAGGATGGGTGATTCCTCCGAAGAAGATGGGGTGGAGAAGGAAGTAGCATTTCTTGCGAAAAACTTCCGCAAATTTCTGAAGATGAAGAACAGTGGGAAACCATTCAACAAAGGAAAATTTTCATCTTCAAGAGGTGATAGGAAAGAGTTTACAAGAAAAGAAGGGAAGGAGTTTCAACCTTCTTCAGAAATTATATGCTATGAGTGCAATGGCCATGGACATCTAAAGAAGGAGTGTCCAAATTTTCTGAGAGGAAAAGGCAAAGCTTATGCCACGACACTCAGTGATTCAGACTCCTCTGATTCTGACTCGGAAGAGAGCTGTGACGGAGAGGGAAATTACTCCGCATTCATGACCATTGCTCATGTGGAGTCATCGGATGATTTGGGTGCTCTTGTGAAGGAGCTTGGTGAGCATTCCAATTCAGAGTCTATTGGGAATGTGGACGAATCAGATGCTGAAGAAGAAGAAGAGAATACAGCTAATCTTCAAGAAAATTACTCTTTACTTCTTGAGAAGTCTGGAGAGTATACCAGAATAGCCAAGGCAGCTGTAAGGAAAATGAAGAAGGCTGAGGAAGATTACCGAAGTCTCATGGTCAGATATAAAGAGGCTAAGTGTGAGATTGAGACACTAAATGGCGAGTTGTCTGAAGCCTACACGAAGGTGAGGTTTCTTGAGCAAGAGGTAGTGCAAGCTCATGCCAAGATAGAGAGAGTCTCCTCCCAAAAGTTAGATAATGTTATCTCATCTCAAAAACTTTCTTCAGACAAGTCCGGGTTGGGATACACCGGAGGAAGCAGCTCATCAACCAAAGCTACCAAAGAAGTAAAGTTTGTGAAGGCCGCAACTGTCACTACTGCGGAATGCAAGGACATACCAGACCTAACTGTCAAAAGCTGAGATCAGACAACAATTCAAGTGCACCTCGGTCACGAGGAAGGAGAAATGACATGAGGTCTTGGGGTGGTGAACAACCGAGAAGTCAGAATCGTGATCCTGGCATGATGGACGTGATGAAAATGATTGGTGCCTTCACCACCTGCTTGGAGAGTTTCACCAGAAGGTTTGATAGTCCAAATTCTCGTACCCAATCCGTTAAGGATATCACCCCAAACGCACGTGACGTGTGGGTGAAAAGGGGTACTCATGCATAAGCATTATAACATGTCCACGCATAAATTCTTTCAATGTTTAGGGACATTTGCTGTTGCATATTTTTCATGCATTGCTCTATTTTTTCTTTTGCTATTTTGTCCGGTTGATTTGTACCGGTTATCTTTGTTAATCTTTATTTTCCTGTTCTGTTTTGGGTGTGTTCAAAAATTCAAAAAACACATAAAAAATAGAAAATCCAAAAAGTTTGATCACTTTGTTGAGTTTTGTCTCAAAGCATGTTTTGCCTTGTACCTTTGTACTTATGGCTTTGTGCATTTAACGAGCTTAGCTTGTCTCTCATGCACTCATATCATTGTGGAAGAAATTCTGAAATCTATGTGACTGTTGTAAATAGATCTTCAACCTTGTCATGAATGATTAGTGAATGGTTTTGTTGATCTTGAGACATGCATAGACTCATGCCTATATATCTTCCCACTTTTATTTTTTTTTTGCTTAAAAGAGCTCTCTAATTGTAAATCTCCAAATGAAAAGAGATATAGAGTTGCAAAAGCCTGTCGCACAAACTAGTATTCGACTAGGAAAAAGGGAAAGCGACCAAAATAAAATGTATGATGCCCAACAAGCCAAAGGCTAACTCATCAATTGAAATATCAAAAATTTCAGGCATCTTTCTCTAAATGAGATTCTCTTTGCTCAAAAGTTGCAAATGATATGTTAAATATGGAGCCAAATGAAAAGCTTCAATGAATTATTGTCAAGTACGTGTGGGAGGTCATATATGCATGTTTCTATAATTGAGATAGATCACATAATCTAGTGCTAGTTGTGTATGCCTTGATTGAATTGATCATTGAAGCTTCACATTGGACTAAGGACTATCTCATTTTTGATATCCACACACAACACACAAGTCTATGTTCAATGAATGCCTTATTCATTTGTGTGAATGTGTTTTCACATGCTCAATCTTTGTTGATCAAACCCAAAAAGATTTTTGAGTGTTTTATTTGTTTTTGAAAGTGATTTTATACTTTCTTGTCTTTTGTTTTTGATTTAAATGCATGTTTTTGTGTTTCTTCAAAAACTGGTTCAGGGGTAGTTTCGCGAGAAGCTCGCGACTTAGAGCTTCCCGCGAAAAGGAGTTGAGGGAATTTTTTATTTTATCTTGTCACACAGAAACTTTCGCGACTGTCTCGCGACCAAAAGCTACTCGCGAAATGCTGTTTGGCTAAAAATTGGATTTTTCCAATTTCAGACAGAAGTTACCGCGACTGTATCGCGACCTAATGCTTCTCGCGAAAATTTTGTGTTTCAGTGGCCCTTCTCGCGACTGTTTCGCGACTGTGTCGCCACTCTCTAACCCGCGAAAAATGCGTGTTTTCAGTTTTTATATAGCTAATGTGACAGTTTTTCAAAACTATCAAACTTCCCTCGCTCAACCTCTCTCAAAGTTTTTCAACCCAAAATCACTATTCCATTCATTTCCCTTCAATCCAAGCACTTTTTCTGCATTTTCTTCTTCAAGGTATGTTTCTTAACTATTTCTTTTCAAGTTTTTACTTAGGCTATGCAGAATTTTTGTTAGGGTTTTGATAATTGGGGATTTTCGAAACTTTGGGTTGGTTTTCAAAATTGGGTGAATCTTTTTCATATTTTTTGATTGGGCTGTGTCCCATTTGTTGTTCCTGCATATGTGTTGGCCCCTTGTGGCATTTTATCATGTATTGAGGGTCGATTTTCACATGTTCATGCATTATTCATGTATTTTTTTGCATTTGTGCACACTAAGTGTTTATCAAAATGTCCGAGTGACATTTTTGTGCTATTTTGAAATCAAGTGATTTCAATCCATGGACTCTCACGTATTTGACCTTATTTTACTTGGTTTGGTCATTGTTTTTGTGTTTCAATCACTTTGTTCATGTTGCACATTTTTGGCAAACAACTAAGCACACTTAGGCACCCTCATGCATCTCATGCCGCACACACTCATCAGCACATGCACACAGACACACACTCTTGCACTATGTCTTATTATGTTGCATTGTAGTTATGCCTTATAAGTTGTAGTCTTTTAGCATGATGTTTAATGTCTACCATGCTTTGTTTTTCAGTTAGTCTATGTCTGATTTGGCACTAACTTGAATCTAATGAAGTTTGTCTTTTGGTTTGTGTTTGTGCATTGTTGTTTCCTTCGTTGCTTTGTGAAATTGTGCAGATGTCTCCCACCAAGCAGGCAGCTAGGAAGAAATCGACTTCAAAGAGAGCCCGAACTGATTCTGAACATTTCCGGTCTATAGAGGCTGATATGAAGTACAATGATTGTTACAAGGACAAGACGATCATCATGGAACGGGTTGTCCAGTTAGAGACTCTTGAGGGCACTTGCATCCCTGAAGTGTTCAAGGATAGAACGTGGACCAAGCTGCTCAACCCGACTGGAGTGGTATATTCAGAGATTATCAAGGAGTTCTTCTCTAATGCCATTGTCAATGGAGATCGTATTGAGGGCTGGGTGAGACACAAGGAGTTTCAGATTACTAGAGAGAGCATCCAAGACTTTTTGGAGACTCGTCCTCCATCTCAGCAAATCACAGTTGCTTATGAGGACAGATTGGGTAAGATTGATGATATGATCAAAGTCCTTGGTGGTGTATCGAAGAAATCATCCATGGACACTCTCAAGTTCTCTCCAGAAATGAGGACATTAAGCTATGTGATGATTCACAATCTGTATCCAGTCACCAATCTCACCACTTTATCTGCTCCGAGAACAAGATTCCTGTATGATCTCTATACACATAAGGAGATTGACATTTGTGGTCATATCATGCATGTCTTGAAGAAAAGCATCACAAAGCAGAATTCCCGAACTGTGATGCCGTTCCCCTCTTTGATCATGGGATTGATTGCCAAGACAAAGATCAAGCTACCCAGTGGTCTCACAGCTGTTCCGAGGGATTACCCCATTGGTGGTCACACACTGACTAGGAGCACTGCACACATTAAAGGCTCCAAGACTGGTGTGCATACCATACCACCACCACGACGAGTTCAGTAGGAGGAAGCTGAAGATACAGAGGAAGAGATTGACAGGTTCACCTCGGCTCCAGAGCCTTCTGCACAGCCATCATCTTCTGCTCCACCATCAGGCTTAAGCAAACTTGATCAGTTGCTTGCTAAGATGGACCACATGTCGACAGTGCTTGACTCCCATGTGCAGCACACAGCAGATCAGTTCGCATACCTTCAGGGACAGATCACCGCATTAGCATCGCAAGTTCAGGAGTTGTCCTCCACTCATGCCTCTGATTCGGAGTCCGAACCGTTCTAGTCCTTTGGCCATTCCGGTCAAAAAGGGGGAGAAATTTCTGAGGGGGAGCTGGAGAAAAGCTTGCACAGCGATAGGGGGAGCATAGCGTAGAAACATAGTAGCATTGGTTATTGGTGTTAAAGACGGTTTTTTATTCAGTATTTTTAGTGTTTATAACTGTTTTACTGCTTTTGGTTTAAAGTTTTGATACTATGCTTTATTTAAGTATTATTTCAGATGTTTCTTTTGTGTTATTCTCTATGCTTTGTAGCATACTTTGCATGTACCCATGTTGCTTTTGTAAGCTTTAAGGGTTGTTTTGTTTCATTGCATAGTTTGTAGGCTTTTATGGTTTGTGCCATGTATTTGCAATACTTTGCTTATGCAGCCTTTATGCTTGTGCTATTGAAGTTTAATGTCATACATTTACTTCACTACATCACTCTTGTGCCCTAGTAGGATTGTTCCTAGATGCATATACGTTCTATGCATTGGTTGAGTGATGAACACTCTTGTGCCCATGTAGGATTGTTCCTAGATGCATATACGTTCTATGCATTGGTTGAGTGATGAACACTCTTGTGCCCATGTAGGATTGTTCCTAGATGCAAATACTTTGAGTATTTTGCATTGGTTGAGTGTTGGATTTGCAAATGGTACTCTTCATATGAGCTTATCATCTTGCATATCCGGATGTTCATTCCTTGTGTGAATGAGCATAGTAATTGCTTGTGTATAGTGATTACTTGTTTGATCTTGCCATGATCTAGTGTTTTCTATTTCATCTTGCTTGATCATGCTATTGATGCTCCATATGTTTTTCAAGTTTTCTGCATACAATGATAATATTTTGTTGTTGTGTTTTAGGAGTTACTTGTTCATATGTTTCAAGAGCTTATCAGAATCTAGAATTAAGTGTGAGTGAGTTTTGCCTGTGTTCCCAAACTCATGTTTAAGTCTAGAGTCTGTTTTAGGGTTTTGTCACGGAATAGCCAAAGGGGGAGATTGTAAAATTGTGATTTACAACTATGTGTTTTGTTGGCTTTTATTCCGTGCCAAATTTGATTGTAATTACTATCAATTGTTTATACCCTGTATTTGTTGTGGGAATTGATGTAAGGGGTGTGTGATAGAGAGTGTGTGAAGACTCAAGCAAATTGGAAGCTGATGGAATCTCGCGGGTATGTCGCGACTAAGCTTCCCGCGAAGTGAAGCATGTGCCTTGCACATGCTGGAATGCGAAGAGTCAGGACAGATGGAGACAGCTGTCTCTCGCGAGTATCTCGCGAGTAAGGCCTTCCCGCGAGACACCCGCGAAACATGCTGTTCTGCCAGCCTGTACTGACTGACTCACACATTTTGCACCTATCCTATATAAACCCCCATTACCCACAAATGTTGAGGAATGCTTCAGAGAGAAAACCCTAGCCAAACACATTTGCAATTAGAGATTGTCATCCCCACCTTTCTCTATACACTTGCTTGTGGTATCTCCTCAACCCTTCCCTCTCCATTTTCACACCATTGAGAGGTTGATAGCCCAAACACTTACCACACCTTTTGAGAGTGTTGAGTGACGTTTTGGTGCAGCTGGGAAGCATTGGAAGAAGCCAAGGATGGCAGATGCAACATGGAGCTTGTTGCGGGATCCGGAGAACTAGACAAGACACGGTTCCGAGAAGCCTTGTTGGAGTAGGAGCTTGGAGGGCTTAGGTGCATCGGGTAGATTAGGCTTGGAGGGTCTTTTGCTTACTCATGTATCCCAACTGATTGTCTAGTGGATCGAGTTCCGCTTGGAGGGCGGCGGAGAGGTTTTCGCCGAGTTCTTCGGTTTCCTCTTCGAAAACACGTCTTGGTGTTTTCTGTGTTTGCATCTCTCTTCCCTACTCTTTTGTATTCCATTATACTGCTGTGTTGTTTAGTTTATGGATTAGAGTAGTTTATTTGTTCATCCGCTCGCTTTTACACTATTCCGCACTTTGTATAAAAGTTGTGTAAAAACTATTGAGCCGTAATTTTTAATCGGGGGTCTAAACAGCTCTTGTGTTTTCAACACATTTTCGAGCTTTCATTATTAATGTAGAAACAAATTTTATCAATGCAGAAAAATATATTCGATTATTGTGAAATTCAAACATGAAAAAGCATTCAGATTTGGCGTTTAAATTTAGAAAACACGATTTCACTAGGTGTTTTATGAAAAAACAGAGAACAATTTTTTAAACAGTGCACAGAAAATAATTTTTGCAAAAAAGAGAGGACAATTTTTTAAATAATGCTGAACAGAAAATAATTTTATGCAAAATCGTAGAAATAGTTTATCCAGAAAACAGTGAACAATTTTTATGAAAAAACAATGAACAGTTTTACTTAATGCAAAAAACAGATTTTATGAATGCAGTAAGCAGATTCGAATATACAGTAAACATGATGTGCAGAGACCAAATTTTATTAATGTAGAAATAGATTTTATCAATGCAGAAAAATAGATTCGATTATTGTAAAATTCAAACATGAAAAAGCATTTAGATTTGGCGTTTAAATTTAGAAAACACGATTTCACTAGGTGTTTTATGAGAAAACAGCAAACAATTTTTTAAACAGTGAATAGAGAATAATTTACGCAGAAAAGAGAGTGAACAATTTTTTAAATAGTGCTGAACAGAAAATAATTTTATGCAGAATGCTAGAAATAGTTTATGCAGAAAATAGTGAACAATTTTTATGAGAAAACAGTGAACAGTTTTACTTAATGCGAAAAACAAATTTTATGAATGCAATAAGTAGATTTGAATATACAGTAAACATGATATGCGGAGAGCAAATTTTATTAATGTAAAAACATATTTTATCAATGCAGAAAAATAGATTCGATTATTGTGAAATTCAAACATGAAAAAGCATTTAGATTTGGCGTTTAAATTTAGAAAACGTGATTTCACTAGGTGTTTTATGAGAAAACAGTGAACAATTTTTTAAACAGTGAACAGAGAATAATTTTATGCAAAATCGTAAAAATAGTTTATCCAGAAAACAGTGAACAATTTTTATGAGAAAACAATGAACAATTTTAATTAATGTAGAAATTAAATTCATATTTTGAAATTAAAGTCTCCATATTTTACAATGCTTCTATTTAAATAAATAAAAACATAAAAAAGCTACTTATTTTTATGTTTATGTTTATTTGTCGATTATCCCATAAAAAATAATAAAAAATTACAAGGTACTCGAGTTTGGTAAACTCGAGTACTGTAGAAATATAATAAAAGAGCATTTTATTTATAAAAGGTACTTGAGCCTGGTATACTCGAGAATTGTGTTGCATGGTACTCGAGTTTACCAAGCTCGAGTACCACATTATTTTTTTAATCGCCCAATTTCCAGCTCAACAGTGCCACGGTGGAAAACTGATGAGGAACTCGAGTTTCATAAACTTGAGTACCATTTGGAACTCAAGTTTATGAAACTCGAGTTCTAGAAAAGTGGTATTTCCCTATATAGTTCCGAAACAATGTTTTTTTTTTTTACTACAAATTTCTGAAAGTGGTGGTATTTGGCCATTTTTGCCGTGAGAGTGGCATAAAATCTCATTGGATCTTGCCCTTTATTTCTTAAATAAACTGGTCAAACTTTAGACACTTTGGAATCCTATATTATATGACCATGCAAGGTCAAGTACATATACATTATACATTCTTTACTTTCCCTTAGATATATAGCTTCTTCCACTAACAACACGTGCCACTGGAAATCACTGTACCTTTGAAGTTTAACTTACTCTCTATTATGTAAGTTTGAATTGACACTAAACCTCATTCTTTACTTTTAATAATATTTAAAAATAAAAACTGTTACAATGGTATAAACTATAAACTATTATAAGCGGTTTCACACGTATACATCAACTAATAATCAATATCCGCATGGTATAATTTGTCACTAACAGTATGTCCGGAGGTATGAGCATCGTCTTCAAATCAATGGGATGAAATTAACTATTACCCATGTCGATAGGAAAAAAAAAATAATAATAAATAAATATTTCCTTGCTGGAAACTAAGGAAGTATATTCAAATTGAATCTGAAAGCTCGAATACGTGTGAAACACAAGAACTTGTTTAGACCCTCAATTAAAAATTACGGCTAGATTGCTTTTACTCTTACTTAATCAAAGTGCGGAAACAAGAGTAAATGTGTGTTGGGTGCAAAGCACCGTGTGGGTCCAGCCCACATGCCCCGTCAAAGCTCACTTATGAGCTTGCCTCCAAAAGTCTTCAAGGAAGCCATGTCACTTAATGAGATTTCACTTAAGCGTGCTAGACACGCTAAAGAAAAAGAAAAGAAAGAAGCAAAAGGCAAGGGTCTTTCAGCTAGTGAGTGTGATTGAGTGAGAAACACACTTGAGTGGAGAGCTGAAGCAAACAGAGAGCCATTCGGCCATTTTGTGTGTGAGTTTCAGAGAGAACAAGACACAGAGAAAGAGAGTGCTTCAGCTTGAGTGGTGCAGTCCGAATGAAGAGATAGAGAGTGAGAGTGTGAGAGAGTGAAAAAGAAAAAGGAGACATTTTTCTTTGCTCAAGTTACACACAAGGAAGATAAATTGGTGGAGTTCTCATGGAGTTTTTGAGTGCTACAACCATGGAGAGTTGGAGTATTCAAAGGAAGATTTTGCTATTGGCTTTGTGGTGAGATTGTATTTACTCCTTGAGATTTATTTGTTATATATCCAATTTATTGTGGACTCAAGTTTAGCATAAACTTGATAGTTGTAATCTCTATTTCATAGTGGATATTTTTCGGAGTAGCCTCGTGGTTTTTCCCTCTACATTAAAGGGTTTTCCACGTAAGATTTGGTGTTCTTGTGTGGTTGTGTTTATGTGGTGCTTACTGGATTTTTTTTGTTTCCATAATATTGCTATTGCATGGTAGTTATATATTTTAATTCACACATAGACATTGAGGGGATTAGGATTTTTCCCAACAAGTGGTATCAGAGCTTTTGGTTGCTTGGGTTTGACTGTCTTGTATTGGATTAAATGGAGAATATGACTATGAATACTATGGTTAAACTCTCGGCATTGAATTATTTGATATGGAAGCCGATGATGGAGGATGTCCTTTATTGCAAGGATTTACATGACCCTCTTGAGGGTGATAGTGTCAAGCCTAGTGATATGTCAGATAGAGACTGGGAGAAATTAAATAGAAAAACTATCGGGTGTATTAGACAATGCATCGATGTTAGTGTTTTTCACCACGTGTCTCAGGAAACAAATGCAGAGGCTCTTTGGGAAAAATTAAGGAGTCTTTATGAAAGAAAGACAGCTCAAAATAAAGCTTTTATTGCTAGAAAGCTTGTGAATTTGAAGCTTAAGGAGGGTAAGTCCATTGCCGAGCACCTTAGTGAGTTCCAAGACTTGGTTAATTAGATGGTTACAATGAAGCTAGTGATAGATGATGAGTTGCAAGCTTTATTGCTTTTGAGTTCCTTACCTGATAGTTGGGAGACTTTGGTAGTGTCACTTAGTAATTCTACTCCGAATGGTGTGTTACAACTTGCCATGGTTAAAGATAGTTTGCTTAATGAAGAAACTAGAAAAAAGGATATGGGCAAGGATATTGCACAGGCTCTTGTCACAGAGAACAGGGGGAGGAGTAAGAGTAGAAATTCTAAGGGGCGAGGTAAATCCAAAAGTCGGTCAGAGTCGAAAGAAAAATTCAAGTGCTTTTACTGTGATAAAGAAGGTCACATAAAAGGAATTGCAAGGCTTGGAAGAACAAAGAGAAAGAGGATAAAAATCAGAAAAGGGTGGATGATGAGAACACTGCTACTGTTATAGTGTTGGAAGATAAGGTCCTAGCCATAGGACAAGATGATTGTTGTACAGTTTCAGACCCTTATGTTGAATGGGTGATTGATTTAGCTGCTTCTTGCCATATCACTCCAAGAAAGGAGTTATTCACTTCATACAAAGCATGAAACTTTGGGAGAGTGAAGATGGGCAATGATAGTTATGTGGACATTGTGGGAATTGGTGATATATGTGTTAGGGCTAACACTGGATACACCTTGATTTTGAAGGATGTGAGACATGTTCCGGATATTCGCCTGAATTTGATTTCCACTCATGTTCTTGATAAAGAAAGTTATGGCAATTATTTCCGTGATGGAAAATGGAGGCTTAGCAAAGGATCATTGGTGTTTGCTAGAGGGAAAATTTGTTGTACACTTTACAAGACACAAGTAAAGTTGTGAAAGGATGTTGTTAGTGTAGCTTAGGAGGATTCTTCGCCTAACTTGTGGCATAGGCAGCTGGCCTACATGAGTGAAAAAGGGTTGCAGATTTTGGCGAAGAAGTCTCTCATTCCCTTTGCCAAAGGTACGTCACTAAATCCTTGTGACTTTTTTTTTTATTTGGTAAACAACATAGAGTTTCATTTAATATACCCTCTACTAGAAAACCCAGTGTATTAGATCTTGTTTATTCTGATGTATGTGGTCCCATTGATGTTGAGACTTTAGGTGGCAATAAAAATTTTGTTACATTTGTTGATGATGCTTCATGAAAGGTGTGGGTTTATGTTTTGAAAACTAAAGACCAAGTTTTTGAGCACTTCAAGAAATTTTATGCCATGGTGTAAAGAGAGAAAGGAAAGCCTTTGAAGTGTCTCCGTAGTGATAACAGAGGTGAATACACATCTAATGAATTCAAGAGTTACTGCTCTGAGAAAGGCATTAGACATGAGAAGATAGTTCCTGGTACCCACAGCAAAATGGTGTGGCAGAAAGGATGAACCGCACTATTGTTGAGAAGATCAGATGTATGTTGAGAATGGCTAATCTGCCTAAGTCATTCTGGGGTGAAGCTGTTGTGACTGCATGCTACCTAATTAATAGATCTCCATCAGTTCCTTTGGGTTTTGATATTCCAAAAAGTGTATGGACAGGAAAAGATATTTCTTACTCTCACTTGAAGGTATTTGGGTGCAAGGCATTTGTACATGTGCCTAAGGAACAAAGATCGAAGCTTGATAGCAAATCCACTCCTTGTATATTTGTTGGATATGGAGATGCAGAATTTGGCTACAAGCTATGGGATCCAAAAGAAAAGAAGATGATTAGAAGTTGAGATGTAGTTTTTCATGAGAATGAAAACTTGGCAGACTTTAAGAAAACTAAGAAGCCTAAAGCTACAATTGAAGGTGTTCCTGATCTTACACCTACCTCTTCTTCCTTAGATAATGCCACAAATAGGGAAGAGGTACAAGATGAGAATTATGGTGATGAACTAACTGAATTTGATGCTGATGAGCCAATAAGTGTTAATGGTGATGATGTGATGGATACAAATGGTTTTAAGCAGGGGGAGCAGCCTCCTCCACTAGAGATGGTAGAACCTCATGTAAGAAGGTCTACTAGAAAGCATCGTCCATTGACTAGATACCCCACTTCTGAGTATACTATGATTATTAAAGAGGGGGAGCCAAAAAGATTTTAGGAAGTACAGTCTCATAAGGACAAGCAGAGTTGGTTGAAGGCTATGCATGAAAAGATGAATTCTTTGAATAAGAATAAGACTTATGAATTGGTGGAACTTTCTAAAGGCAAGAAGGTATTCAAAAACAAATGGGTGTTCAAGCTAAAGAAAGATGGTGACAAGTTAGTAAAGTATAAAGCTCAATTGGTGGTCAAGGGTTTCAGTCAGAATCAAGAGATTGACTTTGATGAGATATTCTCTCCAGTAGTCAAGATGAGTTCCATTTGGGTAGTTTTAGGATTAGTAGCTAGCTTGGATCTTGAGCTTAAGCAACTTGATGTGAAGACAACTTTTCTTCATGGTGATTTGAAAGAAGAAATCTACATGGATCAACTAGAGGGATTCAAAGTAACAAGGAAAGAACATATGGTTTGCAAGTTAAAGAAGAGTTTGTATGGCTTGAAGCAAGCTCCAAGACAGTGGTACAAGAAGTTTGACTCATTCATGTTGGGTCACGGGTACACGAGGACAAATGCAGATCATTATGTGTATGTCAGAAAATTTCTCAATGGTAATTTTGTTATTCTTCTGCTATATGTAGACGATATGTTGATAGTAGGACAAGATGCAGGTGTGATTGGAAATTTGAAGAATGACTTGTTCAAGTCATTTTATATGAAAGACTTGGGTCTAGCAAGAAAAATTTTGGGTATGCGGATTCTTGACAGGAAAGCTAAGAAGCTATGGTTATCACAAGAGAAATATATTGAGCGGGTTCTTGAAAGGTTCAATATGAAGCATGCCTAGCCAGTCAGTACACCTCTTGTTGCTCATTTCAAGCTAAGAAAGAAATCTTGTTTTTTATCCAAGAAAGAGAAAAAATACATAGCATCAACTATTTATTCCTTAGCAGTTGGGAGTTTGATGTATGCTATGGTTTGCACACGACCAGATATTGCTCATGCAATTGGTGTTGTCAGCAGGTTCATGGTTAATCTTGGTAAAGATCACTGAGAAGCAGTGAAGTGGATTTTTAGGTATTTGAGGGGTAGCTCTAAATTGTGCTTGACTTTTGGTGATTCTAAACCAATTTTGGAGGGTTATGTAGATGCAGATTGGGCAGGTGACCTTGATGGTAGGAAATTTACATCGGGGTATTTATTTACTTTTGCAGGGGGAGCTGTATCATGACAGTCAAGATTGTAGAAGTGTGTTGCCTTATCTACAACTGAAGCTGAGTATATTGTAGCTAATGAAGCAGGTAAAGAGATGCTTTGGTTGAAACGGTTTCCCCAAGAATTGGGTTTGAAGCAAGATGGGTATGTAGTTAATTGTGATAGTCAGAGTGCTATAGACTTGAGCAAAAATTTTATGTACCATTCACGCTCAAAGCACATTGAGGTGAGATATCATTTGTTGAGACTACTTTTTGAACAAAAGTGATTTGAATTAGAGAAGATTCACACAGATGAAAATCCAGCTGACATGTTAACCAAGGTTGTGTCTAGAGAGAAGCTAAAGCTTTATGCCGAGTTCATTGGCATGAACTCTGATTGAAGACATGGGTTGAAGATCTCCTCTATAGTGGGCTGGAAAGGGATATTGTTGGGTTCAAAGCACCGTGTGGGTCTAGCCCACATGCCCTGTCAAAGCTCACTTATGAGCTTGCCTCCAAAAGTCTTCAAGGAAGCCATGTCTCTTAATGAGACTTGACTTAAGTGTGTTGGACACACTGAAGAAAAAGAAAAGAAAGAAGCAAAAGGCAAGGGTCTTTTGGCTAGTGAGTGTGATTGAGTGAGAAACACACTTGAGTGGAGAGCTAAAGCAAACAGAGAACCATTTGGCCATTTTGTGTGTGAGTTTCAGAGAGAACAAGAAACAGAGAAAGAGAGTGCTTCAGCTTGAGTGGTGCAGTCCAAATGAAGAGATAGAGAGTGAGAGTGTGAGAGAGTGAAAAAGAAAAAGGAGACATTTTTCTTTGCTCAAGTCACACATAAGGAAGATAACTTGGTGGAGTTCTCATGGAGTTTTTGAGTGCTACAACCATGGAGAGTTAGAGTATTCAAAGAAAGATTTTGCTACTGGCTTTGTGGTGAGATTGTATTTACTCCTTGAGATTTATTTGTTGTATATCCAATTTATTGTGGACTCAAGTTTAGCATAAACTTGATAGTTGTAATCTCTATTTCATAGTGGATATTTTTCGGAGCAGCCCCGTGGTTTTTCCCTCTACACTAGAGGGTTTTCCACATAAGATTTGGTGTTCTTGTGTAGTTGTGTTTATGTGGTGCTTGTTGAAATTTTTTTGTTTCCATAATATTACTATTGCATGGTAATTATATATTTTAATTCACACATAGACATTGAGGGGATTAGGATTTTTCCCCAACAATGTGCACAATGAACCGATACTACTCTAATGCATAAACATGAACAACAAATAATAAAAGTAAAACATAAGAGTAAGGGAAGAGAGATGCAAACACAAGATAACATCACGATGTGTTATCGAAGAGGAAACTGAAGAACTCGGTGAAAAACCTCTCCACCGCCCTCCAAGCAGTAAATCGATCCATTAGAGAATAAAGTTGGAGTACACGAATAACAAAAAACCCTCCAAGTTTAGTCTACCCCCATGTACTTGAGCCCTCCAAGCTCCTGCTACCAATTGAGTTCACCACGCCTTGTCTTCTCTAGCTCTCCAGATCCTGCAATACACCCGATTGCATCCGCCAAGCCTCACCAGCTTCTTTTGGCAAATCCCCAAAGCTTCCCAAGCTCCAAAACACTCTCTACACTCTGAAAAGATTTGGGTTATGTTTGGGTACAAATCTCCTCTCAAGGTATGACAATGGGAAAGGGAAGGAGACGAAGCTAGAATGATTTCTCACTAAAGATGAGTAGCTCTCTCTCTAAAAGATGGGTGTGTGTGTTGTAGAAAACCTATTTAGGGTTTTTCTCTCTGGATGGCCTCCTTCTACTTTTGTGGGTAATGAGAGTATATATAGTATGGGTGAAGGGTAAGAAAGTTACACTTAAAAATCCTCCAGACAGAGAGTTTTGCGGGTATCTCGTGGGAAGGCCTTACCCACGAGACACTCGCGAAATCCTCTAGGCTGGCACGACTCTTCAGCTTCCAGCATTTGCTTCTCACGTGGCTTTTTCGCAAGTTAGCTTCTAGCGAGACACTCGCGAAATCTACTGATTCTTCATTTTATGCTCAATTTTTCACCAACTTAATAATAAACCCAATTCAATAAAATCCCACAAAATACAAGGAACAAAATTAAAGCAATTACAACACTTTTTGTCATGGAATAAAGCCAACATAAAACATTGTTGTAAATCACAACTTTATAGTTATCTATTTGAATTCAAATACGTTTAAAAAAAAAAAAAAAAAAAAAAAAAAAAAAAACTTCTTCCAAAACAACCCATTATCTCACATAAAAACTACCAATTCTTATCCGGTATTCAAATGTTTGATTCCTATCTGTATTGTTATCTATTTAAATTCAAATACTTCAATTATGTTTTACGCTTTTTTCTTTATCTTCTTCATTTTGCCTAAAATTTAGGTATCTTTATCTCATTTTTAAACATTATTTTATGTTATCTTACCTTTTTTTTTACCAAAAAAAAAAAATATATATATATATATATATCACTTTTAAACATTATAAAACTAAACCAATATATATATGTGTGTGTGTGTGTGTGGGCGCACGCGCACATGTGTTTTACAATATTGTTTCGAGGGATGTATTGGGTAATCTACAATAAATAAATAGATTAATTTCTTTCAAATGACCAATTAAAAACATAGTCCAACAAAGTAATCTACTTTACAATACATATAAAATCTGAGCAATTATAATTATACAAATGAATACATAAAGATAATGAGTGACCTGTGAATCACTACCGTCTACAGTCCTGTGAATAGGTATTTGCCAACGTATTTAAACCTTATTGGTATGCACTGTAGTAACTAACAGATTGCCATGTAATATAGAACCCCATAAGAGAAGTGTTATATCTACAACATTTTTACAACAAATCATAGGTGGTTAGTTGTTATTAGTTCAAATTTGAATCCAACACTAAAGTCCCAAGTTCAAATCCCGTAATGAGAAATTAATGTTTGGGAAATAATTTCATGCTCTCAGCTCATGCTCACTAGCGTCCTCGATAGAACTGGGTGCACAACTATAGCTCATTCGGATCCCCTACTCTTGCAAGTTCAGGCCCAATGGCTAGAATATCACTATAATCATGCTCAGGTAAAATACACCAACTTAGGTCGGTCCCCTCTACCCATTTTTTTGTTTAAAAAAAAAAAAAAATCATATATTGTGTTACTACCGTACATGTTCAAAACAAGTCTAGGTTATCAAAAATTTTCGAATAGCATCATAATTCAAATCAAATATCACAATAGCCCTGGTAAGGTTCCAAAATGAAAAACAATTATATGAGATTATTGCTAATATCATAAAATATATATGATGGCGAAAACTGCTGAGTATATGCAACATTGATTGAAGGGGCTAAATACATAGACTTATACCATATTAAAATAAGTACTTCACAAATTGTAATTTTCATCAAAATACCTTGGTCGTATATTAGTTAGTAATAAGTAAGGTAAAAGAATATAATTATATAATAGTTATAGTTTTTCAAATGATTTTGGATTATAGTAAACAAGGGGTACGTTAGAAAAACTAATACATTTCGCATGTGTTTATGTGCAGCTCCCAGTCCAGGTCCAAAATCAAATGACTTCTTCCTCCACACCTATTAAGTAAATAGCTAGTTGGAAGAAGAGGGATTTCATTCTTGGATGTCTTCACTAGAAATAGAATGAGTCCAGTGCTCTTATGCATTAGATCCAATCTTTAACCTAATAATTTAATCATTGTAATAGTTCACACATTTCGCACAATAAATTTGAATGCTCAAAGAAAGTAAGAATGAGGAGATGCGGGGCATCAAAATTTAACTTTTTATTTTATTATTATTATTATTATATTTTATAATTCAATAATTGGAAGAGGAGGGATTTCAATATTGGATGTCTTTACTAGAAATAAAACGAGGTGTCCATTAATTAAACTACAAAGCTCTTGACCATGACAATTTAATGTAGATATGAAAGTTTAATATGTATCTAACTATGTTTATTCTTTGAGGGATGTGCTAAAGGATACTACAAATTTTATTATATAAACTTAACAAATTAATGTGTCTCTCCACTCACAAAAAATCAGTTAGTATATTTAATTATAATGTTAGTGAAGTAGTATCAATTAATTATCATGTTTGTAAGTTTTTTATAGTAAAATTAACAGTAAATTTATAATTTTCTTATTCTTAAAATGTTTCAATGTGGTAGGTTTTAGTTAACTCAAGTAATAAAGTCTGTTGTAGTTGAGCAAGAAATCTGGAGTTCAAACCTCAATTATTCCCAAAAAAATCAATTGGCATCGTGGTTCAATGATAAAGAAAAATTATTATGAAATGGTCTTTATAGATTAAATTTTATCGTATCTAAAGAAAAGAAAAAAGTGTTGAATGCATGGGTACAATTGCTGCATGAGACTTCTTTACTTAACTTTTAATAATATAGGACCAAAGGTCACATGCTTTTCTAATTATTGAGTAATTTAAATTGTAAAGGTCCCTAAATCCCATATCACAAAACTTTTTATATTTTTTTATCATACTCTTAAAACGAATACTTCTACTTAAAAAAAATTTGGGAACAACATATTTAACTAGCTGAATAGTATCATTGGACTCATGCACTGGTGGCTCCACGTTACAGCAGGGTGGTCACAGGACCACCCTGACCTGGGAATTTTTTTTTTATTATATATAAAATTTAAAAATTTTATGATTATTTTTTACCCTTAAAAAAATGTGTAACCACCCTATTTTTTTTTAAGCTCAATATAATTAAACTTTGGACAAAGTTTAGCAACAAATTAACTAGGTTGTAGATTAAGGTTACAACTCCACTCGATATTTTTTTTAATAGATACGAATTTTGACAAAACCACAATTAAATTACATTTTTTTTTTTCTTATATCCTCCACGATTGCAAAACTTCAAGAAGATCAAAGATCAATAGCAAATGTCATCAATCAAATGTTTAAATTTCAAGTTTTTGTAGTCTAAAATTATATGCAAAAAATAAGTTTATGGATCAAATAGTAGATAACATTTGATTAACATGAAATTTGACATGCATTTGAAGAATATACAATTCAATAGTTAGATTTTCAAAATATGTAGTCATGCTAATTTGTTTAATGAAAGTTGTAGTCTTAAACTACAACTAAGTTTGTAGTCAATTTTTGTCCTCAAACTTGGTTCCTCTTAACAATATATTAATCCCTTACAAACAAAAAGAAAAATCCAAGAAAAATTTTATTTAACTAAAATTTCGAAAAAGATTTAGCTTGCAGCATTAATAATTAGATTATCATCCAACAATTTCAAAATTTGAAAGAAAAAAAAAATTCGTAGAAGAAAATTGTAACACTTGATATATTTGAGTTTTTTTTTTTTTTTTTTTTTTGTCAATATATGAATTTATCTTTTTATTAGATTTTGTTTAATTTAAGTTTCTTCATGACCACCTTGAAAAAAATTTCTAGAGCCGCCACTGGACTCATGAATAATATAAAAAAATGCAATAAGATTCATGAATAGTACAAAAAAAAGCTGAAAACTCAAATAAGCTGAACTTTTCATTACATCCCAAACAAGCTCGTAGTCTATATACAGCAGACTATTTGGATTATAATTACTGGAATTCATTTTCAACCTCAATCTCTTATGCAGTTTTGCTAGAACTTGAGACAGTTGAGATGAGGCTGGTTTTTGCTGACTGTAAATGGGATTTAACACGCGGTTCTTGAACACAAATAAGGTAGAAAATACCATCAGCAGGCCAAAAAACAATTTGGGGTTGAGACGTGGTTGGTGCCTTGGTGGTTTATGAATATCCCAGGCAACTTGGGCATCAACCTCAGAGCGTGTTGAGTTTGGCATCGCTTGCTATGGATAGGATTGGCGAGACTGCATCCATCCACACATTGAACCAGATAATGATACTTGGTTACATTCGTTTCATTGTGAGTTGATGCTTCAATGATGGAAAACATGAAAGAACTAGATCATGCAAGGAAAATAAAAATAAAAATCAAAGCCAATAGAAATTCCAAAACGCGTATTTCGACTTTTCAGCTAGACTTCCTGAAGCTAATAAGTTGCCGGAAAAGTCCATCTCAGGTCATTAACGTACAGCAGCCCCATGAAAGATTGAAAAAGTCATCTAAAAAGACGTGGGTGGTCCTATGCTTTGTGGGTATTGTTTGTTGTGGGTTAAATTTCCACCCACATCACTGCAAGCTTTTATGCTAAGATCTTAGGGAGTCAGTCAACACAAGAATCAAACTTCATTTTTGATGGAGCATATTTCTGTACAGATCATATAAAACAGGGGAGGTTACACTAGTCCTCGCCTCTCAAAGTTCTTAATCTCTCTCTCCCTTTTACTCACGCCATTTATTTTTAGATTTTTCTTACATATTCCATCTTGCCGGCACGACACTGAGGGCCTAGCAACATTTTCTCCTTTGTCTTGCTAGTGACTTCTATCCAAATACATCTAAGCTCTAGTCTTCGCCTCTCAACGTTCTTAATCTCTCTCTCCCTTTTACTCACGCCATTTATTTTTAGATTTTTCTTACATATTCCATCTTGCCGGCACGACACTGAGGGCCTAGCAACATTTTCTCCTTTGCCTTACTAGTGACTTCTATCCAAATACATCTAATCTTTAGTCTTTGCCTCTCAACGTTCTTAATCTCTCTCCCTTTTACTCATGCCATTTATTTTTAGATTTTTCTTACATATTCCATCTTGCCGGCACGACACTGAGGGCCTAGCAACATTTTCCCCTTTGTCTTACTAGTGACTTCTATCCAAATACATCTAATCTCTAGTCTTCGCCTCTCAACGTTCTTAATCTCTCTCTCCCTTTTACTCGTGCCATTTATTTTTAGATCTTTCTTACATATTCCATCTTGCTGGCACGACACTAAGGGCCTTGCAACATTTTCTCCTTTGTCTTACTAGTGACTTCTATCCAAATACATCTAATTCTAACTAGTTTATAACACATTGTATCCAATGCGTTTATACTCAAACTCATTGAGACAATCAAGCTAATGTCGTCGGGATGAGAGGAGTTGATTTTGTAGGTCAACTAGGCATTACTGGATGAATTAACCTGTTGTGTTATTATGTTATAATTAATCTAAGGTTCCTAATTCCTAATGAGTTAGAAAAACTGATTTACTACCCCGTTCCATGGTTTCGCATATAATTACCGATACCTTTTTTTTAACTTCTAACAACAATTGACAATTCACTAATCTAAATGCTTTATAATCTATCCCAAAAATCAACGTCACACACTCACACTTGATTATTTGAAAGAAGAACAGAGGGAGAAAGATAGAGAGAGTCATTAGTCATTTGATTGAGTGCGTGTGCTGGGCCTTATTACACCAATAAGCTACTTGATTGGGCCTTTTAAATGATCTCTAACTAATTCCCTATTGTATAGAACTTGATTGAACTTTTTGCCAGATACTGAACTCTGCCTTAAAGGCTTCACTGTTACATTATTTATTTATTTATTTTAAATCTTTTTTTTTTTTTTTTTTTTTAGTGTGTGCTGGGCCTTATTACACCAATAAGCGACTTGATAGGGCCTTAAATGGTCCCTAACCAATTCCCTTTCATTTATAACTTGTATAACAATAATTTGGAACCGATTTGGGTCTAGTGCTTTGAATCCAATTCTTACCCTAATAACTTAATTATTGTAATAGTTCACATATTTCACACAATAAATTTGATTGCTAAAAGAAATTAAGAATGAGGAGATGCAGGGCATCAAAATTTAGTTTAATTTAATTTATTATTATTATATTTTATAATTCAATAATCAGAAGAGGAAAGACTTCAATATTGGATGTCTACATTAGAAATAAAACATGGTGTCAATCAATTGAATTTCAAATCTCTTGAACATGACAATTTAACTTAGATATGAAAGTTTAATATGTATCTAGCTGTGTTTACTCTTCGAGGGATGCAAAAGGATACTACAAATTTTATTATATAAACTTGACAAATTAATGTCTCTTTCCAATCACAAAACATCAGTAAGTATATTTAATTATAATGTTAGTGAAGTATTATCAATTAATTATCACATTAGTTTGTAAGTCTTTTATAGTAAAATTAATAGTAAATTTAGAATTTTCTTGTTCTTAAAATGTTTCAATATGGTGGGTTTTAGTTAACTCAAGTAATAAAGTCTCTTGTAGTTGAACAAGAGATCTGTGATTTAAATCTCGATTATTCCAAACAAATCAATTAGTATCTTGGTTCAATTAAAAAGAAAAATTATTATGGAATGGTCTTTATAGATTAAATTATATCGTATCTCAAAAAAAAAATAGTGTTGATGTGTATGCAGGGGTACAATTGCTGGCTGCTTGAGACTTCTTTACTTAACTTTTAAAAATAAAGGACCAAAGGTCACATGTTTTTCTAATTATTGAGTAATTTAAATTGTAAAAGTCCCTGAATCCCAGATCACAAAACTTTTTTTTTTTATCATACTCTTAAAACGAATACTTCTACTTCAAAAATATATATATATATATATATATTTTTTTTTTTTTACTTTACATGTCTTCTATATACAGTAGATTATTTGGATTTTAATTACTGGAAATCATTTTCAACCTCAATCTCTTATGCAGTTTTGCTAGAACTTGAGACAGTTGAGATGAGGCTGGTTTTTGCGGAGTGTAAATGGGATTTGACACGCGGTTCTTGAACCCACATAAGGTGGAAAATAGTACCATCAGGCCAAAGGCCAATATGGGGTTGAGATGTGGTGGTGCCTTTTTGGTATATTCCAGACAACTTGGGCATTAACCTCAGAGCGTGGTGAGTTTGGCATCGCTTTTTTATGCATACATCCACACATCGAGCCAGATAATGATACTTGGTTACATTCATTTCATTGTGAGTTGATGCTTCAATTCGATAATGGAAAGCATGAAACAACTAAATCATGGAAAATCAAAATCAAAATCAAAATCAATATATTAATTCCAAAACGTGTATTTCGACTTTTCAGCTAGACTTCCTGAAGCAAAATAAGATGCCTGGGTCGCTAGGAAAGTCCATCTCAGGTCATGAAAGTTATATTGAAAACGTCATCTAAAAAGACGTGGGTTGTCCTATATATGCTTTGAGGGTATTGTTTGTTGTGGGTTAAATTTCCTCCCACATCACTTCAAGCTTTGATGCTAAGATCTGACATCTGAGGGAGTCAGTCAACACAAGAATCAAACTTCATTTTTGATGGAGCATAGACCATTAGATCATATAAAACAGGGGAGGTCACACTATTCTTCGCCTCTATTTTTTTGATAAGCAGTCTTCGCCTCTCAGCGTTCTTAATATCTCTCTCCCCATTTATTTGTAGATTTTTCTCTTACATATTCCATCTTGGCATGACACTGAGGGCCTTGCAACATTTTCTCCTTTGTCTTACTAGTGACTTCTATCCAAATGCATCTAATTCTAACTAGTTTATAACACATTGTATCCAACAATTAATGCGCTTAAACTCACTGAGACAATCAAGCTAATGTCGTCGGGACGAGGTAAGTTGATTTTGTAGGTCAACTAGGAATTAATGGATGAATTAACCAGTTATGTTATTATATTATAACTTACAAACACATTGGGAGACTTTAATTGAGGGATTAGTATAATATATATGAATTCTACTTGATTTAAAAAAATCCTCATACATCACTTTTAAGCGTGTTATTGTGCTTGTTAAAAAAAAAAAAAAAATTATACGTCCAGCATATAGAACTCATGTGAGAGTAACATGTGGAGCCCATATATAAGTCTCACATAAATGGCTCCACATGTTAGTCTCACATGAGTTGTATACGCGGGACACGCTACATGTATAACAAAACTTCTCACTAGTTTTTATGCTAATAATAGCAGTGGGCCGTAGCTTGAAGTTTCAGCCTAAGATGAGGTATTATGGTTGACAGGTTGTCAACACATAAAACACGACATTTGTTATAAACTTTTCTTACTCATTTTATCTTGGCCGGGCCTTACAACATATACTTCTTTGTCTTACTGGTGACTTCCATGCACAAGTCCAAATACATCTAATTCTAAATAGTTTATTAGACTCATTATTTCCTACAATGTGCTTAGACTCAAACTGAATCAATTATTGTCGTCATAAGCGGAGTTCATTTTGTAGGTCAACCAAGAATGGATGATATAATAAAATCTAACCATAGTTATTAAACCCAATTCAGCCCAGCTAGTTGGATAGGAAACTTGGTAATTTGGCACCTAGATAGGTCCGGGTGTTTAAATAGCCCTTTTTTGCATAAGATCGGGACAAACCCAGTAAAAACTTGGTGTAATTGTGGCAATTCATGTGACTCAGATAAGTTTTTATCACCCGATTGAGTTTGTAAAATTTGTAAAATTACATATCTTTAAAGTCCACTTTATTAACTTCTTTAATACTTAATATATTATAATATGTTAATTTAAAGAGAAGAAACTCTTTTTCTTTTTTTTTAATAAAAATAATATTCTTTTTTGTCTGCCTGCTTATTTCCAAAACTCCCATCCTTGATAGACTACTCTATTATTGTAAAACCTTGATTTTGAATTATATTGACCAGTTTAATTTAGGCATTTGCCCTGTTTTTTAATTTACATATTTATATTGTTAAAATCCATGGAGCTTGAAGGTATAAAGGTTGGAGCTGCAGGTGTATGAAGTCAGTTTTGTAAGGAGATGAAGACAGCTTAAGCTGCAGTCGTTTGGTATTAGTTGTGTGAAACTACTGGTAGTTTTAGTCATATTTAATTAGAAGTTAGTGATAATTGACAGGTGTTGAGTTTTGATTAGTTCCTCATTAGGTGGAAAATTAGTTTTATGAGTTAGTTACTTAGCCTAATTTTCCCGCTCTGTAATTGCGTATATAAACAATTCCTTTGTAATCAATTCATATACAAGAAGCATTTTCACAAATATCTCAGATATTTCTCTCTCTGTGTTCATAGTCTCTGTCCTCAGCCTACATGGTCAAAGCTTCAAGCTTTTCCAAGCTTGCTTAGTTTTTACATATATTATAATTTCTTAAACTTTAATATGTATTTATTTATTAAATATTTTTATTTGAGGAGACATAGATCGAACAAATTCAGAATTTTCTACTTTAATACCATGTTAAATTATTGGACAATTATAAATTTAGTTATTTAACCACATAATTCTACGATCCTCTTAGCTACACTTTTCTTGATCACTTTTCAGCATATATATATATATATATATATGAATTCCTATCTTCTTTGAGCTTTGGATATTGTAGTCTGTACTTCCTCTCTTCTGAGTTGATTATAAAGATTGGATGTCCTCCTGCACGAATAAGAATCAAGTTAACAATTTGTCGACGTCAACTGCCTACATGCAATAAACTGATTTTGAATGGCAAGTTCCCTTGAGCTTCCGGTTAATAGCAATACCTGTGCGGTGTTAGAAAATATGCATCTGGATGTCAAAGTTTGTTTGCTGGTTCAGCTTTTGGCAATAAGTTTATTCTTCTCCCTAAGATAAAAGAATTTACATTGCAACAGGAAACTGTCAAGATTGAGTGCCATTTTGTGTCTTTTGTTTTGTTTTTGTTTTTCTTCCCTCCATTAATCGTCCATCATGTTAGATGGCGGCTCCATTGTCTTGGATGTAAATAATAATTTCAATGAGGTATGGTTTATTCCGGAAGAAACAGTTTCTCATGAAATATTCAAGTGTTAATTTTTAACATGCTATTCTTAATACCACTGACCGTAATATCATTAGTAATGGTTACATTGTCTCTGCAAGTTGGAGCTAGAGGTTAAGTGGCTTTTGTTGGAGGCCCATGGCTTGTCCTCATGTTTTCTTTACCATCAAGTTTTCATTTATGCTCTCATATTTTCAATTAGATTGACGTGTTAGAAAGAAGCATGATTCATACTACCTTCCTCCATTATTTTAACTATCGAATTATTAAAATAAAAATAAAAATGTAGAAGAAAAGTTTATTAACAAGAAGTAAATTGGTATTACACATTTACAAAGAAAGGTATTCATTAAATACCAAAATATTGATTTTGAAGTCTTATAAACAAATAATATTACAAAGTAATTGGTGCCTTCGGTAAAAGGATCCAAAATGTAGAAGAAAAGTTTATTAACAAGAAGTAAATTGGTATTACACATTTACAAAGAAAGGTATTCATTAAATACCAAAATATTGATTTTGAAGTCTTATAAACAAATAATATTACAAAGTAATTGGTGCCTTTGGTAAAAGGATCCAAAAAATATTTTGAATTAGTTTGAGAAAACTTTAGAGAGATTTTATTTTTTAGAAATGCTCTTTAAGTGTGTAAACACTATAATTATCTCTATTTGATATAATGAATTCAACAATTTTGCCTTATTAGCTAAATTCTTTTAAAATTTTCGTTGGAAGCAAGGAAATTGGAATGGAAGAAAAAAAATGCTTGTAGAATTCTTTAAAAAAGAAAAGACAACACTTTAAACAATTGTTACTTTTTACATATTACACCTCATTACAAAATAGTCATATATTCCTAGGCATTGTGTGAGATTGCAACTAGTATATCTAAAAATCATGTGCCAAGAGCTTAGTAGTTGAATTAGTACTTTTTGGTGTTTTAACAAGTATGTCCTAGGCATTTGCTATTAGTATATTCCTAGGCATTTGCTATTAGTATTTTTTTTTTTTTTTTTGAAAAAAAAAAAAAAGAATCATTAGTCAAGTATTGACTAATCTTGACTTTTGCAAGTTCAGTTAATATATAAATCTAAATTTTGCAGATTTTCATTATCAATTATTTAACTCATCACCAAGTTTAATGAAGACCAGAAATGTCTGAGACTACTCATTCTCTATACGATTAATAACTGTTGGGTCCCAAATAATATTATTAACAATATTAGCAATCCAAAATAATAACCACACACAAGAACACAAATATTTACGTGAAAAACATTTTCTTTTTTAAGGGAAAAACTATGGAATAAACTCCGAATCAATTAACTATTAACAAATCAATTACAGTAACTTTTGTGTATGTCTCACGACTAAAGAAAAAATCTCTCTTGTTTTTATTTGCTCTCACACACACTTGTTGGGTTACACGTGTAAGTGAAGTCTCACATTGAATAAATATGAGAAGAATGAGTGGTTAATATAACATAATTGAGTACATACCCATTAGGCTTAGGCCTTTTAGGTTAAAGTGTCTCTATATGTTGTATTAATTACTCAAAGAAGCTCCCTAATGTGTTTATCTCCCCAACAAGTGGTATCAGAGCCCATGGTGGTGTGCAGCGAAGGTGGTAAGGTGTTCATGGTCCCTACCCAATGAGGACAAAAAAAGCCTAAACGGCCCACACACAAAGATCTTGGAGAAGAAAAAAAAAATCCCAACAAAGGAATATTGCTAATGGTGCTAAATAATGGTGTGATGCGAGGTTCCCATGGACATAGACGTGCGAGGTTCCTATGGATGTGCTTGCGGGGTTGACACGTGGTTCCCATGGATGGCATACGAGAGACCCGTGGATGACACGTTGATGAAGTGAAAAGCCCATTAGTTAAGGGAGAGTGAGGAGGACTTGTTCATAGCCCACAGAGAGGTCTTGAAGCTCATAAAAAAGCAGACTCACATGTGAGGGGGAGATTGTTGGGTTACACGTGTGAGTGAAGTCCCACATTGAATAAAGATGAGAAGAATAAGTGATTAATATAACATAATTGAGTACATACCCATTGGGCTTAGGCCTTTTGAGTTAAAGTGTCTCTATATGTTATATTAATTACTCAAAGAAACTCCCCAATGTGTTTATCTCCCCAACAACACTAATTATTTCTCTCAAAAGCAACAACACTTAGCTCTCTCTCGCACAGCTCTCTCTATTGATAGTCTTCTTTATCTAAGCAGCTCCCTCTTGACTGCTCTCTCAATTCTCTTGTGCGGCACGTTTTTCTATTCAATATGTGGCATACTCCAAAAACCTAATATATATTTTCTTTACATATTAACCCAGCCGTCTTACACACCTACTACACACGGATCCTATTTCACTAGAATTAGGATTCTTGCAAGTCACGGACATGTGCACGTGGTGCACCGAACAACAACAATTCAAACTATTTCATCTAGAGGCAGGACATACTCATGATAGTAATTAGTCCTTTTCCTTTTCCATACATGACTAGTAAGTAGTCCTCCTCTTTATTTATTTATTTACTTTAAAAATAATAATAATAATAAGAGGCCGTTTGGTATAGCATTTTAAGTAACACTTTTTAGTTTTTAAACAACAATAGTCACATACCCGCGCGTTGTGCGTAATAATTTTTTCAGAATGGTCTCATTAAATATTTTATTAATACTATAATTTTAGTTATTAACCATTAGTTTTTCATTAGTTTTTAAGTTAATAAAAACCTTAAATGTACCTTTTTTTTTATCTTTATACACACACACATATATATAGTGAATCTTTATCCATACCTTTGAGAAAACTTTATATATTCCACTATTTTGGATGCGTAAAATTATAGACTACTACTCCATAATGATAGTGACTAATTAATTTTATATATATATTTTTAGTGATCTCATTTGTAGCGCTTCTTACCATTATTATATATTTACTAACCGATGATTTGCATAATAAAGAGGATAAATGAGAGGTAGCATTTTCATTAGATTTTCGAAAGTAATAGTATATGAAAATTATATATATATATATATATATATATAATAAATAAGGTTAAATGAAATGTCAAAAAATGGATTTTTAAATTTTCTAGTTTTATTTCTTATGTAATTTCTACTACTATCAAAGAACATCTCTTTTTTAGTTATGATTAATATGGTTTCCATAGTTAGAGTTTGATTAGTTTTAAATTTAAATTTAGTACTATGATTGTATTTAATTGTTGATTGTTGATTTAATTTTTTAAGTGAATTTAACAGTTTATGTTACTACATTGTAAAGTTTTTAATGTTCCCCACATGGTAATCTCTATTTTATTTTTTACTTCTCCTTACAACCTCTTTGTTTTCCAATTAACAATTACTCATTGACATTTGGTTTTTTTTTTTTCTTTATCTAGTCTTTATTACTTTGTATTGGTTTTTTTCTATACCATCTCTCTCTCTCTCTCCATTGGCAACCTATCGTTTTCCAAAATTTGGTGATGATTCTATAACATTAAATATACATTATTAGTTGATTCTCAAAAATATATATATATATATATATATATATACATTATTAGTTTTTTGTTTTGGTATTTCATTCTTCCTTTGATGCATTGGGTGTGAGAATGAGTGTTTCCCTAGCATTACTCCACTTAATGTGGACAATTTTATTTATTTAATTTAGGCAAAATATTATATTTTAAATTTTTTAAAATAAAAAAGGAGTGGAAATATAAATAATTTAATGATATATATGGGGGATGCGGCTGAATTTAAATGTTAAATAAAATGATATGAGAAAAAAATAAAAATAAAAATAAAATACATAACAATAAACACTAACTTATCCAAATAATTCTATGTAATATAATAATAGTACATTCTTATATACTATTTTTAATTATTTATAATGCAATATGATAATATTTAAAAATCAAAGTCATAAAAAAAATAAATAAAAAAACTTAAAACACAAAACTAAATCCCATCAACCAAAATAGAGTTCTAAAGAATACAAAACTTTATCAAGCTAAAATAGAGATGCAAGAAAAATAAAAATAAAAATCCACCAAAAAATTGAGGGAGAAAGAGTGGGAAATAACCACTTTTTTGTGAGAGAAAATTATGTAAAGAATGGAAGAGTGAATGACAAATTTATACTAAGAGGATGATAATAAAAAGAAAAAATAAATAAAGGAAAGAGGAAGAGTGATATCAAGGTAGAATGTTTGGAGATATGAAAAGGTAAAGAGAAGAAGAAAGGTTGGAGAAAGTGTAAATGTTAAAAAAAATTAGTACAATTTGATGAGCACAATTTTCTTTTATTTGAATTTAAGTAAAATATTATAGTTTTTATTTTTTAAAACAAAAAGAAAGAGAAAATATAAATAATTTAATGATAAGGAGGATGTGGTTGAATTTCAATATTGAGTAAAACAGAAGAGAAGAAAAAAAAAATAAGAAAAATTAATAGATGTAACAATAAACACTGTGGGTTCCAGTTAGCTCAACTGGTAAAGTCTCTGATGGTTGTATAAGAGATCTGGGGTTCAATCCCCGCCCACACAAAAAACTGACTGGTGTCTTGGTCTGATAATAAAGAGCTATTATCAGAAGCGAACGCCATAGATTGAAACTTTCTCAAAAAAAAAAAAAAAAAACAATAAACACTAAATTATCCAAATTATGCTATGTAATGGAGTACTATTTTATTTTTATCTACTATCTTTAATTTTATGGATAAAACACTTCTCTTTGGTCCCCGCATGTTTTGGGGTTTTTCTTTTCTTTTTCTGAACAATTTGCATCTTCGAGCATATATATATATTTGTGTTATATTTGTTGCTTTCTTCCATATCTGTTTCAAAATTTCTTCTCGTTAGACTCAGAAAAATTTGCGTTGAAATTACTTCTTCGTCTCTTGAAGGATTTTCTTCGTCCGTCTGTGGACTTAGATGATTTCTATTGGAGTTTTCTTGGACGATGTGTGTTCAATTAGGGATTTTCTTTCTGCCATCTTTTTATCAGGGCAATGTGTATCCTCTACAGGAATTTCATCGTCTTTTAGATCTGGACGATGTGTATCCTTGGTAGGAATTTCATCGTCTTTTCGATCTGGACGATGTATATTTTTTTTAGGGAATTTCATTCCCTTTACGATCTGGGTGATGCGCTTCTTTCCACGGGATTTCATCATCTTTTCGATCTGGACGATGTGCATCCTTTCGAAGGATATCATCGTCTTTTCGATCTAGATGAATAGTTGGTTTTTTTTTGTTTTGGAAAGATAATTAGGACATGACAATTTCTTTGAACGAGGCTATTGAAATGCTGAATGATCACTTATGGAGTCCTGAATGATCACTTATACACTTTTGCATAAATACATAACTTGTAGTAGAAAGCATAGAATCAACTTGCGTTAATAGAAAGTGTGGAATCAAATTGTGTTAACTGCTTACAATTAGGCCATGGATTCTTTCTCATAATACCTCTTTAGGTGCTCGACATTCCACGAGCGAGGTAGCTTGTTTCCTTCCAGGTCTTCTAGGTGGTAGCTTCCTTGTCGTGAATAGTGGACGACTCGGTAAGGTCCTTCCTAGGATGGGCCCAGTTTGCCTTGTGCAGGGTCCTTTGTCACTGTAGTTACTTTCCGGAGGACGAGGTCACCGATGCTGAATCTTTTCAACTTCACTCTTTGATTGTAGTATCCTGCCATCTTCTGCTAGTACTTGGTCATTCTCTGGGAGGCCTGGTCTCTAACTTTGTCCATACAATCCAGGTTCAATCTCAATTGGTTGTCATTGTCTTTCTCGTCGAAAAATTCCCTCCTGATGCTAGTGAGCCCTACTTCGACTGGAATGACTGCTTCCGTGCCGTATGTCAGGTTGAAAAGAGCTTCCCATGTTGGTGTCCTTGTCGTCGTCCTGTAAGCCCATAAGACGCCGGGTAGTTCCTCGGGCCATGCTCCCTTTGCCCCCACTAACCGAGACTTAATGATCTTGAGCAAGGTTCGGTTTGTTACTTTCGTCTGTCCGTTGGCCTGAGGATGTCTTAGTGAAGAATACTTGTTTTTGATACCTAAGCTCGAGCAAAATGACCTGAACCCTTGACAATCGAACTGACGACCATTGTCTAATATGATCGTCCTTGGAATCCCGAACCTGCAAACAATATTTTTCCACACAAAATTTTGTACCTTAGCTTCAGTGATCATTGCAAGAGCTTCTACTTCGACCCACTTCGTGAAATAATCAATTGCGACGAGTAGGAACTTCATTTGTCTCTTTCCTTGTGGTAGGGGGCCCATGATGTCAATCCCCTATTGTGCAAATGGCCAGGGTGAGGAAATGCTCGTCATTCTCTCCCCGGGGACTCGTTGAACATTCCCATACCTTTGACAACTATCACATTTCTTCACAAAGTCTGCCGCATCTTGTTGCATCGTGGGCCAAAAGTAACCTGCCTTCAGGATCTTTCTGACGAAGGACTTTGACCCCATATGATCTCCATAAACTCCTCCGTGCACTTCCTCGAGGACATATCTGGCCTCTTCTTCTTCTATGCATCTCAGGTATGGTTGAGAGAAACCTCTTCTATAAAGTTGATCATTCAATATAGTGAATCGAGCAACTCGTCTTCTTACTTTCTTGGCTTCTTCAGTGTCTAATGGTAGTCGTCCATCCTTGAGGAAAGAAAAAATTGGGTTCATCCATCCCTGGCGGGTGTGAGCGGAGTAGGTTTGTAATTCTTTGATGTTGGGGAGGTTTTGTTTTTCTAGTTTCCAATCATTTGACTTGTCATGGCTATCTGCTGATACGCTGCAAGCTACCTCGTCGGCTTCTGCATTCTGTTCCCGTGGAACCTGTATAAACTCTACCCGACTAAAGTTGCTTACTAGCTGATGTGTCAATTTAAGATATTTCTGCATCCTTGTCTCCTTTGCTTTGAAATCTCCTCTGGCTTGTCCTATGACGAGCTGTGAATCACTCTTGACCACAATTTTTTCAGCTCCCAGTGCCTGGGCTAATTTGAGCCCTATTAACAGGGCTTCATATTCTGCTTCGTTATTAGTTACGGGGAATTTCAGCTGGACCCTATATTTGAGAACATCTTCTTGGGGAGAGACGATAACAATGCCTGCTCCACCTCCCTTTTGTGTGGACGACCCATCTGTGTTGATCGTCCAGACGTCTTCCCGATTTTCTTCCTGCTCGTTGACGGTGAATTCTGCTATAAAGTCTGCTAATGCTTGGGCTTTTATGGCCATTCACGAGTGGTATTCAATATCGAACTGGCTGAGTTCGATTGCCCATTGTACCATCCGGCCAGCTGCCTCGGGCTTGTTCATTGCTTTCTTGATGGGTTGGTCTATCATTACTTTGATTAGGTTAGCCTGGAAGTAAGGACGCAGTTTTCTTGAGGCCACTATTAAGGCGAAGGTGATCTTTTCTATTCGTGGATATCGAGCCTCAGCTCCCTGGAAGGCCTGGCTGACGTAATACACAGGAAGTTGTATCTTGTTTTCTTCCTTGATCAAGGCTGCACTTACTGCGTGACAGACACTGCCAAGTATAAGAACAAATCTTCCCCTTCTTTGGACGAACTTAGGAGCGGGGGGTTGCTCAGGTATCGCTTCAACTCCTGGAATGCCGTCTCGCATTCCTCCGTCCAGGCAAACACCTTCTTCAAGGTCTTGAAGAAAGGGAGGCACTTGTCTGTAGCCCTCAAGACGAACTTGTTGAGGGCTACTATTCTTCCTGTGAACGATTGTACCTCTTTAGTCGTCCTTGGTGAAGACATTTCAAGGATGGCCTTTACTTTCTCAGGATTTGCTTCAATTCCCCTTCGTGAAACCATGAACCTGAGGAATTTTCTTGAGAAAACTCCAAAAGCACATTTAGAGGGGCTTAACTTCATGCTGTACTGCCTGAGCGTGTTGAACGTCTCCTTAAGGTCGTCCAGATGATCCTCTTCCTCTCTGCTCTTGACGAGCATATCGTCGACGTACACTTCCACATTCCTCCCAATTTGTTTGTTGAACATCTGGTTTACCAGTCTTTGGTATGTGGCCCCTGCGTTCTTCAAGCCAAAAGGCATGACCCTGTAGCAATAAAGCCCTTGGCTAGTGATGAAGGCAGTTTTTTCTTGATCTTCCTCGGCTATCTGTATCTGGTTATACCCCGAAAATGCATCCATAAAAGTGAGGAGTTTGTGTCCAGTGGTAGAATCTACCAGTTGGTCAATTCTAGGCAAGGGGAAGCTGTCTTTAGGGCAGGCCTGGTTTAAATTTGTGAAGTCAACGCACATCCTCCATTTCCCAATCGCCTTCTTGACCATGACGACATTCGCTAACCACTTCAAATAGTAAACTTCTCGAATAAAATTTGCTACAAGTAGTTTACTTACTTCGTCCATCACTGCTTTGTTTCGTTCGGGGGCGAAGACCCTTCTTTTCTGCTGGACGGGCTTCTTTTCCGGGTCCACATTTAGATGGTGTTGGATGACGTTTACCGGAATCCCAGGCATATCTTCGTGGCTCCAGGAAAACACATCGAGATTGTTTTTCAGGAAATTGATGATTCCTTCTTTCGTCCTCGGGTTTAGATTCGTCCCTAGCTGAGTTGTCTTGGATGGATTCCCTTCGACCAGCTCCACCGTTTCTAACTTTTCCACGATCTCAGGTGTCTTCTCTTCGATTACCCATGTATGGTTTTCTTTCGAGGCTAGGACGGCCTGATAGCATTCTCTTGCCAACACTTGGTCTCCTCTTATTTCTCCGATTCCCTGTTCTGTTGGAAACTTTACCTTCAGGTAGTATGTGGAGGTAGTAGCCTTCCAGCGGTTAAGGGTAGGTCGTCCTATGATCACATTGTAAGACGAAGGTGAATCTACAAACAAAAAATCATGTTTGTTGGTTACCTGGAGCGGATATGAACCGGCTGTGACTGTAAACATCACTATCCCACGGGGGTACACCTTGTCTCCACTGAAGCTGACGAGAGGTGATTCGAAAGGACGAAGTCTCTTTGGGTCTACCTTCAATTGCTGAAAGGCGGATAGGTAAATAATGTCCGCTGAGCTCCCATTATCTACCAGAACTCTCCTTGTGTTGAAACCTTCAATCATGATCATGATGACCAGCAGATCGTCATGAGGTTGCTTCACTCCCCAGGCATCTTCCTCAGAGAAGTACATGCCTTGGTTCGTTCGTTGTTGCTTTGAGGGGGTATGCTGTGAACACTGTTTATTTGCCTTTGGTATGATTTTTTGAGGGATCTGAACGACCCTCTTGTTGATGGACCTCCAATGATGGTTTTTATCTCTCCTCTTGCATTCTGCGGACGAGGTGGTTGATCTTCACTTCTTTGGAATCCTCCGTACTGATCCTTCTTATTGTACCTGGTGGCTTCTCCCCTTTTCACATATCTTTGAAGCTTCCCTTTTCTGGATGAGCTCTTCTATCTGCTCCTTCAGGTCTCGGCAATCCTCTGTGTAATGTCCGTGGTCCTTGTGAAAACGGCAATATTTTCTCTTATCATGCACACTAGGTGGTGATTGGAGTGGCCTGGGCCATTTAAGACATTGCTCGTCTTTGATCTCCGTCAAAATCTGATCGACGAGCATCACTAGTGGCGTGAACTTCGTCTGCCAAGGGTTTTTATCATCTCTTCGTCTATTTCAGTTGTCATTACGTCGATCAGCCTGACCTCTCTTCTGCCCGCTTCGATCATCTTCCTTGTCCTTCTTTTTGTCTTTCGTCTTTTCTGCTCCATCTATAGCTGCTAGGGCGTCTTTGGCGTTCATATATTTCTGCGCCTTCAAAAGCGCTTCTGCCATCGTCTTGGGGGGATTCTTCGCCAAAGAAACCACAAAGTCTCTGGACTTTAATCCAGCTTTAAAGGTTGTAAGTTGCACCTTATCGTCTGACTCGTCCACTTCCAGCATTCCTCGTGTGAAACACGTCACATAGGACCTCAAAGTTTCTTTTTCTCCTTGTTTGATTGTGAGCAAGTGATCAGCCGTTCTCTTTGGACATTGTCCGCCAACAAAGTGACGAACAAAAGAACTACTTAGCTGCTCAAAATTATCAATGGTCGACGTAGGCAGTTTGGTGAACCACTCCCGGGCTGCCCCTTTAAGTGTAGTGGGGAAAGATCGACATAGAATTGCGTCAGGGGGTTGTTGAAGACCCAAAGTCGTCTTGAAAGTATTTAGATGATCCAACGGATCTTTTAGCCCGTCAAAGGGTTCGAGCTGGAGTAGGCGGAACTTGGAGGGCACCGGGCACTCTTGGACAACTGCAGTGAAAGGCGAGTCAGTCTTCCTGACGATTCTGTCCAATCCTAGATCCGTCTTTCCCCTAATAGCGTTTCTCAGCTCGTCCATCTCTTTCCTCATTTCCTTGAGGAAATGAGGGTTTGGCTCTTCTGGAGTGCTGGCGCATCTCCTATGATTGTCTCCGTCTTCATCTTTGTTGACCTCTGTGTGGTTATCTCCCTGTTGCAATCGCTGTCTCATTTCTTGATTTTGCTTGGTGAGTTCTTCCACTATGGCTGCAAGTGCCTGAATTTGCAGGGCCAATGCAGCGGGATCTGGATTAGAGCTAGACTCCATCTCGTTATAATAGAACAATGTCCTTGAACTAAACGCTCAAGAATATCGTTTCCCATAGACGACGCCAAACTGATGATGCTACGATCGTCAATCGAGATGTTCGTCCAGAGAGGGATCGTCCACGGCTGTTATTGACCCTGGAACACAACAAACTAGGAAAAGATGGGGTCACTGGTGTGGTGCCAGCCACAAAACCTCCGATGACAAAGTTAGAAAAGCTTAGAAAGTAGAAAGAAGATAAACCTTAGATGAGTATAATATTATGTAATTTTTCATCCCTTCTTCGGATCTTGTTTATGGGTATATATAGGTTATTTCAGTGCCCTTCTAGCCGTTGGTTCTGCCATTATGGGAGTATAATTGCTTGAGTTTGTAACGCTTGTGCAGGATGTTAAGTTGATAGGTACACCTTCAACGGTATTGACATTTATTGTTGCTTCCCGTAACGGCTGGTCTCGGTTGAAGGACGACGGTTGGGTTGTTCAGGCAACCCCCTCGTACTGTGCTGACAATGGGGTCGTTCTTATACATCGTCCATCAATGATGGACGATTATACATATTTCTCGGACCTATCACCAGTTATGCTCAATTTAAGAATGGAAGCTTATCTTTCTTCATAGTTGATGGTAAATTAGTTGGGCCATATATAGATTTTCTCATTCCTTCAGCATTATCATGGCAGTACATGAGATTTGAGTCTGATGGACACTAGAGAGTGTATGAATGGAAACAAGAGAGTTTAGAGTGGAAGGAAGTGGCTGATCTTCTCGCAGCAGATATTGGTAACTGTGGTTACCCTACAGTTTGCGGTGATTATAGTATCTGCACGAACGGCCAGTGTAGTTGCCCTGGACCCAAAAATGAAAGAAGCTATTTTAAGCAAATCAATGACAGCCGGCCTGAACGTGGGTGCTCCTTAGTTACTCCCTTGTCTTGTAAAGCTTCCATAAATCAGAACTTTTTAGAGCTCACGAACATCACCTCCGTAACTTTTAGAAATGACCTTGTAGCTGATTCAGAGAGTTGTAAACAGGCATGCTTAAAAAATTGTTTGTGCAAAGCTGCTATTTTCCAGAAGTACACTTGGAGTTCCTGGGTTGGGACTGCTACTTATCATTCCAGAATTTTTCACTGAAGCACGCGGAGGTGAAAGATAGTTATACGAGTACAGCATACATTAAGGTGCAGACTGTCCCACCAGAGCAGAAAAACCATGGAAAGAAAATAAATCAGTTTATAATATTAGTGGGATCCGGCATTGCATCTTTGTTTACTCTGTTTCTTTTAATTGGAATCTTCTTTCATTTGTTTCGGAAGAATAAAGATTCTGACGAAGCTGAGGAGTATTATTTAGATTGTGTACCAGGAATGCCAATAAGATACTCTTTTGCAGATTTGCAAGCAATGACAGAAAATTTCAAGAAGAACATCGGTGGAGGTGGATTTGGCACAATTTTTGAACGGACTCTAATTGATGGCACTAGAGTTGCTGTGAAGCGTCTACATGGCTTCAATCAAATCAAGAAGTCATTTCTAGCTGAGGTTGAGACAATTGGCAGCATTCATCATTTCAACTTGGTAAGATTGATTGGATTTTGTGCTCAAAGCTATCATCGACTTCTTGTTTACCCGTACATGTCTAATGGGTCTTTGGATAAATGGATTTTCCATAAAACTGATGGGTTTACTCTGGATTGGCATAAGAGAAAGAAGTTCATTCTAGACATAGCAAAGGGACTCACTTATCTCCATGTAGATTGCAGTAAAAAAATTGCTCACTTAGATGTCAAACCTGAGAATATCCTCTTAAATGAGAATTTTAATGCAAAAGTTGCAGATTTTGGTTTGTCTAAACTGATTGATTGAAACCAAAGCCAAGTTGTAACAACTATGAGAGGAACTCCTGGCTATTTGGCTCCAGAATGGTTGAGCTCGTTAATAACGGAGAAAGTAGATGTCTACAGCTTTGGAGTTGTGCTATTGGAAATATTGTGTCGATGGAAACATTTTGATCGTTCTCAATCCGAAGAAGCAATGCCTTTACTAGGATTTTTCAAGGAAAAGTTACAAAAGAAGCAACTATTGGATTTGGTTGATAAATATAGTGAAGATATGCAATTACATGGAGCAGAAGTTGTGGTTATGATGAGGGTTGCTGCTTGGTGTTTGCAAAATGATTTTACGAAGAGACCTTCCATGTCAATGGTTGTTAAGGTTTTAGAGGGTGTTGTGGATGTTGAAGAAAACATAGATTATAATTTCTGCAATCCACCTATTCCAAACCCAAGAGTAAGAGTCATGTATAGTGAAGTAAATGTTGGTAGTGCCACTGCTTTATTGGATTCAGTTTTATCAGGACCACGGTGACTATTGGCAAAAACATTTATCTTTGTTGCATGGTGAGTGAGCTAATCTGTTTTGTAATAAATTAATTTGTTCCAGTAGTGATTGAATTTCCTAGTTTCCAAATTGTGAGAGCAGGTTTGAACCCAAGTATGGCAATCGGCCCTGACTACTCTTTATCTTTGATACATTGTCACTTAATTTATATGATTTTGCAGCAAATATGTGTGCGACATACATTTGAAGGTGATACGTACTCAAATTTGAAATTTGTGAATTATAGATTAAATCTTTCATTTGCCATAATATATTTTTATTTTTATGAATCTTTAGTTAAGTATGTCTGACTTTCGCGAGTTCAGTTAATATTCCCAACCCTTCTCAAATTCACCAGTTGTTCGTTATCACTTATTTACTTATCACCATGCTCAAATTCTTCTGGTGTATGAGCTTAGAATGATAATGATGTTCTTTCGAGTCTTTGGTTTAGATGGGGCAAGAAAAGTAATTGGATTAGGTCGTTGGTCAGAGTCGTCAGACACGGTCAAATCCTCATTGTGTTCCTCTTGCGTAGCAGGTCTGTGTATCGTGTGAGAGGGCCGCAACGTGTCTGCTAGGCCAGAAAGTTAAGTAGTTTCACACCCTAGTCTCCCTCTTGCACAAAGGTGTGGAAGTCAGCGAGTCCATGCGTAAAGGGCACAATTATGGTGCCCCTGACCATGAAATAATTTCACCCAGCTCTTTCCCTCTATCTCCAAAATAAACTGGTCAAACTGCATACACGGTAATTCTAGATTACATGACTATGCAAGGTCAAGTATATACGTTACTTCCCGCGTCTTCCCCTATCAATACATCTCTTCAAAAATAATAAAAATGGTCGGGTAAATAAGTGTTTTTAAAAAATTTGTTGTTTAGCTATTTTAAAAATGTTTTGATTTTATTTTTATAGAAAATATAGAAAGCTTTAATAAACATTGGTTACTTTTTTTTTCATAATAATTTCTGAAAATACTTTCTAAATTAATGCTTTTAGAAATCAATTCTTCTTGGAAAAAAAAAAATTAATAATAAAATCAATTAGTATCATTTTAAGCTTTTAAGGTTGACCTGATCTTTTCTAAGTTTCTTCACGCAAAACGTGGTCAAATCTTTCTTTACTTATTGTGGGGCCCGTGGGCCTGGAAGTCTCGGCCCACCTTTAGGCTGGCCCAAGACCCATGCCGAGGAGTGATGGTTGTCCCAGGCAGTTGTCTAGGGGCTTTTAGCCCTCTGGGCCCACGCCGAGGACGCCCCCCTTCCTCGGCATCCCCGTCCTAATCCCAGGTGGGGGACAAACCCAGTACAGGTGGTCACATCCACACTTAATGCATCTACCTAACTCCCCTGGCAGTATTAATGCTGAGAGGACTCCTGAACAGCGCAACCTTGGGTGCTGCGACCCACAGTAAGGTGGGGAGCGTGGCTAATGGGACAGGTCCTTAAGCAGTGGTCTGGATGATCGACAGTTGGAAGGCTAGGATCGACCGAAGGAGATATATAATGCAAGGTGCCCTTCAGAATGAGGGGCTCCTCGGCCGTCCGAGGAGCAACCCCAAGCCAAGAAGAACGGGGCAAAGCCCCCTCGAAGGAAGAACGCTCCCGGAGAACCGGTGGCAAGCCTGTTAGCGCCAAACCCTTCGTCCCACTCTCTAAAGAAATGTATTGTTAGGGGATCTACGACAAAACGAGCCCCTACAATTGGCGCCGTCTGTGGGAAGGGTTAGTGCGCTGGCCGGTGTAACCGGCGATCGTTCTAAGCGGTCACTTCGCAGAAAGTAAAAAAAAAAAAAAAGAATCGCAGTAAAAAGAAGACTCAACAGCAAATAAAAAGAGAAGTTTTTTATTAGTTCATGAAAAGAAGATTACAAAATACAATCAGAGGCTCAGGCAGGCTTGTTTTACAAGCTTTATTACAAGCTAATCCTACAATCGGAGGCTCAGGCGGTCCGATTCTACAACTAGCTAGAGGGAGGGGAAAGTGTCGACCCGTGCTTTTATTAGCATCAAGAGAATGGGAGAACTTGACAATAAAAGCGAGGAAGGGGGCTGAGGCTGGCTCGCTTCAAGGCGGAAGCCTGAACAAAGTGAGGAGCAGATGCAGGGGCACCGGAATGTCCTCCCCCGTGATGTTTCCTTGATGCTCTCCAATCCTCCCGAGCGCTGGCCGTTGGAGACGGCAACACTCAGGCGCCAGCCATGACGTGAGTTCGCGTGTCTCCTCCACCGGAGGTGCGCTCCGGGGAGAGATGTTAGGTACTTCAACAACGTCCCACCTGGCCACCGCATACGGCACTGCCAGTGTTACGCCCGGACTCTGCCGCGCCGGAAGCCCAGTGGGGGCTGCGGCCACAGTGGCCCTCAACCCCATATCTCCCAACTTTGGTCACAATCCTGGCGGTGGTGTTAAAGGGGCTCAGAGGGGCGGAAGGACGTATTTCGGGTTGTGGTGGAAGGTCCATGGAATGAGGAGAAACATTCCCCCCAGAACGCCTTATATAGAGGGCGAAAACTGGTGGGAGTTGAGCCGCGCAGAATTCGAAGGGAGGATTGTCAAACAGAATTAATTCTCACCCAATTCCAAGGGGATTGCCAACCGCCGGATTCGTGTTAATTCACGAGGGCATTAATGAAAACGCGTCTCGCTCACCGAAACGTCAAGCGCGGGGCACGAAAGGCCAAGCGACGCCTCGAAAACTGAAAGATGGGGAACACGAACTGGAGGCGAGGTCAACGTCACGTGTGAGGCCACAATCCGACCTGAGGAAGAATAGCTCCCAGCAAACGATCCGGGGACATCGTTACACCAAAAGCAAAACTCTCGGATCCGAGGACGAGCTCCTACTAAAGAGCGTTGGACAGAACCAAGGAACTGCATGGTCCTCGGACTCAGTCCTATGGGGAAACTGACTGCTTCAGAAGGGCTAAGCACTAGACAGAACCAAGGTATTGCATGGTCCAAAGACTCAAACCTATGGGGAAACTAGCTGCTTAGCTGACCACTTCTCTTGAAGGCAGCAACTGTACCTAGGTCTTGCATGGTCCTCGGACCCAAGCCTACGGGGAGCTAGCCACTATCTTGAAGGCAGCAACTGTACCTAGGCCTTGCATGGTCCTCGGACCCAAGCCTACGGGGAGTTAGCCACTATCTTGAAGGCAGCAACTGTACCTAGGCCTTGCATGGTCCTCGGACCCAGGCCTACGGGGAGCTAGCCACTATCCTGAAGGCAGCAAATGTACCTAGGCCTTGCATGGTCCTCGGACCCAGGCCTACGGGGAGCTAGCCACTATCTTGAAGGCAGCAACTGTACCTACGCCTTGCATGGTCCTCGGACCCAAGCCTACGGGGAGCTAGCCACTATCCTGAAGGCAGCAACTGTACCTAGGCCTTGCATGGTCCTCGGACCCAAGCCTACGGGGAGCTAGCCACTATCCTGAAGGCAGCAACTGTACCTAGGCCTTGCATGGTCCTCGGACCCAAGCCTACGGGGAGCTAGCCACTATCTTGAAGGCAGCAACTGTACCTAGACCTTGCATGGTCCTCGGACCCAGGCCTACGGGGAGCTAGCCACTATCCTGAAGGCAGCAACTGTACCTAGGCCTTGCATGGTCCTCGGACCCAAGCCTACGGGGAGCTAGCCACTATCCTGAAGGCAGCAACTGTACCTAGGCCTTGCATGGTCCTCGGACCCAAGCCTACGGGGAGCTAGCCACTATCCTGAAGGCAGCAACTGTACCTAGGTCTTGCATGGTCCTCGGACCCAAGCCTACGGGGAGCTAGCCACTATCCTGAAGGCAGCAACTGTACCTAGGTCTTGCATGGTCCTCGGACCCAAGCCTACGGGGAGCTTGCCACTATCTTGAAGGCAGCAACAGAATCTTCTATAGGAGACTAGCTACTTACCGAAGAATTGAAGCACCAAGCCGACTATTTGGGGAAGAACCAACCAGCGGAAGGCCTTATGGGGTATGAGGGCCGTGGATATCAAAACCCTCCTCCCCGTTCAAGGGAACGTGCAGCAGGATTTTGAGGGGCTATTGTGGGGCCCGTGGGCCTGGAAGTCTCGGCCCACCTTTAGGCTGGCCCAAGACCCATGCCGAGGAGTGATGGTTGTCCCAGGCAGTTGTCTAGGGGCTTTTAGCCCTCTGGGCCCACGCCGAGGACGCCCCCCTTCCTCGGCATCCCCGTCCTAATCCCAGGTGGGGGACAAACCTAGTACAGGTGGTCACATCCACACTTAATGCATCTACCTAACTCCCCTGGCAGTATTAATGCTGAGAGGACTCCTGAACAGCGCAACCTTGGGTGCTGCGACCCACAGTAAGGTGGGGAGCGTGGCTGATGGGACAGGTCCTTAAGCAGTGGTCTGGATGATCGACAGTTGGAAAGCTAGGATCGACCGAAGGAGATATATAATGCAAGGTGCCCTTCAGAATGAGGGGCTCCTCGGCCGTCCGAGGAGCAACCCCAAGCCAAGAAGAACGGGGCAAAGCCCCCTCGAAGGAAGAACGCTCCCGGAGAACCGGTGGCAAGCCTGTTAGCGCCAAACCCTTCGTCCCACTCTCTAAAGAAATGTATTGTTGGGGGATCTACGACAAAACGAGCCCCTACACTTATATATATATATATATATATATATATATATATTGTTACAATGGTTGTGTTTTGTACATCTATATGTCAAAACCTATTTTCTTTTTCCCCTCTCTAACATTGCATAGTGAAATAGTGAAGATAAATGAAAGTATGAAAAAAAAATATAATCAGTAAAAAATGACATACTATCTAATGTTTTTTTAATTGAAATCATGATTTTAGTTAAAAAAATGTTTGTATGGTGTACATTAGTATTTATCATTAAAGTAATGAGAAATATTATATTCACAATATTTTCATAACAAATCTTAAATAACAAGTTGTTACGGGTTTTTATTAGTAAGATAAAAAATTAATTTTAGTTGTAAGTTCAAATTATAACTAAAAACAATTAACTACCTATTATTTTTTGTAAAAATATTGTGGGTATAGCAATTCCAAAATAATAATAACTAGTCGTTAACCCGTGCGGTGCACGGGTTTAGGATTTATCTCTTCTTTGAGTAGTTTTTGCTAAGAAACATGTAAATTCAAGCTTATAGAACATGTTTTTAGCATCCATAAAATTGCCACTAAGAAACATTACATATCTGAAACACACGGGCATTTAAAGTGGTTTGAGCTAATTAATACAAAGTTAGAACATCTATGTTTATAGATTATTTATGAACAAATAATTAGAAAGCTGGTATTACATTTTGAAATAAGATGATAGTATTACATTTTTAGATTGTAAATTAACACAAATCAAACAATTAGAAAACATAAAATCATCTTCCAAAGATAATCACATATTAGAAATTAGAATCATCTTTGAAATATGCATGCAAATGCTACAAGCACATGACGGAGCCCCAATATTTACTTTTCCTTTATTATCTATATGATGCGCCAATAAGAACATTATATGGCATTCAACCCAAGTACTAAAAATCATAAAGTAAAACTAACCATGCCCAAAATTATGGAATTGAATTAAGAACTTTTAGCACCAGAAACAAACCACATAACCATCAACAATATAAATAAAACCACATTTTCATCTTCATCTACAGAGAAGACCTTGATGGTACATAAAACTATAATTCCATTGACTTTTGGGCTAAGCATCAGCTGCATTATTAATATTGTTGTCATTATTAGAAAGATCCGAATGCCAAAGAAGTCATGATAATCTGAATTTTTATTTAGCACAGATTAGGTATATTCAAAAAATTTTAAAAAAAATTCGACTAAAGAATCGATTTTGACTAATTAGGAATTTTCAAAATGTCTTTTCAACTTAATTTGATTAATGTCTTGTGCATAAAAAATTTTAAGGACTACAATATCCAACATTCCATCGAAGTCATCAAGAAAAAGTAAGCCATAGAGTCATAATTTTTAAGGAATCCACATAAAACCCAAAAGCTTTACTATTTTCTTTTCCTAGCGCAAGATAAAGGAATATAAGAACTAATCAATAAGGGAGATTGAGAAAGCAATAATGGCAAAATAAAAAGAAGGGATGAATATAAAATTTTAACATTGCTTTACTAACCTTTTCCTCCTCAAGTGTTGTATCCAAACAAATCCAATCTTTCTTGAACTCCATTAGATCAAAGGTCAAATCCTTTCTTGTACAATTAAGATACTCAAAACTTCTTCAGGTTGTAAATTTTCCAACATTAAGCAAATTATAATTTAGCACCAAACAAATAAGATAAAGTAATGGAAATTTCTTTGCATTTCCATCCTTTTCATGATTCTTGATTCTAGGCAAATCAAAGTATCCATATGACACTGCTTGAATTAAACATGAAAGATCTAATTTCTTCCAATTAACTGTGCTTTCACCACAAAAAAAAAAAAAAGGATTAAAAAATTGGTTGTTTGTGGCAGAACAAAATATATTCTACTAAAGTATCAATTGAACCACTAAACTCCTTCATCTCACTATGAAGCTTTTTTTTTTTTTTTTGATAAGTAAACTATGAAAGCTAATAACATTTATTATTCAAATATTTGCAACTATGAATTTTCACAAAAAAAAAAAAAAAAAAAAAAAACTTAACAATAATGCTAGTGGTCAGACAGTTCATTACATCTCACTCACTGGCTATGATAGTTCATTGTTGTCTAATTTAAAGGTATGCGAGTGCTTGAGGTCAACTACACATCCAATAGATCCAATTTCTATTGAAAATATCAACTACATCTTACATGAAATTCACCTCATGGAATTCACTTGAACTAAAAGCAGCCAAAACACCAAAAATTCTACAAAATCCTGTTAAGTACCTACAAAGAACAAAAATAAGGAGCTAATTAATACTGGAACCTTCACTTGCTAACCCAACAGTTTTTTAGTGTAAATATGCTTATTAACAGAAACAAAGCAATACTAAAAAACAACAGAAACAAAGCCCCATAAGCACAATTAGAAATTTTCTGAAAACCCCTATTTATCGATGGCAAACCAAAGCCCAACCACGCAGCCAAAGAAACCCACAGCCACAAACTAACAAAATTCTATGAACAATTGAAGAGGAGAGAAAGAGCAATATATAGAAAATAATATTAAAGCAAATTAAGGAGTGAGGGGATTCTTACCTTGATTCGAGAGATGTGATGGTGAGAACTGAGAAACGATGGAGGGGCAGAGAGCTAGTACACCTCCTTCTTCTCTTAGTGGTATGGCTCATTAGCAATCACAACAGCATGGTCAGCTTAAGGCTGGCTTTGTAACATGCTAGAATGGTTGAAAAAGTGAACCAAGATAATGAGAAGCCAGATATTCCTATTGACCTGCCTTCCATGGATCTATGGTCAAATCCATGCATCCAATTTTCTATAAAAGCTCTTACTGGAATAGGCGTTGACAGTCCCAAAGGCACAAAATTATCGCAGGTATTAAACAATAGCCAGTATCACCTCTCAATATGGATTTAGGTGATTTATGGAGGGACACGTGCATAGAATTTGCTGTAAAAACTCTAACTGGTGCAATTCCAGTATTCTGGTGATAAAGAGGTTTTTCAAAAAATATGATTGGGAGGTTTCCTGCTTTGAATTACAGAACAAAAAGGATTTGTTGCTGGAGATCAGGAGTTACAGCAGCACAAAATTTTTTTTTTTTTTTTTTTTTGGTAAGTTACAGCAGCACAAAATACATAATAAAAAAACCAGAGAGACCAATGAACTCCTTTAGGGCATCCCTTAAAGGTAGATCAGCGACTACAAAGAGTAAAGATCATCTATAAGACAGAATATTGTTCAGATTTATGCATTTTGCAGCAAAAAGTTGCATTGTTTTTCCTCAAATCCAGCCTAAAGACCCATAAAAAAAAAGTCAAAAAAAAAAAAATTTAGAGAAAAGAAAAAGAGGAAATACCTTCAAATTAGTAGAGATTTAGAATCTAAAACTTGATCACTTACCGTTGCTGGGAAGAGATTGTCTCAAATGGGAGTGGAGGCAGAGGAGAAGGATATGCGGCTAGGGCTTTTAGTTTTGGGGTTTCCTTGCATATGAGTATTTTTTAATTTTTTTTTTTTTTTTAAATATTGTGCTGAGTTTCTGCACATGATTGTTTTTAATTTTATTTTATAAATATTGTACTGACCTGAAAAATTATGAGAGTTTCAAAGATTTCAATGTTATATATATAATAATAATAATATATATAAATAATAAATAAATAAATAAAAAATCTTAATATCAGCATGATATCGATGTGAAACTTGGCACATACATCAGCAACAACCCACACACGTCCAGATCTGGAGTATAAGAGTCATCCCCTCCCCATTTCTTCATCTACTTTACCTTCCTTCTAGCACCGTGTGTTACAGACAATGGGTATAAGCTGGGTTTGGTGTGGTGTTCTTCTTTACCTTGTTCTTTTTCTAATACCTTTTTCCAACTTAGTGACAGCTCTGCCTCAGGATTATCTTAAAGCAAGCCCCTCTAGTTCATGGAACAACAGTCTCTCTGCTCCCGATTCTGTCAAGTTCAGAGACGGGTCAACCGTAAGAATCATCCTTACCAGTGGATCCTCTGGCCTAGTATTTGCTTGTGGCTTCTTCTGTAATCAAACCTGCAAGGATTATCTCTTCGCCATTTTTTTTCTGTATATTGACAAAGTTGGCATGGGCAAGGTTCGCGAGGATGTTGGTCCGCGGGTTGTATGGTCTGCTAACCAAAAGAATCCAGTCAGCGTTAACGCGACTTTGCAGCTCAGTTCAGAAAGAGGGTTGGTATTGCAGGATGCTGACGGAACTATAGCTTGGTCAACTAACAGCAGCAGCAAATCTGTGGCTGGCATAAACATGACTAACGCAGGCAACCTCATACTCTTGGATGAAAATGACGAAGCAAGTTGGCAGTCTTTTGATCACCCAACCGACTCACTGGTTTTTTAGCAAACTTTGGATGCAGGGCAGAATCTCACTAGTGAAGGAGGATTATTTTCACTCTCTGTCAATGCTGAAGAGATGTTATTTTCCTTCGATTCTAATCCTCCAATAACCTAATACTCAGATGGTTCTATTTTTCTCAATTTTGACATCTACGACTACACGCCAGTTTCTTTAGAAGTTTATAGTGGAAGGTTAGGTTTCCCTCCATATGTATCTTGGTATGAATATGATGACCGTCCATTGCAGAATTTTCAATATGTCAGATTAGGGGCTGATGGACATTTGAGAGGGTATGCGTGGCAAAAACAGAGTTCAGAATGGAAGGAAGTTGATCCTCTCAAAGAATATATTGATTTCTGCGATTACCCAATGGCATGTGGCAATTATGGTATTTGTAGAAATGCCCAGTGTAGTTGCCCTGTTCCTAAATCAATAAATGGGACAACCTATTTCAAGCTAACCAATGACAGTCTGCCTGAACGTGGGTGCTCCCTTTCTCCCTTGTCTTGTGAGGCTACCCAAAATCAACTATTTTTAGAGGTCCAGAACGTCACTTACTTTAGTTCTGGAAGAGTGCTCCGAAATACACACTTAGAAGGTTGTAAGCAGGCATGCTTAATAAGTTGTTCATGCCAAGCTGCTTCTTTACAATACTACAGTTGGAGTTCTGATAGGAATGACGAATCCAGTGACATCGTGACAGTGAAGTCTTTCAGTGACGATGCTAGACAAGACAGACGAAGGCATGCTTGGACGAGCATATCTTATACTCACGTCACTGACGAGGAAAACACAATACATTCATTACAGCACAATTAAGTTAAGAACGGTTATAGAGCCAACTGTATGAGCCGTTGTAGCACATTAAAGTCACATTACAACCAGACCAGACGTTACGAGGAGGAGCATTAAGACCTCCATAACTACTCCAACGGCTAGAAGCCATGAAGGTATACATATAAAACCCTCTCATTATCAAGAACAAGGGACATACACAAACACACTAAGGGAGAACTATTATTTCTTGCATTCTCCAATTTCTCTGAGATTTCTTTGCATACTAACTTTGGCATCGGAGGCGTGGTGGCAGGCACCACACCGGTGACCCTTCCAGGAGGCTGCAGGTTGGCTTCATCCGACCACATTGACTGACGAGTTCACGCTCCATCAGTTTGGCGCCGTCTGTGGGGACGACATTTTTTCGCATTCAGTCGCGAAAAGGTAGTTTCCTCTCAAATACTTATTTCAGATGGAGTCCAATCAAGAATCCGCAGCCTTGTCGCAGCAAATTCAGGCCCTTGCAGCTACCGTCGAAAAATTGTCCAAACAAAATGAGGAAATGAAGCAGAGACTTCAGCAGGAAGAGAATAGGTCCAAGGGAAATCGGGATGACGAAGGGGATAGCCATAGAAGAATCGACCATCGAAGGCCTACCACTCCAACCGAGCAGAACTCGGATCTACTCCAGGAGATGAGGAAGGAGATGGACGAGCTTAGGAACGCCATCAAAGAAAAAACTGAACGAAGTGTGGACCGACTGGTCAGGGCAACAGATTCGCCATTCACTGCGGCCGTCCTCGACTGTCCAGTGCCGTCAAAATTTCGGCTGCCCCAACTTGAGCCGTTCGACGGGTTAAAAGATCCCCAGGATCATCTTAACACATTTAAGACGACCCTGGGACTCCAGCAGCCCCCAGACGAGATCTTGTGTCGTTCCTTCCCAACCACTTTCAAGGGAGCCGCACGAGAATGGTTCACAAAGCTGCCCACATCGTCCATCGATACCTTCGAACAATTGAGCAATGCCTTCCTGCGTCACTTCATTGGAGGACAACGACCAAAGAGAACCGCGGATCACTTACTCACCATCAGGCAGGGAGAGAAGGAAACTTTGAGGTCATATGTGAAACGTTTCACTCGGGAGACGCTGGAAGTAGACGAGGCTGATGACAAGGTGCAGCTAACGACCTTCAAGGCGGGGTTGAGAACCAGAGAGCTCGTCTCGTCACTTGCAAAAAATCCCCCGAAAACAATGGCTGAAATGCTCCTCAAAGCACAGAAGTACATGAACGCGGAAGACGCGCTGGCCGCCATCAGGGACATTGAGAGGCCAGGAGACAAAGGTAGAAAGGAAGACGACCGTAGGGGGCAAAAACGCGAGCGTCCAGATCGCCGAATCAGTGACGGAGTCAGAGGAAAAGATGATAAGAATCCTCGAATGGTAAAATTTACTCCTCTTGTTATGCCTGTTGACAAAATTCTAACGCAGATTAAAGACGAGCATTACTTGAAGTGGCCACGGCCCTTGCATTCGTCTCCTAATGTCCGTGATAAGAACAAGTACTGCCGGTTCCACAAAGATCATGGCCATTACACCGAGGACTGTCGGGACCTCAAAGAGCAGGTAGAGGAGTTGATACGAAAGGGGAAGTTGCAAAAATTTGTAAAGAAGGGTGAGTATAGTAAATTTCGGGAAGGGAGCAAAGGCCAGCCTGAAACTTCGTCAAGAGGGAATGACCGTCAGTCGCAACCTCCTCAAAATGTGGTCGGGGAGATACAGACGATCACAGGGGGACCCGTCACCGGAGGTTCGTTCAGATCACTTCAAAAAGCATACCAACGTCAGGTGAACAGCGTCCACACGATTCCCCCGTTGAAGCAGAGACGAACCGATCAAGACATGACTTTCAACGAAAACGACGCAAGGGGAGTGAAGCAGCCTCACAATGACCCCCTGCTCATAATGCTTACCATAGAAGGGTTTAACACAAAAAGGGTCCTCGTGGACAATGGAAGTTCTGCTGACATCATTTACTTCCCTGCATTTCAACAATTGAAGCTAGACCCCAGAAGGCTACGTCCTTTCGATTCCCCCCTCGTCAGTTTCAGTGGTGACAGGGTCTACCCCAAGGGCATAGTCACGTTGACAGTGACAGTGGGGACATACCCGAAGCAACTGACCCGTCAGCTGGATTTCTTGGTAGTGGATTGCCCCTCCTCATACAACGTCATCATTGGGAGACCTGCCCTCAATAAGTGGAAGGCGTCCACATCTACCTACTGCTTAAAGGTAAAGTTCCCCGTGGAGAACGGGGTTGGTGAAGTTAAGGGAGACCAAGTCTTAGCTCGGGAATGCTACCAGGCTGTGTTGGCCGCAAAGGAAAACCACACCTGGATAATTGAAGAGAAGGAGGAGGAAAAGGTAGAGGCTTTAGAAACAGTGCAACTAACCGAGGAAGAAACAGCCAAAACAACCAGGATAGGGACGACCTTAAGTCCCGAGATGAGAACAAAGCTCGTCCAGTTTCTTAAGCAAAACCTGGATGTATTCGCCTGGAGCCATGACGACATGCCAGGTATATCCCCGGAAATCATCCAACACAAGTTGAATGTAGACCCAGAGAAGAAGCCCGTCAAGCAGAGACGAAGAGTCTTCGCACCAGAAAGAGATCAGGCAGTCGCTGACGAAGTTAAGAAGCTCTTGACTGCAGGTTTCATCAGGGAAGTGTACTATCCAGACTGGCTGGCCAACACTGTTCTGGTGAAGAAAGCAAATGGGAAGTGGAGGATGTGCGTGGACTTCACGGACCTGAACAGGGCCTGCCCGAAGGATAGTTTCCCCCTTCCAAGAATAGACCAGCTGGTAGACTCCACAGCCGGGCACAAGCTATTGACGTTCATGGATGCTTTCTCAGGGTATAACCAGATAAAAATGGCGGACGAGGATGAGGAGAAAACGGCCTTTATCACCAGCCAAGGCCTCTATTGCTATAAGGTAATGCCTTTCGGACTAAAGAATGCAGGCGCTACTTATCAGAGATTAGTGAACAGAATGTTCAGCAGGCAGATAGGTAGGAATATGGAGGTCTACGTGGATGACATACTCGTCAAGAGCAAGGAAGAACTTACCCATTTGGACGACCTCAGGGAAACGTTCGCCACTCTCAAACAATACCAAATGAAGCTGAATCCGAGTAAGTGTGTTTTTGGTGTAGCCTCAGGAAAGTTCCTGGGATTTATGGTATCCCAGAGAGGAATAGAAGCAAATCCGGAGAAGGTTCAGGCCATAATCAACATGGCGTCGCCCAAGACCGTCAAGGAGGTCCAAAAGCTCACGGGACGGATCGCCGCCCTCAACAGATTCGTCTCTAGAGCAACGGATAAATGCCTCCCCTTCTTCAAGACCCTGAAGCAGGCCTTTGCCTGGACTGACGAATGTGAGGCAGCTTTCCAAGAGCTCAAACGCTACTTGAGCAATCCACCTCTACTAAGCCCGTCAAAAGAAGGTGAGAACTTGTATCTGTACCTAGCTGTTTCGCCTACAGCCGTCAGCGCAGCCCTGATCCGAGAAGAAAACCGAATACAACTCCCCGTTTATTATATCAGCCAAGCCTTCCAGGGGGCTGAGTCCAGGTACCCAAAAATCGAAAAAATCACGTTCGCGTTGATAATTGCCTCACGCAAGCTCAGGCAGTATTTCCAGGCAAATCCAATCTGGGTAATGACGGACCAACCTATCAAGAAGTCCATGAGCAAGCCCGAAGCAGCAGGGAGAATGGTCCAATGGGCGATTGAACTTAGCCAGTTTGATATAGAATACCATCCCAGGGCGGCAATTAAAGCACAGGCTCTGGCAGACTTTATCGCTGAGTTCACCCTTCCGGATGAACAAAACCCTGCCAATAAGGGTAAACCTTGGGTAATTCAGACCGACGGTTCGTCGGCCCAAAAGCGGGGAGGAGTAGGGGTCGTCATAACCACCCCTGATGGAGAGGTATTGAAGTATGGAGTTCAGTTGAAGTTCCCGGCGACTAACAACGAAGCCGAGTACGAAGGGATTCTGACGGGGTTGAGGCTAGGGAAAGTGTTTGGAGCCAAGACCCTGTTAGTCCAGAACGACTCAAAGCTAGTAATTGGGCAGATCAAGGGAGAATACGAAGCAAAGGAAGAAAGAATGCAGAAGTACCTCAGGTTGACAAAGCACTTGACTCAAGAATTCGAAGAGGTAGAGTTCGTCCAGATTCCCAGAAGCCAGAATATGGCAGCAGACGAAGTGTCAAAGATAGCATCGTCAGAAGGAACGGGGTCAAATGCAGACTTGATGATGGAAGTACAGAAAAGCCCCAGCATAGAAGAAGTTCCAACCTTCGCAATCCAGAACACAAGTAGCTGGATGACGCCCATTGTATCCTTTCTTCGGGATGGGCACCTCCCTCAAGACTCAAATGAAGCCAGGAAGATCAAAAAGAGGTCTGCTAGATTCACAATTCTTAATGACACCTTGTACAAGAGGGGCTTCTCCATGCCCTACTTAAGGTGTGTGAACGAAGAAGACGCTGAGTACATCCTAAGAGAGGTCCACGAAGGGATCTGCGGAGATCACGCAGGCCCTAGATCCTTGGTAAGCAAAATTATGCGAACAGGTTATTTCTGGCCTACTATGCAGGTGGACGCAATGGAGTTCGTCAAGAAGTGTGACAAGTGCCAGCGATTCGGGAATGTTCAACGACTGCCAGCCGAAAGACTGACGACGATAGCGTCCCCATGGCCATTCGCACAGTGGGGAATTGACATCGTCGGCCCATTCCCCTTGGGCAAAGGCCAGGTAAAATTCTTACTCGTCGCTATAGATTACTTCACAAAATGGGTTGAGGCAGAGCCACTGGCAACTATCACTGAAGCAAAGATCCGGAGCTTCGTATGGAGGAACATAGTCTGCAGGTTCGGGATTCCAAGGACGATCATATCAGACAACGGACGACAGTTCGACTGCCAAGGCTTCAAGGACTTCTGTTCTGGACTAGGCATCAAGAACCATTTCTCATCGCCAGGCCATCCTCAAGCAAATGGACAGACAGAAGTGACGAATCGGACTCTACTCAAAATCATAAAGACGAAACTGGATGATGCAAAGGGTTCTTGGCCAGACGAACTACCCAACGTCTTGTGGGCATACAGAACAACCGCGAGAACCCCGACGGGAGAGACCCCGTTTAGACTTACTTACAGAACTGAAGCAGTGATCTCGGTCGAAGTCGGAGTAACCAGCACCAGGCGGGAGATGTTCAGCGAGGAAGACAATGACGATCGTTTACGAGTCAACCTGGATTGCCTAGACGAAGTCAGAGATAAAGCCTGCAACAGAATGACGGATTACAAGAAGAAGATGACAGAGTATTACAATAAAAGGGTGAAGCTCCGACGACTCAACATCGGCGACCTCGTCCTACGTGAAGTAACACTGGCGACCAAGAACCCAACTCAAGGGAAACTTGGCCCCACATGGGAAGGACCGTACCGGGTTGTTCATTACTCCAGACAGGGAAGCTATCACCTTGAAACTCTGGACGAACAAAGACTCCCGAGACCATGGAACATTGAACACTTAAAGAAGTACCATCAATAGACGTAACAATCAAATGTACTTGTTATCAAAATCAATAAAGAATCCATTCAGCTGATATTATTCTGTGAGCAGGTCTATGCAACCGAAGGTAACTGACGAAGGCAATATCCCTAACAAGGGTGTAAGCCACGAAAAGCCAAAAATGGCTAAAGTAACAAGATTCCGCCTTGACGGATGTAAGTTACTGACGATGACTAAAATCCCTAAAAACGGGTATAAGTCACTAAAAGCCAGAAATGGCTAAGTAACAAAATTCCGCCTTGACGGATGTAAGTTACTGACGAAGGCAATATCCCTAACAAGGGTGTAAGCCACGAAAAGCCAAAAATGGTAAAGTAACAAGATTCCGCCTTGACGGATGTAAGTTACTGACGATGACTAAAATCCCTAAAAACGGGTATAAGTCACTGAAAGCCAAAAATTAACAAAATTCCGCCTTGACGGATGTAAGTTACTGACAAAGGAAATATTCTAAACAAGGTAACAAAATTCCGCTTTGACGGATATAAGTTATCGACGAAGATATAAAAGAATGGCAAAATATCACGACGAAGATAATTACTTCAAAAAACAGGTAAGTGATATTAAATTAAAAGCCTGAAATAGGCTGAGTCATCATTTTATTTTACAACTGAAAGCCCATAAACACTAGGCCAAAAATCTTTCCTGTTGTTCCCAAAATAGACAGAAGGTAAAATTGTTCAAAAATTAGATTTACATAACTGCCCAAAAAATGAAGGGCATCCCAAAAAAGAAGGAAAGAAAGAAAATTTTTCTAAGTATCAGGCTCGGGTAGAGGCATCGTCATCAGGAGCGTTCTCATGGGCATCACCACCAGCAGGAACCTCTCCAGGAGTTTCAGTTTGAACAGCAGAAGGAGGAGCGGCCTCGTCAGCGGCCATCTCTTGATCCACTTCCTCTAAATCCAGAGTGTCCATGTTTACTCCGGAAGGATGCTTGGCGAGGTATCTCCTAAGGAGCTCGAAGCCTTTGAAATACCAGCTGAATAGGACGGTCTGATACTCGTCCGTAGTCTGGAAGGCCTCTACAGACCTCGCAGCAATAGTCTTCAGACTTTCTTTGGCATTCAGAAGCTGCTCGTCCTTCTCCGAAGTCAGCTGACGCTCAACCCTCAGGTCGTTGTTCAAAACTTTAACTTTCTCCTTTAAAGAGGTGGCCGCGTCCATAGAATCAACAAGATTCTTCTTCAGCTCCGAGTTCTCCTTCTCCAAAGCTTCCATCCTAGAGGTTAAGGATGCCACCCTTGCTTCTTGTGTAAGATGCTCAGAGGTAATGTGAATGCTTTCCCCCAGCACCTGGAAAGGAATTTGAGGACGTTGTTAAAAAAAAAAAAAAAAAAAAAAAATCTTTTTAAGTACAGAGAACACTCTACCTGGACGAGTCTCTGAATGTGACGAGAGGCGACGTCATTGAAAGACACACCAGAGAAGACCTTAAAGTCATCCGCCGTCAACATCTCGTGAGCCCTGTCCACGGCCAATCTCTCGTCATCCCATATTGTGGACGACCGTGGATCAGTTTTCTCCTTCCCTGATGTCCGCTGCTTCTTCGAGGCCGGAGTAGGGATCTCCTCAATGGAGGTAGCCGGAGATGCCGTCCTCGTCGGTTCAGTGACGGGGACTATGGCGTTGACGGGGACATTGGTGCTGGCAGAAGTGGTCATTCCCTTGACACGCACTGCTTTCTTCCCGATGCTGGATAAAGGCTCGTCCTTCTTGTCTCTCATCTTTGCGTACATGTCCTTCTTGAACTTGGTCGTCATTTCTGAAAGAAGGGAATGGTTAGGAAAAAGTCCACATGCATAAAGGAAGTAAAGCTCGACGAGGTTAGTACTTACTTTTCTTGCCTTCAATTCCTATTGAACGAAGAACGTAAGGGGACGGATCTGGCCCGAGGTGATAAAAGGCCAAAGTGTGTGGGTTGACGAGGTCGTCCCAGCTCTCTATCGTCTGGGCGTATCCAATGGCGGTCTCAACGCGCTCTTTATGCCTGCTCTTGAGCTTAGGCCGTCTCTTAACTACACACAGCAAGGAGCAAAGGGGTCAGCAACATCACACAGCAAAAAAAAAAAAAAAAAAAAAGAAAACTGAAAATGACGAATAGAAAGACTGACGCACCTAAAGCCGGGGTTCCCCACCGACGATGCAACCTTGGTACATCACCCCAATCCGCGCTGGATTGAGTCTCAAAATCGTCCCCCGACACAAAGAAAAACCTGGATTTCCAGTACCTGAAGGACGAAGGCAAACCCCTGACGATCCTAGTATCCCTCGTCCAGGGAACTAACTCATAATACCCATACTCCTTGGACTCTTTCAAGCGATATAGATATGTCAGTTCATCTATCCTGATCATATCTCCATTAGCAGCCAACCATATCTCCATACAGTTCACCACTATTCTCCACGAATTGGGCATGAGCTGCCCAGGAGCAATGCCAAAACGATCCAAAAGTTCCATCAGGAACGGATGGACGGGGAATCTAAGCCCGCAGGTAAAGGCTGACTCATAAAAACACACCTCACCCGGAAAAAAATGGCAGGCCCTATCCTCGGTACTAGGTAGACGGACGCGAACCCTTGCTGGAAATTGAAACCTATCCTTGAATCTAGCCACACTATCTGTGTCCAAACCACACGCCTCCCCGAGGGCGTGAAAAGCCCTAACCTCACGAGGGGAAGAGACGACTGAACCCCCCTCCGCTGGATCACCGTTCGACGATAATCCAGTCTCAAGGTCGCTAGACCTAACTTCAGACATCGTTTCTCCCTCTCTCACAAGACCCTCGAACCAATCAACCGATTGACGAAGCAAAGGCAATAGATCAGCCAATGCAACGCCCAAACAGTTACCCTCAAAAACAAAATTTTCTAAATATGGGAAATTCCCCAAAGACCCTCCTAATCGCGCAAATAGGAAGGAAATTGAGGGGCAATCTATCCTAACTTCAGAGCTACGGACCATGGAAATGCAAAAAACACAAGGGAAGATGACACTTGCTAAAAAACCCAAAAAGAAAAGAAACCGAGTACGTAAGAAAGGAAAAAGGAAGAATCAGAAACCACAGCAAAACAGAAGAGAAAAGGAAAAACGCAAAAAAGGCAAAGAAAAACATACCTTAGAGCAGCGGCGAACGGTGCACCGGTCTGAAGAAGAATGGCAGAAGGAAGCTCACCAAGGGACACTCAGCAGGAGTTTTTGTTTGGGAGATGAAAAGGTACGAAGAGGAGAAGTTTTTAACCTAAAAACTAAGGCAACTGAAAAACGGCGGGAAACCCAAGGGTCACAAAAATGACCCCACCAATCCACACCCAACACGTGGCAACCACGCAGAAAAAGCCATCACTGCGCAGTTAATGCGGCACAGAAGCCCAACAGGCACTTTTTGGCCCAGGAGACTTTCCATCTTCCACGGCCAACATGACATGTCATGACGACCATGGAATCCGGGGGCAACTGATAGGAATGACGAATCCAGTGACATCGTGACAGTGAAGTCTTTCAGTGACGATGCTAGACAAGACAGACGAAGGCATGCTTGGACGAGCATATCTTATACTCACGTCACTGACGAGGAAAACACAATACATTCATTACAGCACAATTAAGTTAAGAACGGTTATAGAGCCAACTGTATGAGCCGTTGTAGCACATTAAAGTCACATTACAACCAGACCAGACGTTACGAGGAGGAGCATTAAGACCTCCATAACTACTCCAACGGCTAGAAGCCATAAAGGTATGCATATAAAACCCTCTCATTATCAAGAACAAGGGACATACACAAACACACTAAGGGAGAACTATTATTTCTTGCATTCTCCAATTTCTCTGAGATTTCTTTGCATACTAACTTTGGCATCGGAGGCGTGGTGGCAGGCACCACACCGGTGACCCTTCCAGGAGGCTGCAGGTTGGCTTCATCCGACCACATTGACTGACGAGTTCACGCTCCATCAAGTTCCTTTATAGGGGATTGTCATATACTATCCGGAATTTTATCACTGAAGAGAGGTGACAGAAACGTTACTGAATATATTCCTGCCGCTTCCATCTACATCAAAGTGCAGAATCTCCCAAGGGTAATTCCTTCCTCAGGGAGAAAGAAAAGAAATCGGTTTGTAATAGTATTGGGATCCAGCCTTGCATCTTTGTTTGGTCTGTTTCTTTTAATTGGAATCTTAATTCTTTTGTTTAGGAAGAATAATGATTCTGACGAAGCTGAGGAGTATTATTTAGATCATGTAATAGGAATGCCCACAAGATATTCTTTTGAGGATTTGCAAGCCATGACAAAGAATTTCAATAAGAAGCTCGGTGGAGGTGGGTTTGGCACAGTTTTTGAAGGGACTCTAATTGACGGCACTAAAGTTGCTGTGAAGCATCTTAATGGTATTAATCAAATCAAGAATTCATTTTTAGCTGAGGTCGAGACAATTGGCAGTATTCATCGTTTCAACTTGGTAAGATTGATTGGGTTTTGTGCTCAAAGATCTCATAGGCTTCTTGTTTACGAGTACTTGTCTAATGGGTCGTTGGATAAATGGATTTTCCATAAAACCCTTGAGTTTAATTTGGATTGGCATAGGAGGAAGAAGATCATTCTTGACATAGCAAAGGGACTCACCTATCTCCATGAAGATTGCAATAAAAAGATTGCTCATTTAGATGTAAAACCTGAAAATATTCTCCTAGACGAGAATTTTAATGCAAAAATTGCTGATTTTGGTTTGTCTAAATTGATTGATCGTGACCAAAGTCAAGTTGTAACAATCATGAGAGGAACTCCTGGCTATTTGGCTCCAGAATGGTTGAGCTTAGTAATTACAGAGAAAGTAGATGTGTATAGCTTTAGAGTAGTATTGCTGGAAATATTGTGTGGACGGAGACATTTTGATTGTTCTCAGCCTAAGGAAGCAATGCATTTGCAGGGACTTTTCATGGAAAAGTTACAGAAGAAGCAGTTGTTGGACCTGGTTGGTAAGTACTGTGAAGATATGCAATTACATGGAGCAGAAGTTGTGGATATGATGAGGGTTGCTGCTTGGTGTTTGCAAAGTGATTATTCAAAGAGGCCTTCCATGTCAATGGTTGTTAAGGTCTTGGAGGGTGTCATGGATGTTGAAGAGAAGATTGATTATAACTTCTGCAATCCACCTATTCTAAACACAGGAGCAAGAGTCATGTATCCAGAAGTAAATGTTGGTGGTGCCACTACTTTATTGGATTCAGTTCTATCAGGACCACGGTGACAATTGCCAAGAACTTTTATTTTTTTCGTATGAAGAATGAGGTAATCTCAGTTCTAATAAGTTCCTTCCCGTAGTGATTGAATTTTCTAGTTTTCCAAATTGTTGTAGCAGCTTTGAACTCCTGCCTGGCAGTTTCCAGTACTTCTCAATCTGTAACATGTTTGTCACTCAATTTATTTGATGTTGCTAGATACCATATATTTGAAGGTGATATTTATGATTATTGAATAAATCTCTTATTTGCTATAATTTGTTTGTTTTTTAATTTAAATTTAAATAATCATTAGTTAAGTATATCTAATGTTCGCAAGTTCTGTAGTGTTTCATTATCAGTTTTTAACTTCACCTGGCTCAAATTCATCTGGTTTGGATGAGCTTAGGATGATAGAGGTGTTCTTTTTGAGACTTTGGTTTGGATGGGGGCAAAAAAAATCTAGAATTTGTTTACATTCCACCATTCATGTAAGATTTACAATGTAGACTAAACAAATGGGTATAATTATGTACAATTTACATAAATATTAGATGTTAACCAATAATTTTCCTTTCATGAAATTCGCAGAGTGAGGATAGAGGACCAGTCCTCTCTCAGACTACCCATACTATGGGTAAATTTACATTTCAAAATCAAACCTTTTCATCAGGAGACAGGAGGTCAAACTCAAGACTAGTAAGTAGGCAATATGGTGTAGTCATCTTCACGTCAGAATTGTATACAAGACTAATGAAGCGGAGAGGATCATGTTTAATACCTCATTCCCTTGTAGTTTCCCTCCTGCACAAACGTGTAGACTGGTCTGTTGAGCCAGGTAGACCGTGTGAGAGGGGCATAAAATGTCATTGGATCTTCCTCTTTATTTCTTAAATAAACTGGTCAAACTTTAGACACATTGGAATCCTATATTATATGACTATGCAAGGTCAAGTACATATACATTAGACCTTCTTTACTTTCCCTTAGATATATAGCTTCTTCCACTATCAACACGTGCCATTGGAAATCACGGTACCTTTGAAGTTTAACTTACTCTCTATTATGTAAGTTTGAATTGACACTAAACCTCATTCTTAACTTTTAATAATATTTAAAAAATAAAAACTGTTACTATGGTATAAACTATCATAAGCGGTATCACACGTATCAACTAAAAATAAAAACTGTTACTATGGTATAAACTATCACGGTACCTTTTAGTATAATTTGTTACTAACAATATGTCCGGAGGTATGAGCATCGTCTTCAAATCAATGGGATGAAATTAACTATTATCCATGTTGATAGGAAAAAAAAAATTAAATAAATAAATATTTCCTTGCTGGAAACTAAGGAAGTATATTCAAATTGAATCTGTTAGGTATAATTGTGTAGGGCAAGGCTTAGATCAAGTGCATTTAGTGCAATGGGTCCATTGAGATGATGACACGAATTCAAAAGTGAACACATATTATAATTATCTCAACAGGTCCAGTGCAACTAGACACTAGATCCAAACCCTTATAATTTGGAATGTTCTTTCTTCTTATACACAGATTTACCTGTCTATTTTGCATTTAAACTCAACTAATTTGTTCAATATACAACATCTCTTTTCCTTTTTTTTTTTTTTTTTCCTCCGTATTCATATTAGCATATTACAAAGGCACTAATTAATCTTGCTAGAATATGAGCCTCTGTCACTGTGCTTGCATTAATACGAGACACCATGCTTTATCACCTATTAAATGTCAAACCAACATAGAGAGTAGCCGCACCTAATTAAAAAGCATTAGACACTTACAAGGTGACATTAAATTTTTGCATATTTCATCAACATATTAAACAGTGTCTAATGTCTATGTAATTGATCTTATGTAGGTACAACATCGCTTCAGTAAATTTTCAAGTTTTTGTTGTATCTTTTAGCAATTTACTTCTTTATAGAGATTCAGCTACTTGCTTCATTACGCAATCTTGCATATAAGTTGAGAAGTCCCACAGCTTTTGTGAAGGAAAACGCATTAGTATACTTACTAGTCTCCGTTTGAGATGACTCGCACACATTATTTTGCTAATATAAAAATTGTCTGCATAAAACCTTGTCTTCAAAATTAGCCCCATCAAACTACCTTTAGTAAGACTGCTGATGAGCACTGACTTGTTCAAACTTCAAACTTGCGGGAGATGTTTGAGTATCAATCAAAGATACCTCTTTTATGGAACACTTCTGTAGAAGCCTAGAACTGGCAACCTCAACAAAAGACTTCTAATCATTCATAACATTTATATTTTATTATTACACTACTCTTAGGCAAACAATATATGACTTTTTCTACAACATAATGTATACTTTTTCTTTGTAACTTCCTAATAATGCATACAACCAGTCGCCCCAATAATATATATATATATATATATATATATATATATTTTAAGTATACATTAGGAGACCTTATGCATTTGGAAATACGACCAGTCTTCAAGTAAAATGTACCAGATAAATCTGCCTCAAGCCAAGCCGATAAACTAACTCAAGGCCAAACCATCGGGTCCCCTAGACTGTCTTGTACATTATTTTATCTTAATGAAGTTCAATATTTAACCTGAATAATATTAGAGACAAAATTGTTCGTATTTAAATTTTTTCTACAACCATTGTCATGATCTATGTTATGAAAAACAAGGTACAAAATGTTGTGCACCTGACTTATCTTTGTAGCATTATTTCATTCCAATTGACATTGGACAGTGGACTCTTGTGATATCTTTATCTTTAGTTCATTTGCTCTCCTTCAACATCATCTTGCATCATAGATAGCAATGGTTGTCAGCTTAAATCTTCACATCCTTTGTCTTCTGCTTTCTTCTTCGCTTCTAATCAATGCCCAGATTGTTGAGATTCCAGTTGCCAATCTATCCACAACATGGATCAATAGCCCATTAGACAGCCTGAATAGTTCAAATTGGGATGGTCTGAGGACCGTCCTTCTCAGGGGAAGCTTTGGACCTCGCTTTGTCTGTGGCTTCCTCTGCCGATTCCGGAATGGTACTTGCTTTTTTACTGTCTCTATATTCCAAACCCGCACAGGTGTCAACCCTCCTTTCATAGAATCCTTAGAAGCAGTGTGGACTGCGAACAGGAACACACCTGTCAAAATTAATGCGACACTGCAACTCTCTCAAGAAAGAGACTTGATCCTAAGAGATGCTGATGGCACTTATGTTTGGTCTACAGATACAACCGGTATGTCTGTTTCAGGTTTAAACTTAACTGAGGAGGGAAACCTCGTGCTTTTTAGCAGAAACAATGCTGTGGTCTGGCAGTCTTTTGATCATCCAACAGATTCTTTACTTCCTGGGCAGAGGATGGTGTCTGGCCAGAAACTAATAGCAACTGAATCAGCATGGAATTTGACTGAAGGTTTGTTATCTCTTGCTTATAAAAATGAAGGTTTGGTTGCCTATGTTGATTCCAATCCCCCCCCCCCCCCCCCCCCAAATTTATTATCAAGGTTTGCTCCCGTATCTTCAGCTCAATTCATAAGGTTTGATTCTGATGGGCATTGAGGGTTTATGAGTGGGGAGGGTCAAGTTGGAAACAGGTTTCTGATCTACTTCTTTATTTAGGAGCATGTGGCTATCCATTTGTTTGTGGAAATTATGGTATATGTTCAAATGGGCATGCGGTTGTCCTGGAGCAGATGATACAACAAATTTGTTCAGACAAGTCGATGGTAGGCAACCCAATCTTGGGTGTACAGCGATAACACCCATTTCTTGCAATTCTTCTGAGTCTCAGAGCTTTCTCAAGGTCAAGGACCTCTATTACTTTGCTTACAGATTCAGCATTGACATTAACAATACAGATATGGAGACTTGCAAACAGGCCTGTTTGAAGAACTGTTCATGCAAACTCGCTCTATTTCGATATAAATAATGCATCAAGTGGTGATTGCGTTTTATTGTCTGGTGTGTTTTCGATCATCAACAATGAACAAATGTATTATTACTATAACACTTCTGCATTATTTAAAGTGCAGAACACTACAAAGGATTCCTCAACCATTTCTCCCAAAAATTGAACAAATCAAGTTGCAATCATAGTGGGATCAACTCTAGGAGCTGTCTTTGGTGTCTCACTGACAATCGGCATCTTCTTCTTTCTTCAAATTACAAAGGATTACAAAGAAATTGAGGAAGATTATCTTGACCAATTACCGGGGATGCCTACTAGATACTCTTATGAGGACTTGAAAAGTTCAACCGAGAATTTTAGCAGCAAGCTGGGGGAAGGAGGATTTGGTGCAGTCTTTCAAGGGACCCTACCAAGTGGCATAAAAGTAGCTGTGAAATGTCTTACTGGTTTTGGTCAAAAGAAGAAGTCATTTGTAAGATTAATTGGATTCTGTGCTGAAACATCGCACATGCTATTAGTTTATGAGTACACGTGCAGTGGATCCCTAGATAAATGGATCTTCCACTAGCCAAGGCAGTAGCCTATCTTCATGAAGAATGCAGGCAGAGGAGGATATGCACTTATTAAGCCTTTTCAGGAGAAAAGCAGAGGAAGGACAACTTTTGGATATGGTTGATAAGTCTAGTGAGGATATGCAGTTATATGGAGCAGAGGTAGTGAATATGTTAAGGGTCGCTGCCTGGTGTCTGCAAAGTCATTTTTTTAGGAGGCCTTCTCTGTCAGTAGTTGTTAAGGTGTTGGAAGGTGTGGTGCATGTGGAAGATAACTTAGATTATAACTTTTCAAGTCCACCAGCATTGAGAGAAAAAACAGCAGCTGTTCACAATGAGGGGGCTGTTGAGGCTGCAACTCCATTACTGCCAGAGGAATTATCAGGACTGATATAAAGCAAAGGGGTTCTATAAGTAATTCATGAATGACTCATGTAATTCTGGATGTAATTGTGATTGTGCCAGTATGGCTTTTTCTTTGTTTGGGCTGATTTATTTTCTTTATTTTTTTTTTCTTCTTTTTGTTTTTCGAACTACAAATTATCCTCTTATATGATCATTTCACCTTCATCATGTTCATCAATGGATGGGTTTTCTTTCTTCTTTCTAGTTAAATATCAGTTATCCATATTCCAGATGCAACTTGGTTCAATAGTCAAGGCACATGCTACAGACTATGCATAAGACATGACAAAATAAATAAATAATTTTAAATTCCATAAGGGAACTGAACATACAATTCAGAGTGGAAATTTTCATTGCATTTCAAAATTGCGCCATAAAGTATGTTGACGTAGAAAGTAGCAATATGTCAATAACTCAGAAAAGTTCAATAATCACGTGTGATTGCAGAAAAGTGGGAAAATCATACTTGAGGTCAACAAGGTGATATACTAAAAGTGGGAGTCTGCACTTGATGTTAAAACCAAATGGTCACTTTGAATTGCAGCAGCCTAAAGACGCTATTTTTCCTCACTTTCTATGACATTGAGTCTCCTAGTAGTGGGCATGCAGTCTATTCCTTGACTTGTCACATTCTAACATAATTAATGCCATGTCATTGTTGCCATAATTCCATATAATTATCAGGGATATTTTGTTTGAAATCAAGCGCGCGCCTATATAACCAAGTTCTCTATGGGGTTAACAACTCCAGTATGGCCATGCTTGGTTCTTATGCCACACTAGTTTCTTGATGTTAAAACTTAAAACCAATCAACTAATTCCAGTCGCCTAATAATCAGCTTCCAAAATCTTTATCAGCCCGACTGATTTTATTGATTTACTTATCATCACTATTTTCTGAACCAATAAATATTCATTTCTAAAAGGATAATAATTTCTAAATTAATATATTTTCAAATAAACAAAATTTTCATATGCACATAAAAATTATAAAAAAATCATAAAAAAATAACTCATCTTTCTCTCAAATTTTAAAAATATAATTTTTTAGAAAATATAATTTTATGAGTAAAATATTTCTTAAAACATATTTTAGTTTCATTTTAATGTTACAAGTCACAACTAAACTTATGAATATATAGGCTTTGTTATTCCTTTTTTTATTTTTAGACAAGATAGGAATTCTACTCTATCCTAATCTAAGTGTATATGTATGTGAAAGTCTCTTTTGGAAACTTAAATCATAACCCTTGCCGCCCCCACCCAACAAGAACTTTGTATTTATGGAGAACTAACCATCACGTCAAAGGTGTGTGGTGGTAGGTTTAATTATTTCATTACAATCATTTTATTCCTAGTGATAAAGATTGATTATCATTCTTGTCATAATCATTATTTAGTGTACCAAATATGCCCTTAAACTCCCAAATAAGAAGATGACATTTCTAGTCTTTCTATTAAAACTCCTAAACAAGGAAATGAAAAACATGTCCAAAATGATCATTTTCATTCCATTCATTTCCATTTGATTCCCTCTTTCCAAATGGAGTGTTATTGTCTTATATGATGTTGTTATTTATCCAAAAATAAAGTTGTACAGCCTTAATTAGTTGCAAGATATATATACACGTGACTTGAGGCATATGTACTTCATTGTTAGCACTTAATTGTTCTTAAACTTACCTCCTCCATCCTAAAGAAAATGGCGAAGCTATCTTCTGTTGCTACTGTGTTGAAGACAAAAGAATTGAAGTCATAAACGGCAGCATCAAAAACGACAGAAAAGAAGGAAGATTGAAGTGCGAAACGACAGAGGAAATAAAAGAACTAAAACGGGGCGTTTTGATTAATGAAGCCACACAGCCAGCACGTGTGGGAGAGCCCAGAAATTAGTTAAAGAGAAGGCCAGCTGTCAAGTTGTAATTAGTGGATTAGTTATAAATCAGTTAGTTAGTTTGTTACAGAGCTTGGAGTAATGCTCTGTTTCAGAGTTGTATATATATAGCTTAGTTGTTAATTATAAACTCACTTGATTCATTTGTATCAATTTCTGGTTTATAAGAATTGTAGTTTTCTCTCTCTCTCCCTCTGTTCTTGTTATTTTACATGGTATCAGAGCGTGTTTTCCCTCATTTTCTTTCTTGCCAAACAGAAATTTACTCTTGATTTTCGTTATTTTCTTGTTCTTTCATGGCTTCAAACTCATCAAGTGCTCCTGCTTCTTCTACTACACCAACTGGAAGTGTAGCTATGGCGGATGAGTATGCCAATAACCCTTTTTTCTTACCAGCGAATGAAAATCCTGGTTTGGTTCTTACTTCTCAGCCTCTCAATGGTCCTGAGAACTACATGACTTGGGCGAGATCTGTGTTTCTGGCTCTAAGCTCCAGAAATAAGTTTGGTTTTGTCAATGGTTCAATTTCAGAACCAGATCCAACCTCGCCATTATTCAATTCATGGAATAGGTGCAACACTACGATCTTATCATGGCTGACCAATTCACTTAGTCCTGATCTTAAGGCTAGTGTAATGTACATTAATTCAGCAAGGGATTTGTGGATTGATCTCAAGAATCGGTTATCTCATGACAACACTCCAAGGCTATTTGAGCTTCAAAAGGAAATAGCACATTTAATTCAAGGATCGTTGTCAGTGAGCTCTTACTTCACCAAATTCAAGACTCTATGGGATGAGTTTGTGAATAATCAACCCTTCACAGTGTGCAATTGTGCTTGTGTTTGTGGTTCTAAGTCATCTCAGCTGGGTGCACAGCACAAAGAGCATGTCTTTCGTTTTCTGATGGGCTTGAATGACTGCTATGGGACCTTAATTGGGCAAATCTTGCTTATTGAGCCTTTTCCTCCTCTCAGCAAGGTGTGCTCGTTGGTTTTACAAGAAGAGAAAAGGAGAAACTTAGGTAACACTGTTAATGTGGTTTAGCAATTGGATCCTATTGCCATGTATGTAAATGGTGGTAAGCAATTTCAAGGTAATGCTCGGAACAATGGAGGCAAAGGAGGTAATTTCAAGAAGGAAAGACCAGTTTGCACCTACTGTGGCTACACTGGTCACATAGCTGACAAATGTTACAAACTTCATGGATACCCTTCTGGGTATAAGCCAAAAGGTGGAAATAAGGCTATGGCTAATCAAATCACAGGGAATTTTGGGTTTGATAGTCTTTCCAATGTTCAGTCCTGTGATACCAATCAGTTCAACATTGGTCTTCAACAACCAGCTTTGAACAAGACTTCCTTTGGTATTCCACAGCAGAATTTTGGAGGTTTTCCTGGTAATTTTGGTCTTCAGAATTGTCAACAGACCACTCAGCCTCAATGTCCAATATCTCAGGTTCAATGTGAACAACTTCTCAACTTTCTAAAGGTTCATAATGCATCCAGTTCTGGTTTTGGTGCTCCAAATGGCATTGGTACTCAGATTGCTTCACAGGTTGCTTCAGTGATGGCACCTGCTCTTCCTACAACCACTTCATCTCCCTTTGTTGCTTCTGCTTCTGCTTCATCATCTTCTTCTAACTTCTCAGGTAATCCCTTTTGGATTGCTCCCAATATGTCTCATTCTATTTTTTCAGCCCATGTTGTTGATAAACAATGTTTTAAGTCTAATTCTTGGATTCTTGACACTGGTGCTACTGATCACATGGTACACTCAGTGTCACAATTAACCACAATTACTTCTGTTGTCCATTCTTGTGTCTATTTGCCAAATGGGGAAAAGGTTCTAGTTACACACATTGGCACAGTGCAAATTTCACCTACTCTCACACTCACAGATGTATTGTGTTTTCCATCCTTTCATTTCAACCTCATTTCAATTAGTAAACTTACTAAGCATAAATTTTGCTGCCTCATATTTTTTGGTGATTGGTGTTTCATCCAGGACCTTGCTCAATGGAGCATGATTGGTCTGGGTAAGCAAAACACTGGTTTATATCTGCTTCAAGCTTCTGTTCCACCATCAAGATCAGCAGCTCTTGCCAGTAATGTCAGTCACATTTCTTCTTCAGACTTGTGGCATTCTAGATTAGGACACATTTCTTTGTCAAAACTTCAATTGTTGAAGCATTTTGTAGATATTGATGTTCAAAATAAGGTAGCTTGCTGTGATGTTTGTCATTTTTCAAAACAAAAGAAGCTTACTTTCCCTTCTAGTTCTCATGTAACCACTAAGCCTTTTGAATTGATCCATTGTGATCTATGGGGTCCCTTTTCTATCAATACAATTGATGGTTACAAATATTTTTTGACTATTGTGGATGACTTTACTAGGTGCACATGGGTTTACTTACTTAAACAAAAATCTAAAACTCAGTTTTTGTTTCCTAAATTTGCATCAATGGTTTCCACTCAATTTGACAGCAAGATTAAAACTATTAGAAGTGATAATGGGACTGAGTTTTTCTTGAAAGATTTTTTTTCATTCTAATGGCATTTTGCATCAACTTTCCTGTGTTAATACTCCTCAGCAAAATGGTATTGCTGAAAGGAAGCATCAACACATCCTCAATGTTGCAAGAGCCTTAAAATTTCAGTCTCACATTCCTTTATGTTTTTGGGGTGATTGCATCCTAACTGCTGTACATCTTATCAACAGAATTCCTTCAAAAACTTTAGGTAATAAGAGTCCTTATGAAATGCTTTTCAACACTCCTCCATCTTATCACAATTTGAGGAATTTTGGTTGCTTATGTTTCATTTCCACCTTATCTCATAATAGGCACAAGTTTGCACCTAGGGCCAGAAAATGTGTGTTTCTTGGTTATCCCCATGGCATTAAAGGTTACAAAGTCCTTGATATTCACTCCAATTCAGTTTATATTTCCAGAGACATTATCTTTTATGAAAACATTTTTCCCTATGCTGATTGTTCTCAGCCTGCTGCTTCTTATTTGGATGATTTTGTTTTTCCTCATTCCACTTTAGATCCTGCTGGTTCAGTCTTTGTTCCCTGCTCTTCCTCCCTTCCTCATCTTCCTTCACTTATCCCTAACTCTAATTCCACTTCTAGTCCTATTTCTGTTTCCACTGAACCCAATTCTGCAGATCTTGTTTCTGCAGAATCTGCCATTCCTACCATTCCTACCCTTCCTCAGTCTTGTGGTTCCATTGTTCCTATTAGAAGGTCCACTAGGTCCCACAAACCTCCTTCATACCTATCTGATTACTCTTGCCATTCTGTCAGTACTAAACCCAATTCTGGTCTGCCCTATGACCTTTCGGATCATGTGAGTTACTCACATCTTGGACCTACTTTTCATTCTTTTGTCATGGCTGCCTCTTCCCCTCCATCAGAGCCTGCTTCATTTCAGCAAGCAGTGCACTTTCCTGAGTGGAGGGCTGCCATGGACAGGGAAATTGAGGCATTGGAAGTGAATGATACTTGGACATTAACCTCTTTGCCTCCTGGTAAGTCAGCCATTGGTTGCAAATGGGTCTACAGAGTTAAATACCTACCTGATGGTACCATTGAAAGGTATAAAGCCAGGCTTGTTGCCAAGGGCTTCACTCAAAAACTTGGGCTGGACTATTCAGAAACTTTCTCTCCAGTTGTCAAGTCAGTTTCTATTAGAATTGTTTTGTCATTGGCTGCTGTTAAAGGGTGGTTTCTTCATCAATTGGATGTCAATAATGCTTTTCTTCATGGGGAGTTACTTGAGGATGTTTACATATGCTTACCACCTGGATTTCACAGCAAGGGGGAGCATAATTTGGTTTGTAAACTGAACAAGAGTCTCTATGGTCTCAAGCAAGCATCCAGACAATGGTTTGAGAAATTCTCTTCAACTATTCTACAAATGGGTTTTGTCCAATCCAAGTCTGACTACTCTTTGTTCACTCACACACAAGGAGCTTCATTCACAGCCTTATTGGTATATGTTGATGATATACTTTTGACAGGAAACAACATTGATTGTGTCAACAATTTGAAGAAATTTCTTGATGCTAAGTTTGGTTTGAAGGACTTAGGCTCATTAAGGTATTTTCTGGGATTAGAAGTGGCTAGGACTGATGAAGGAATCAGTCTCAATCAAAGAAAATATGCTTTGGAAATTCTCAAGGACACTAGTTTCATTGGTAGCAAACCTGTCAAGTTTCCCATGGAACAAAACCTGAAGTTATCAAAGTATGAGGGCAAGTTATTGGAGGAACCAGGGCAGTATAGAAGATTGATTGGAAGACTTTTGTACCTTACCTTGACAAGGCCTGACTTGACTTATGCAGTGCATAGGCTGAGTCAGTTTGTCTCTCAGCCAAGGGAACCACACTTGAAGGCAGTGCACAGAATACTTCAATTTATCAAAGGATCACCAGGAAAGGGTATATTCTTCCCAAGCAACACAGTATTACACATCAAGGCCTTCTGTGATGCGGATTGGGCTGGATGCCCAGATACAAGAAGGTCCCTCACTGGTTATGCAGTATATTTGGGAGACTCCTTAATTTCTTGGAGGTCAAAGAAACAAGGAGTTGTGTCCAGGTCATCGGCTGAAGCAGAGTATAGAGCTATGGCAAGTGTGGCCTGTGAGATTACTTGGGTTTTGCAACTGTTGAAGGACTTAAAGATTGAACATTCCAGACCAGCTATGATGTTCTGTGATAATCAAGCTGCACTGTACATAGCAGCAAATCCGGTCTTCCATGAAAGAACCAAGCACATAGAAGTTGACTGTCACTTGGTGAGAGACAAAATTTTGGAGGGAATGATTAAAACCTTCCATGTTAATACAAATTCACAGATTGCAGACATCTTCACTAAAGCCTTGGGTGTTTCATCTTTTGCGAGATTATCAGAGAAGCTAGGACTGAAAGATATTTTTCAGCCTAGATTGACAAAGGAGAAATCTGAGCAATTGCAGGTAGCTTCCTTAGTTCAAGTCTCAGAGCCTAAAACTCTGGACTTGAGGGGGAGTGTTGAAGACAAAAGAATTGAAGTCATAAACGGCAGCATCAAAAACGACAGAAAAGAAGGAAGACTGAAGTGCGAAACGACAGAGGAAATAAAAGAACTAAAACGGGGCGTTTTGATTAATGAAACCACACAGCCAGCACGTGTGGGAGAGCCCAGAAATTAGTTAAAGAGAAGGCCAGCTGTCAAGTTGTAATTAGTGGATTAGTTATAAATCAGTTAGTTAGTTTGTTACAGAGCTTGGAGTAATGCTCTATTTCAAAGTTGTATATATATAGCTTCGTTGTTAATTATAAACTTACTTGATTCATTTGTATCAATTTCTGGTTTATAAGAATTGTAGTTTTCTCTCTCTCTCCCTCTGTTCTTGTTATTTTACATACTGCCTTCTTTCTTATCTTTGCCTTGGCCTTTTTCAGTGAAGTCTATGTGAGCCTCTCTCTCTCTCTCTCTCTCTCAATAATATCATCACTTGAAAATGTACAAATTTTAAAAAATATTACCAGTTTCAATTAATATGTAATCTTCCTGTGCATTTGTTCTCTTGTTTGGCAGCCCCTAAAAGCGCTCTTCTGTAATTGTGATTCCCTTGTGAAAGTCGTTTCTAAACTCCACAACGAACGTTTAAATAGAAGCAACTTCCTCACAAGTCACAAGTTATTTTATTGTTTGACTAATGTTGAATAATTGTCCATGAAAGTTTCTTCTCTTAAAAAAGGAAAAAAAAATGCTTTGTGATATACTCTTTTTATGTTTTTTGGAATCTTTGTAATGTACATTGTTTTCCTATTTAACATGATTGGGATTCATATCTAGTTTTTTCATAAATAGTTTAAGAAAGGATACCATCATCAATTTGTTTTAAAAATAATCTCTTTCCAATAAAATTTCAAACAAAAATGATGCTAAAATTTCTCATTTTCCCTTTTGAAGGCCTGGAAACATCTAAAGTCCCCCCCAACCCCCACACCCTCTTATTTTGAGGAATTTATTTTCGAATATATTTAAAAAAATTCTTGAAAGGTTATTTTTTTAGAAATGTTATATTCACAACATTTTCATAACAAATTCTAACTGGCACGTAGTTATTATTGGAGTAAAAAAGTAATCTGAGTGTTAGGTTCAAATTTGAATCAATAACAACTAACCACCAATTATTTATTATAAAAATGTTATGAATGTAGTACATCTCTATTTTTTTTTCTTCTTTATTTTTAGTAAAACAAAAAAGACACCCGTAATTTGGTTCTTCATTTAATATATGGGTAATTAACATGAAACAATGTTAGTTCTTAACCTCATATATTGCACTGTTTGAATATGTACAGGCTGGTGGCGAGGGATCACTTACACCGCAAGGTATATTAACAGGGGCGGAGGCAGCATGGGGCGAGGGGGGCACTTGCCCAACCAACCACCCCCCCCCCCCCCCCCCCCCCCCCCCCCAAAACTCTGTAAAAATGCCTTAAAGATAATGTATTGGTTTAGACACTTTGACCCCTCTAATAAAAAAATAAAAAAGCCCCACTCCCCCCTTAGAGAAACAGACCAAAGTCCTAACCTCTGACGTGCCTAAGTCCTAACCTCATTTTTTTTTTTTCCTTAGTTTTTTTATACTGTATACAAGTTTTTTTTTTATACCTATATCACTATTCACCGCACTTGCCTTTCTTCCTTATCTCATAAATAACTTATTCCATAAATGAATGATGAAATGCCATTATTTTTTAACTTTTTTACAATTTTAAAATCTGAATTTTTGTTATAAACTTAAATTTTAAATATTTAGAAGGATAGAGAAATAAATATTGGATTTTACATATTTTAAGAAGCAATCAGACAATAAGACATATATATAACTTCACAAGTATTTGCTATATTTTTAATATTTTTAGATTTCATAAAATAAAATAAAAAAACTTATAGATGAATTTGTTTTCTTAATTTATTTTAAGAAATCAAATTAGATGTCTAAACTTTATGTATTTATTCTTCTAAAAAAAAATTATGGATTTACATTGATCTCTTCTTTCAACTGTTAGTAATTATGAATTGGTTATTTTTGTTTCTTTCTTTTAACAATAAGAAAAATATACTTGTAATTACAATTGTTTATTTACAATTTATTTTGTTACTGTTATGAATTAATATATTTAAATTATTTTTCTTTTAATATTATCTTTTAATCTTTACCCCCTAGATTTAAATCTTGGCTCCGCCACTAGGTATATATAAGATCATTTTTTTCGTAACCTATTACTAATTCTTCTTCTTCTTCTTCTCCTCGCAACTTGGAACTTAAACAATATTAATTTTGGAAAATGTGTGCATGGTTTTCAAATTTTTTTCTCATAGGGTGTGTACCGGCCTGTGACGTTCGGTGCTCTGCAACTTCACATAAGAAGCCTTGTTTATTCTACTGCAATTATTGTTGTGCGAAATGTTTATGCGTCCCCTCCGGCACGTACGGGCACAAGGAGGAATGTGCATGCTACAACAATTGGAAAACTAAGGAAGGCGGACCCAAGTGCCCATGATGAGCCAAACAAACCATGAGGATCAGAAAAAAGTCATTGTTTTACGATTCAATTTTTATGCTAAATTGATATAAGAAAAGTGTAATTGAAGCGATTGATGGGTAGTTGGCAATCACAGTTTCTAGCCGTAACCTGCTCTTCCAAATTACCAACCCAATGATTTATTTAAATAAGATTAAGATTTAATAAATTATGGTTTTTTATACCTTTTTCTATTTTTAATTATATGGATTATTAGAGAGAGAGAGAGCGAGAGAGAGAGTTGTGATGATTATCCATAATTATACATAATTCTTCTTCGTGTTAAAAGTAGCAGTTTTATTTAGTTCAATTTGTAAACTTTTTTCTTCTAAAAAATAATTTAGTAAAGTTTATTGTCATAGAATAAGAGATTTAAGGTTTGATCACTACCTATATCAAGACCAATTGATGTCTTAGTCTGATTATAAAAATCAATAATGAAATAAATATAATTTGACATTATAAGGATAAAATAGAAATTTTCATTTTTTAAAATAATAATAAATAAGATTTAATAAATTAATAATAATATTTAACAAATTAATTTTTTTATATTAAAAAAAGTGGAACATCTTCCCCCCTTAAAGGTAATTGTACTTCAAATGAACCATCTTGTTAGCCATATCTCCGCCAAAGGTAATACTTTTAAATGAGTCTTTTTATATTTAAATATCACTTACATAATATTTATATATTTTATATATGTCATAATTTTATTTAATTAAAATATATTATTCTTACTTTTTAATAAGGCTGATTCACTTAATGGTAATTGAGTTGGATTGCTATTAATCTATAATTGTTTTTGGAAAATACTATAATTACTAAAATAATTTACTGCAAAAAATTTACAAATGAATGTGAATCATGTGATAATGAATGTTATTGGAGGCACTTATATGTCATAATTTTATTTAATTAAAATATATTATTCTTACTTTTTAATAAGGCTGATTCACTTAATGGTAATTGAGTTGGATTGCTATTAATCTATAATTGTTTTTGGAAAATACTATAATTACTAAAATAATTTACTGCAAAAAATTTACAAATGAATGTGAATCATGTGATAATGAATGTTATTGGAGGCACTTCAACAATATTATAATTGGATTCTTAAAAAACAAAATTATAATTGAATATGTCTTACTTTTTGTGATGGATGACACTTCAATTCGTAAGAACCATGTAATAAAATTTGTAGTATATGTGGGCAAGGGTAGCTCCATGTGTAAGTCAATGTGGTCACAAGACCACCCTTACTTGAAAAAAAAATGTATACACGTATATATATATATGTGTGTGTGTGTGTGTGTGTGTGTGTGTGTGTGTGTATATATACACACACATTTGCAATAAAAAAATTATTGTAAACTAACCTATTTTGACCGCTCTAACTTGATAATCACAAGAATTTAGGTTCAACAAAAATAAGAGTAATGCTATATTCACAATATTTTAATAATAATTTCACAACAAATTCTACTTGATAAGCTGTTACTAATTCTAATTAAGGCTCAATATTGATATTAATTTTTTAACCAACCAATAATAGATTGTCGCATAAGATTTGTTGGGAAAATATCGTAAACACAGAATTACTCCAAAAATAATTCTAACCCCTCAAATATAATCCTTAACCCCTTAAACCCAAAAAAAAAGGGCTTAAATAACAACAATAAAAATTAGCCCAAAAAACAACAAAATTAACCCAAACAAAAACATATATGACTAGACCAAATAACAATAAGTGAACAAATTATTCAACAAAAAGACTATTCAAAAAAAATATATAAAAAAATCTCTGGTCATTCAAATTTGTAACTCGTTTATAAAAATAATTTCTAATTTCATTTTTCCTAATAAAAGTACTAAGAGAAATATTGTCATTATGAGTTCTCTCCAGCAGTTATGCTCTCTTTAGCTTTATAGTCGCAATAATTTTGCTCTCCTTAACAACTCGGCTCACAGTTGGAACAAATATCATCTCTCTCTCTCTCTCTCTCTCTCTCTCTCTCTCTCTCCCAATTTTCTATTCTCTATTATCATTTCAACTCTCTCAATTTATTATTCTCATCTTAACATTTTCAATTCACACTTTATCTCTTATCAGTCCATTTTTTTTTCCATTTTTTCTCTTTGTTAGCAGAAAAAATAAAATATTTCATGTATTTGCGTGTTTTTTTTTTTGTGACATTGATATATTTATTTTACTTCTTTATTAAATTTTGTATAATTTAATTTTCTTAGTAACCATCCTAAAAAATATTCCTAGAGCTGCCTCTATTTTAGGTATTAATCAATTTTTTAGGCTTTCAGCAAGTGGAGAAAAAAAGATACAACTCACATTTTTAGAAAAATAAAATATACTACTACCCCCACATTTAGGGGCCTCTCTCAAGTAGAGGTCCCTAGGCCATGGCCTAAGTGGCCTCGGTCTAGGGCTAACCTTGCTAATATGCAATTTAAGGATTTGTGTGTGTGTAAATCTAAAAAATAGAAATTGAAAGGTAGAAAAATTAAAAATTAAAACAAAAAAGGGAATGTGACATAAGATTAGGGCCATTAAATGTATGCATTGTCAAAAATGTTGTTACTATTCAAATGTCAAATAAAGAATTAGAAATATAAACAAATATGGAAACCCAAAAAAAAAATTTAAATAGAAAGTTTGATATGACATAAACTTAGAAATAACTGCATTGTCTAATTATATGGTGTTGTGAATGGAATATAGTATTAAATGCCAAATGTGATGTTGCTACTATCAAGTATAACTATAAAAGGAATAAAAAACCAAAATGGAATAAAAACCAAAATACAATTGGAAATGACATAAGGTTATAGACAAATAAGATGTACTTATTGTCTTATGTGATGTTTTGTATCACAAACAAATTAATCTACAACTTTTAACACAACTCTCCTACATGACAGACTACTTGTCACCAAGGGTGAAGGGAGGGGAGACTGTGTGTGTTTGGGGGGGGGGGGGGGGGGGGGGGGGGGGGGGGGGGGGGGGGGGAGAAGCCCCTTGGCTTTTTAAAAAATGCCCCACTCCATCTATTTTAATGGTAAAAAATTCAAAACTTTGAATAAATGTTAAGTAATGACTTTTTTTAAGTATAAATACTCTTTAATTTATTGGTGTCTCGTTTATTTTCCATTTAACATTGACTTTCTATCATATATAAGTCATTAATGATTAATTTTATGAGCAATTAAAGCGGGGGGGGGGGGGGAGAGAGAGAGAGAGAAGCCCCTTGGCTTTTAAAAAAATGCCCCACTCCATCTATTTTAATGGTAAAAAATTCAAAACTTTGAATAAATGTTAAGTAATGACCCCCTTCATTTTTTTTTTTTTTAAGTATAAATACTCTTTAATTTATTGGTGTCTCGTTTATTTTCCATTTAACATTGACTTTCTATCATATATAAGTCATTAATGATTAATTTTATGAGCAATTAAAGCACAATTTTGTAAAAATATATAAGTAAATCTCTTTAGACTTTAGATTTATAAAAATATATAAGTAAATGTCTTTGACAAAAGATTTTTTGAATTTAATATAGAGTCGAATGTGATGTTACTATCCAATATATATGGAATATAAACAAAAATGGAAACTAAAAAAGATATGTCCAAAAAAAGTTGGATATGCCATAAGCTAAGATAAAAATACATACATGTCTTATTGTCTTATATGGTGTTCTTATTTTTCCCAAATATAAAGTTGCATAGCCTTCTTTGCGAGAGATATATATATATATATATGCGTGACTTGAGGCATGAGTACTTCATTGTTTTTCAATTGTTAGCACTTAGTTGTTCTTAAACTTAATTACCCCCTCCATTCCAAAGAAAATGGCGAAGCTTTCATCTGTTGCTATTACCTTCTTTCTCATCTTTGCCATGGCCTCTTTCATCGAAGTCTATGTGAGCCCTCTCCCTCTCTCTCTCTCTCTCATATCATCACATGAAAATGTACAGATAAGAAAAATTATTAAATAAATCTTACCAGTTTCAATATGTTAACTATTTAATATTACTGTTTCAATTTTTTTTTAATATTACACTTACTTTTGTATTGAAAAATAAATATGCTATTAAATATTAAAATTCCTTACTCTTCCTGTGCATTTTTTCACTTGTTTGGCGACCCCTAAAAGCGCTCCTCTGTAATTGTGAATTTGTGATTCACTTGTGAAAGTGGTTTCTTTTTCTTTTTTTCTTTTTTTCTTTTTTTTTTTTTTTTTTTTTTGAGGTAAATAGGTAGAAAACTTTTATTTCATAAAACTGTAAGTACAGATAGAGTATATACCTTGTTTCAACAAGCCGAAAACAGGGGATAAAAAAACAACAATATAATGCTCAAGTATTGATACATGGCAGTTGGTCCTTTATAGACAGCACAGTGGTTTCTAGACTGCACAGAGGACGTTTAAATATAGAAGCAACTTCCTCACAAGCTATTTTGTGGTTTGATTAATTTTGAATAATTGTCCATGAAAATGTTTTCTCAAAAAAATATATTGCTTTGTAAAGTATTTTATTTAAGTATTTAACATGTTTGGGATTCATATGTATTTTTTCCATGAATTGTTTAAGAAGGAGACCATCATTAACGGCATTAATAATCTTTATTCTAAAATAAAATTTCAAACAAATTAAGATCATGATGCTGAAAGTTCTCATTTTTTCTTTTCAAGGACATGAAGCATACATCTAAGTTTTTTATTTCCTTATTTTGAGGATTTTATTTTCCAATCAAATTTGAAAAATTCCTTGTAAGTTCCCCCCCCCCCCCCCTCCCCCCCCCCCCCCCCCCCCCCCCCCCCCCCCCCCCCCCCCCCCCCCCCCCCCCCCCCCCCCCCCCCCCCCCCCCCCCCCCCCCCCCCCCCCCCCCCCCCCCCCCCCCCCCCCCCCCCCCCCCCCCCCCCCCCCCCCCCCCCTCCCCGCCCCCTTATTTCAAGTATAACAAACATAGTCATAAGGCTAAAATAAATTACTTGCGTTTGAATTTTTTCTCAACACCCAAAAAAAAACCCTTGCTTCCATTATCTGGTTTCCCTAATGGGAAGAACATGAGTTCATATCATCCTCCTCCCACTTTTTGTAACAATAGATAAATAAATGGACTAAGTTAATGCTGCATATGCCCATAAACTTCTTTTAAAAAAAATTTCTTTCAATATCATATATTTTATGAAATTGAATATAGAAGACACCCAAGATTTGCTTCCTCTTTTCGTATGTGTAAATACCATGAAACAATGTAAGATCTTAACTCCATATATTGCATTCTTTGAATATGTACAGGCTGGTGGGGAGGGATCACTTACTCCAGCAGGTATGTATAAGATCCTTTTTTTCGTAACCAACTACTAATTATTATTCTTCTTCTTCGCATCCCAACTTGGAACTTAAACAATATTAATGTTGTAAAATATGTGCATGGATTTCAATTTTTTTTCCTCATAGGGTGTGCACCGGCCTGCGACTTTCGGTGCTCCAACACTCAATATAAGAAGGCATGCTTAACGTACTGCAACCTATGCTGTGCGAAGTGTTTATGCGTCCCCTCCGGCACGTTCGGGCACAAGGAGGAATGTCCATGCTACAACAACTGGAAAACTAAGGAAGGCGGACCCAAGTGCCCATGATGTGCCAAACAAACCATGAGGAGTAGGAAAAAAAAAAGTCATTGTTTGACAGTTTTTTTATGCTAAATTGAAATAAGAAAAGCGTAATATTGAAGAGATCGATGAGCAGTTGACAATCACAGTTGCCAACTTCCACCTGCTCTTTCAAATTCTTTTAAATAAGATTTAAAAAATTGTGGCTTTTTATTACCTTTTTTTATTATCTTTGATTGTTTGGATTACGAGAGATTTATGAACTATTTTTTTTTAAAAAAAATTATGAAGAAATAATTAATTTTATTAACAACTTTTTATATTTCTCCTAAAAATAATGTTAAAACTTTTTTAATATAACAATTATCCTAAGCGCATCCGTTAACATGACCCTTATGAGAGAGAGAGAGAGAGATCTAGAATGAAAAATATCCATAATCAAAATTGAAAAATTTATTAGATAGTCTGAGAATATACTCATTTCCTCTCACATGGAAGTGGGCCCCATGGTAGGTGAGACCCACCCTTATGTGAAAGGGACAGAGTATAGTACTCTCAAAGTACCCAATAATAACCCTCGAAATTGAGACGAAATGAAAAAGAAACTAATCCAATTCCCTTCCCATTTAAAGTTTGGCTACAAACTTAGTTGTAGTCAATAATCTTACAACTCCCATTAAAAAATTAATAAGATTACATATTTTTAAAATTTAATAATTGATTGCATTTTCTTTATAGTCTTAACATTCATGTCAAAATTTTATGTCAATCAAATGCTTTGTATTATTTGATCCATAAATATATTTTTATGCATAATTTTAAACTACAAAAACTTAAAATATAAACATTTGATTGATGAAATGGTTATTAATCTTTGATCTTCTGAAAATTTTGCAAGTATGGAATATATAAGAAGAAAATATAATGTAATTGTAAATTTGGCAAAATTTATATCTAATAAAAAAAATATTGGGTAGAGTTGTAGCAATTGGCCAAACTTTGCGCTTCCCTTATCACGCCATACAAAGTAACATAAAAGCTCATGCTGAGCAAGTAGAAGGTCATATAAACTATGTACTCTACTCCCTTCATTTCCATGGTCTCTCTTTCACGGACCCCCTACACTCTTCTCTCTCCCTCACTGGTTCTCAAGTAGGGGTGTTGAATCCAATGAATTGTAGAAGCACAATTGTACCGTTTCACTTTTTGCTATTCTTACTAAACGCATCGAAACGGTGTGAATATTAGGTAAACAGAAATGGAACACAACAAAACATCCTCGCACCTTTTTTTTTTTTTTTTTTTTTTTTTTTGGAGAAACCAGACCCGAGGGCCAACTTTATTGAAAAAAAAAAAAAAAACCCAGCAACAACAACAACAACAACTTACACCACGTCAGGCACAACAAGTGGAGCTATATCACGAATGGATCCAATCCAAACCTATAGCTCAACATCAAACTTACATTGTCTAGCAAGAAAATGGGCAACTAATTAAGTTGCCTGATTGTTTTACATGAGAATAACTGCACACACGAAAATCTGTAGCAAGCACCAAAACATCGCTCAGCACCTAACCATATTCTGGGTGATTCGAATCTTTAGACAAAATCGCTTTCACTATAACTTCTGCATCTCCCTCAAAGACACTGAGTTCCTTGGCAAAAATCATAACTCTTCTACAGGCCAAAGCCTCAACCGTTGCTGCTGCGTTTGGGAGGGAAATTTTTTCTAAAAGAGCACCAATCACATAGCCTGAGGAGTCGCGGACAACAACACCCAAGCCTGCACATCCCAAATCATTGAAGGTTGCCCCGTCAAAATTGACCTTATATAGAGGAGAAATGGGTGGATCGGAATCCATCTCACAACCCGAGCTACAAATGCAGTAGGTCTATTATGAAAAGCATGGGCTAACTAGAAATCATTAAGCATACATTCTGCCTTCGACCGAATCAAATGGTTCTCGATATGAAACTCTCCAGCTCTTCTAGCATTTCTATTATTCCAGATAAGCCAAAACATCATTGCCAACAAGTCTACATCTACTCTACTTCGCATTTGAAAAGTCATTTCCAAAAGATCAGAAAACACACTAAACTTATACCTCAACATCTTCTTAAGATCATCGTCTAAGTCCCAAATTGCTAGGAGAGAGTAGCAGCCCCACAGGGCATGAATTGTATCTTCGGTGGCTGACTTGCACTCTGGGTAGCAAACATAATTAACCACCCTCCTCTTCCACAAGTTAAACAACGTTGGAATTGCTTCATTTGCTGCTATCCGTACTAAGTGTTTCACCTTTTGTGGTACCTGAAGGTTCCAAATACCCTTCCACATCGCTTTGTAACGACTACTAGAGGAGCAAGTTGGTCGTGAGGCCCGATCTGAAGTGAACAGTAGTTGGTAGGCTGACCGGGTTGAGAACTCACCATTAGCTGAGGGGAACCAAACCTACTTATCTGGTATATCTTGGAAGCTTAGAGGCAATCCAACAATCAAACTTGCTTCATGTGGAAGGAACTCTTGAGATATCAACTCCCTCCTCTAGGAATGTGTCTCGTGATCTATAAGATCACAGACCTGTGAGTTTGTGTGAAGCATCGAGATTGGAGATACTATTTTTTATGCTGAAATTTTTGGCAACCATTTGTCACCTCTGATCTTAATGGATTTGCCATTTCCCACTCTCCAAATAGTGCCCAGTTCTATGACATGTCTAGCCTGAGCAAACTCTTCCAAGCATAAGATCCTTTATTTGGGTTATCACAGTCCATGATAGAGCAGGAAGGGAAAATTTTAGCTTTAAAAACTCTATAAAAAAGAGAATTATTATGGGTTTTAAGCCTCCAAACCTGTTTTGCTAGTAGAGAGTCATTAAACTTGCTTAACTCCCTAAACCCCATTCCGCCCTCGCACTTAGGAAGACATAATTTTTCCCAGCTCAGCCAATGGATTTTCTTTTGCTCCCCTCTATAACCCCACCAAAACTTCCTAATCAAAACCTCTATTTCCTTTATCAACCCTTTCGAGAGCTTGAAACAAGACATGGTGTATGTTGGGATTGCTTGAACAACTACCTTGATGAGGATTTCCCGCCTCGCCTGCGACAATAATTTTTCTTTCCAACCCTTGAGCTTCTTCCAAATTCTTTCTTTTATTACACTAAAAGACTTCTTCTTTGCCCGACCAATCAGTGATGGGAGACCCAAATATTGTTCAAATCTTTGGACAGATGGGACACCCAAGAAATTTTTGATAGCTTCTTGTGTTTGAGGCAAAGTATTAGTGCTAAAAAAAATATTCGTCTTACCCCTGTTAATACTTTGACCCAAAGCTTGTTCATAACTGTAAAGGATTGATTGGATTTTAACGCACTCGGAGACAAAAGCTCTATAGAAAACCAGGCTATCATTGGCGAACAACAAATGAGAAATCCAAGGTCTAGCAGGACAAAGAGAGACACCACTGATATCACCATTCCCTTCTGCTTTTCTAAATAGGGCATGAAGACCTTCAGTCACTAATAAGAATAAGTATGGTGAGAAGGGATTACCCTGGCGTAGTCCTTTGGTGGGAGAGATGAGGCCATGTGGTTAACCGTTGAGAATTATCGAGTAAGAAACAGATCGGATACATGCAGAAATTAGTTGGATCCATTTTGAATTGAAACCCAATTTTCGCATTATCTGTTCAAGGAAATTCCATTCAACTCTGTCGTAGGCTTTTCTCACATCGAACTTCAACGCCATGTAACCCATTTTGCCAAACCTTTTTGCCTTCAAGTAGTGGAGTGTTTCATGAGCTATAAATATGTTGTCAGTAATTAGCCACTCAGACATGAATGCACTTTGAGTCTTTAAAATCAACTGAGGAAGGAGGGGTTTCAGGCGATTTGCCAACACCTTTGCAATGAGTTTATACAGCACATTGCTCAAACTAATAGGTCGAAAACCTGTTACCTTTCTTGGACTCTGTATTTTAGGAATAAGAGTTAGATAGGTATGGTTTAGGTCCTTAGGGATCATAACTGAATTCAGAGCGGATAAGACTGTCTCTATGACCTCCACTCCCACTTTGTTCCAGAATTGTTTATAAAAAAGCGAAGGGAAACCATCTGGTCCTGAGGCCGTGTCTACATCCATTTGTTTTAAAGCAAACTTGACTTCCTCTGGCTCAAATGGTCTGAGTAAGTCTTCGTTCATAGCCCTTGAAACCCTTGGTAACGCCCCCTCGATCACTAGCTCAAAGACACTGGGATTTGCTAAAGTAAACAAAAAGGAAAAATAAGAAATTAACATGCTACCGACTTGATTTTCATCTTCAATCCAATCCCCATGCTTATTCTGCAGGCCTGATATAAGATTTCTTTTGTTCCTTTTCGTTGCTCGGCAATGAAAATACTTTGTATTTAAGTCACCATGCTTTAACCAATCAACCTTAGAACGTTGATTCCATATACACTCCTCCATATCCAAGAGTTTCTTAATGTCGTCAGCGAGAACCTGTAGACTGTCATGCCCTCTTCCAACCATAAATGCAACCTCTGCCTCAACTAACTCTTTCCTTTTCGAGCTAAAGTTTGACGAATATTCCCAAAAACATTTTTATTCCACAAATGTAGTTGAGCTTGGCAATTTTCAACTTTTTGAATAACTTTCCCCATTGAATCACCTAAAACATCCTCATCCCAAGCTAAATGTACAACTCCTTCACATCTCTCATCCTTGAGCCACATGGCCTCAAACTGAAAAGGTTTCTGAGGTTGATAGAAACGTGTCTGAATATCATCAAAACATAACCAAATTGGTTTATGATTAGAGGACTAACCTGATAAATGATGGAGACGAGCTGTTGGGAATTTTAGCAACCAGTCCAACGTCACTAAGGCTCTATCCAACCTGACCCAAACCACTTGACCATTAAACCTTCTATTGCACCATGTAAAAGGCATACCCGAGAACCCCAGGTCCTTCAACCCATAAACATCCAAGCAATCTCTAAAATTTTGCATTTGATTCTCTGCCTAATAGCTTCACCTGATTTCTCCCCTAGCTTTGTAATCTCATTAAAATGTCCTATACAGACCCATGATAAATTAAATTGAGAACTAAGGTGACAAAGAATTGACCAAGAATCTTCCCGGTTGGCCACTTCTGGAGTTCTAAAAAACCTAGTGAAGCACCAGGCATCATCGATTCCTGGGTTCACCACCGCTTCAATATGCCGAGGCGAGAAAGTTTGAACAAGCAAATCCAGATCATTCATCCAAAGCAAAGCTAATCCACCACCCAAGTTTCTCCTTGGCACGATGAACAAATTATCAAACTTCAAGCGACAGCAAAGTCGCTCAAGGTATGATTTCTTCTTCTTTGTTTCCATGAGAAAAACCACTTTTGGACCTTTTGCTTTCACCATATCAGAAAGCTCTCTAACACGTCGGTGGTTCCCAAGCCCCCGACAAGTCCAACTCAAGCAATTCATGACAAATGGCGAGGCTGAGATGCAGCCACCACCGGTGAAGAAATTTGGGGAACACCATAGGGAGATAATATGGTTGGGCGAAAGTGATGTGGCTTTTCTCTCTTAACCATTTACCAACTTTCATTGAACTTTGATTTTCTTCAGGCCCAGCACCAGTCTGATTAACCTGCGAAGAAGGCCTACACACTGATTGTTCATTTACAACAGCTAAGTGGGGCAAGCCCACTAGCTCAGGCCCACCTAAGGAATTTAAATGGGCTAAATGGATGGGATCATTAAAGCCACTACTCGCCTTACCCTTCCCTACAATACCTGCCACATCATCCAAGTTTAGCGTGCTATTAGGATGTAAATCATCCTCGGAACCAGCAGAAGCTACACCTTTTTTTTTTCTTTGATAGTGAAACCTCACAGGCATTTTCATTACTTAGGACAATCTGTCCTCACAATTTACATCCAACTGAACTTGAATTGCAATTACAGGGGGGTGTCCTCCACCCAAATCTGACAGTCATGAATACCTCTAGCTTCCCTAGTCATAATATGCGCAGCAAAATTATTCTGTCTGCTGATATGGCTTACTGACCATTGCTTAAAGAAACCCAGCTCCAATTTTATCCCTTCCACTACCTTCAAGATAGAGCTTGGCCGCGGTACTGCATCAGTGATTGCTTTGACTACAACTTGTGCATCACTCTCTATTTCCACTTCCCATAAACCCAGGTCACGAGCCAAATTAATCCCCTCTTCCATTGCCTTCGCTTCCACCTCCAAAGCACCTAAAGGGAGGGGCAAATTTCTGCTCAACACGCCCATAATCTGTCCAAGCTCGTTCCTAATGACCACCCCGATTCCACAGCTTTTCAGGCTTGTAAACACTGCCCCATCAATGTTAACTTTGAAGCTCCCTTTTCGAGGTGGACGCCATTTTGTTTTGACCCGGGCTTGGTTGTGACCAAAAGGTCGTGATTCATCTACTACTTCTTTTGCATACTCCCTAGCATCCAGTGCAATTCTCTTAGGATCCTTACATCTACCCTCATGCTTGAACGCGTTACATTTGTTCCGTACCATCCAAGCTGTTATGGCAAACAACTCCCACTCTGAGTCCCCATCCCTCTCTTTAAGCGACCACACCACATCAATAAAATTATTCATGGGCTGCTTCAGTTTGGGCAGATTGATATCTACTTCCTTCCACACTTTCGCCGCAACAACACAGTCCCATAACACATGGCCAGACGATTCACAGCCACCACAGAAGCCACAGCTATTGTCTGAGGTCACTTTCCTTGATGCAAGGCAGAAGTTAGTCAGAATTATATTCTTACACGCCCTCCATAGGAAATGCTTAATTTTATTTGGGCATTTAAGCTACCAAACCAGCTTCCATAATCCTGCAATCTTCCCCTTATCTGAGCATTCTCCATTTTCTTTAGTCAAGCGTGCTTCTTTAAGTACCTTGAGTGCCACATTGTACGTGCTCCTCACTGTGAATTCGCCATTCTTTGACCAAGCCCAAATCTGGGAGTCCTCCGGCATTCTTGAGCTCAGTGGCATTTCGAGAATAACTTCCGCTTCATGGGGAAAGAATGTCCTCTTAATTTGGTCCACCTTCCACATGCCCATATTCCCGTTAATAATTTGCGCCACCTTTACCAACTCAACATTCGGTCCTTGGGGGGTAATTACCTTAAAATTGTCCGAAGTTGGAATCCACCTGTCCCTCCAAATCTCCACTGTTCTGCCATTGCCAACACACCACCTAGAACCCTTTTCGACCGTCTCCCTTGCTGCCATAATACTTCTCCACACATAGGAAGGCTTTCTCCCTACTTGTGCTTCCAAGAAAGAACAACCTGCAAAGTACTTTGCCTTAAACACTCTGTGGGTAAGAGAGTTCGGGTTTTTACTTAGGCGCCACCCTTGCTTTGCTAGAAGAGCCAAATTGAACGCTTTAAGGTCCTTAAACCCCATTCCCCCTTCCGACTTGGGTTGGCATAGTTTTTCCCATGAGATCCACGCCATCTTTCGCTCCTTCTCTTTCTGCCCCCACCAAAATTGACACACCATTGAATTGGGTTCATGACAAAGGGAATCCGGGAGTTTAAAACAGCTTATAGTATAGGTTGTAGTCGCTTCTGCCACTGCCTTAATCAGGATTTCATGTCCCGCATTTGACAATAGATTTCCTTTCCAACCCGCAATTCTCCTTCCTACTTGGTCCTTAATGCGACTGAAGGCCTTCTTTTTCCCTTTCCCCACTAGAGTAGGCAGCCCCAAGTACCTTTCATGCTTTTGGATAATCTGAGCTCCAAACCTCCCTTTAATTTCCTCTCTTATTTCCTTGCTGGTATTCCTACTAAAAAATAGTGACGTCTTCTCTTTATTCAGTTTTGGTCCCGATTCTTTTTCATACTCAGCCAGCACCTTTAGTACTTTATTGCTTTCCTCAATACAAGCTTTTCCAAAAATGATGCAGTCATCTGCAAACAAAAGATGAGAAATCTGTGGTGCCCCTCTACAGACTGAAACTCCACTGATCATCCCCTCACATTCCTCCTTTCTAAGCATAGTTGTCAAACCCTCCGCACACAAAAGGAAGAGGTAAGGCAATATAGGGTCGCCTTGCCATAGTCCCCTTGTAGGTATGATCTTTCCCTTTGGCTCCCCATTTATAAGCACCGAATAGGAAACTGTCTTTACACACATCATCATCAGCCCAATTCATCTCTCACTGAAGCCCAGTCTCCTCATCATCACCTCCAAAAAAACCCACTCTACTCTATCCTATGCTTTACTCATATCGAGTTTTATAGCCATTAGCCCTTCCTTTCCTTTCCGCTTTTGATCTATGCAATGCATTGTCTCAAACGCCACTAGCACATTGTCCGTAATTTGCCTCCCAGGAACAAAAGCACTCTGAGACTCACTGATCACCTCAGGCAGAATCTTCTTCAACCTATTAGCTAGCACTTTCGACACTATCTTGTATACGACATTACATAAGCTAATAGGGCGAAACTCTATAATCTTTTGTGGGTAGTTCACCTTAGGGATAAGACAAATGAATGTCTCGTTTAGACCATCAGGCATTACTCCGGTTTTAAGGGTTTGGAGCACACTGTTTACAACATACGGGCCAACAATATCCCAATACTTTTAAAAGAAGATAGGGGACATACCGTCTGGCCCGAGAGCTTTGGTAGGGTGCATTTGGTTCAAAGCAAACTTGACTTCCTCCACTTTGAACTCACACAGCAATGCTTCATTCATCCTTGGCGTCACCCTCTGCCTCACTGCCCCTAAGCTTGCTTCAAACAACATTGGGTGGTCAGAACTGTATATATTATTGAAGTAATCCAAAATCACTCTCTCAATGTCCTCTTGACTATCTAACCATACCCCTTCATCCTCTAGCCCTTCAATCTTATTTGTTCTCCGTCTCTGTGAAGCTGTCGCATGGAAGAACTTAGTGTTTCTATCTCTGCACTTGAGCCAGAGAGCCCTTGATCTTTGCTTCCACATTACCTCCTCTCTAGCCAACAACTCATTAATGTCCTTCCTCACTTCATAAATTTCCTTTGCTGTCTCATGCAAGTAATTCTGAACTTCAAGCTAGTGGAGACGCTTCTTCAAGACTTTTAGCCTTTTATTGACATTCCTGAAAACCCCACTATTCCACCCTTGCAATTGAGCTTGACAACTTCGAATTCTTCCACCAATGCTGAACTCACAACTATCTCGGAGCGAATCCCATGCCCTTTCAATCACCTCCCTACACCTTTCATCTCTCGCCCACATCGCTTCAAAGACAAACCTCCTCTTTGTAGGCTTTGTGTGTTTCTTCTTTGTCAAGTACAGAGCTAACATACAATGGTCAGATGCGGACATAGAGAAATGGTGCACTTAAGCATCAGGAAATTTCTCTACCCACTTCCCATTTACCACCATTCTATCCAATCTAATAAGAGTCCTCTGTTCTCCAAATCTCCCATTACACCAAGTAAACCTCTGCCCTACAAACCCCAGATCAACCAGCCCATATTTACTTAAGCACTCCCTAAAACTCCTCATTTGATTTGCATCACGATCTAACCAACCTAATTTCTCCTAAGGATGGGTGATTTCATTGAAATCCCCAAATACTATCCAAGGCATATCACATTGATTTTTTAAAGAACACAGCAAATCCCACGATTCATACCTTTTCCTTGCATCCGGATTCCCGTAGAAGCCAGATGCCTTCCATGGCATAGTCCCACCAACGCCATCCACCACATCGATGTGGGAGTGTGAGCAGCTCTTGAATCTCACGTCTACCCCTTCTCGCCAAAGCATCGCCAATCCTCCACTACGACCATCACACGGCACCGTAATCCCTTGGGAAAGCTGAAGTTTCCACCGCAAACCTTTGATCCTACTCGGACTCGCTTTGGTCTCCACGAGGAATACCAAGGTTGGGTTTTTGGATTTCACCTCATCAACGAGAAGTTGGACTGTCGGGGATGACCCTAAACCTCGGCAGTTCCATGCGAGCACACTTATGAGGCTCGGCGGGGTTGCAACGCAGCCACCGCCTCTCCGCCATCCCTCTCTTCACTATGTACAAATACCTTGCTCTGTTCCTGCTTCTTTCTTCTTTTCCGAGTTGTAACGTTAGTTTCTAATTCCTGTACAGGTATCGGGCATAGTCTTTTCCCCAGAGTTTTATCCTTCACTATCTCTTTAGTTGGGCTTGCAACATGGGCCTTCCTTGCCATGCGTTTCCAATGGCCGCTTTTTAGGCCAAGTTCCTCAGCAACCCAGCCCAAATCTACGTCACAGCTCATAGCCATTGGACCGATCTCCTTATCCACACTTACCGGGCCCACTTCAACTCCTCTACCTTTAACATTTGGCGCCACATGAAATTCGAAAGGAACTTCAACCTCAGGATGGGTCTCTTTCTCCCAATGCATCCCTTCCACCACTTGATTTTGAGCCCAGAGCCCTTCCCTATTTTCTTTCACCAAATTAGCATTGATTCCCTGAGAATGCTCACTTAGGCTGGTCTCCTTTCCCTTTTCATGATCATTCCTCTGTTTTCGGCTTTCCCTGCCTCCCTCGGTTGTTTCTTCCCCTCTGTCACAGTCCCCCTAATGTGGCAGCGTTGATTCCGAGATTTTCTCAGTCTCCAATTTCATCCCCGGCGCGTGCAAAGACATTCCCCTACCACCCACCATGCCTTTAGCCAGAGCTCCCCTTGCATACCACCTATCTTCAGATCCGTACTTTATAGATTCATCACCCCCTTTCCTCGACACCTCCCCCCTCAGCCACGCCCCATATTGTAAAGGTGATGACTCTGACAGGTCTTCCATCTTTCCATTTGGGCAGTCCCTTAAACCATGGCTTAGCAAACCACACCTGTAACAAAAATTCGGAAGACGCTCATATTTGAACGCTATCCACCTCTGCTTCCCACCCTCAATGGCTATCTTTTTTCCTCGCACCAGCTTCTTTGTAACATCCATCTTAACCCTTACTCTAAGATATTTCCCCCATTGGACACCCAATTCTGCAACATCAACTTCCATAACCTCACCCAGCTTTGAACCAATTGCCCAACCCATTTCTCTGGTCCTACTATTCAGAGGCAGATTATGTATTTGCACCCAGAAAGGGGATTGCCACAAAGATATATCTTTTGGTACTTGCTCACCCACGAACTCTTTCAAAAGAATTAGTTGTTTCTCGTAAGTCCACAGGCTCATATCCATAACCCTCTTCTTATCTCTTCCATCTCCAAACTCCACTAGGAACAGTTCGTCTCCAATCTCGTTTATTTGCACCCCTTTGTTTGGTTTCCAAAGCATTCTCAAGTTTTTCCTAAGGGCTTCAATGTTCATACATCTGTGTGACAAAACTTTCATCACAATACAGTTCTTTCCAACCAACTTCGCAGCCTCCGTGGGACTGCTGCCTAGTGATATGCTCTCCCCCTCCTCCTCTGTAAAGGAAAGCTTCTTCCACATTTCTTCCAGTTCATCCTCCATCTCACCACCCCACAGTTGGTCTTACCGTAAGAAGACCACTCCACCACTATTGGTCTTACAGCACGAAGACCACTCCACTCCTGCAAGGACACGACCTGCAAGACTCTAACTGCTTCCACATGCACCACAGGACACCCTAGAGTGACCTATGTTACAAGAGAGCACCACAATTTTTTTCTCTATGATGATATAAAACAAACACTGCAGAAGCTACACCTGAGATATTGCCAAAAGGTGGATCAAATTTCCTAAGATCACGATCTATAATATGGTATGGAAAGTATCACTCCCCACAATCTAACATTTGGATTCAGTTCCCAGCGAATTTTCAGATTCCTTTTCGGTCTTTGCTGAGATAGTTGGCTTAGGAATATTTGAAAAATTGCCAGCTGGTAAATTCTCAACAGATGGCGAAAACAATGGAGGTAAATTAGCACCCACATTAATGTCTCCTTCGCTTGTGTCCATTTCCATAACAGGGCTGAAGCTTACCGGTGGTCTAGCTACATCGTTCGTCGAACTAAGTGGGTCACTCGCCGGAGATGTCTCTCTATGAACCTGTTTTTCGCCCCGTTCATAGAACCCAGGGACAATACAGGTTTGTTGAAGGACCTATACGGGGATGATCTAATGCTGAGATTGTATTGTTGTTGCTTGGGTTTAAGGGTACCTTTGCTATTGATCCATAGCTCGCAGTCCTTATTGGCATGTGAAAAACAATATCACATTCAATGAAAAACACTCTTTTTACCCCTTTCTCTCTCTCTCTCTCTCTGTTTCTCTCTGGAAGAAAGGTGAATAGAAGATTATTCTTTCATTGAATGAGAATGAATCAGAATTTACAAAGTAGCTTTGTTTTTTTATATGCAGATGTACAAGCAATTGAAGCAAGCGTAAAAGAGAAAAAAAAAAAATTTCTAAAACTAATTGATCCGTGAATTAAGGAGTTAGTGGCTACAAATGCAGAAATAGTTAATGCTCAATCACATGTCTGCATCTGGCTGCTCCTTATCAACTAATCTCTGCTGCATCTTCTCTTTACTAACCTCTTCCATGTGAACCTCACGTGCCTCAACACTCTCAGCACTTTTCTTCTTGTTTTTCTTCTTAATACTCCCCCTCAAGGTAGCCACTGCTGCTGTGCTTGATTGGCTACCTTGCACCTCTATTGATTCTGCAACAAGTTTGTAGATATTTATCATTCCTAACTTTGCTACCAACTTTGAAAAAGCTAGAAATCCCAGGGGTTTAGTAAATATATCTGCATTTTGATTAACCCCTACAATATGGAAAGTTTTGATGATGCCTCTCTGTATCTTTTCCCTAACCAAATGACAATCTAGTTCAATATGTTTGCTGCGCTCATGGAATACAGGATTGGCAACTATGTGAAGAGCTGCTTGATTATCACAATACAATAGTGCTGGCCTTTTGTGCTCTATATAAAGGTCCTTCAACAGCTGCTTCAGCCACACAATCTCACAAGTAGTTGAAGCCATAGCCCTATATTTAGCTTCTGCTGAACTTCTTGAAACAGTACCTTGCTTCTTTGACCTCCAGGAGATTAGGGACTCCCCTAGATAGACACAATAGCTTGTTATAGACCTACGAGTGTCTGGACATCCAGCCCAGTCCGCATCACAGAATGCCTTTAAGTGCAATTCTGTATTGTTGGAAAGAAAAAGACCTGGTCCTATTGATCCTTTGATGTATTGAACAATCTTAAAGGCTGCCTTCAAGTGTGGCTCTCTTGGTTTACTAAGGTATTGGCTGAGCAAGTGTACTGCATATGTTATGTCTGGTCTAGTCATGGTAAGGTACATTAGCCTTCCAATAAGTCTTTTAAACTGTGTAGGATCCTTTAATAAAACCCCACTGGTTTTAGACAACTTAATATTTTGCTCCATGGGTGTATTGAAAGGCTTAGAACCAGCTAAACCAGTGTCTTGCAGAATCTCTAATGCATACTTTCTTTGGTTTAAAGTTATTCCTGTCTTGCTTCTAGCTACTTCTATCCCTAAGAAATATTGGACAGGTCCTAGGTCCTTGAGCTTGAACCTAGTGTCTAGCATGCCCTTCAAATGAGTAATATAGGACTCATCATTTCTAGTCAAGAGTATGTCATCCACATATACCAACAGTGCTACAAAAACAGAACTTTTAGTAAAGGTAAAAAGAGAATGGTCAGCTTTAGATTGAACAAAACCCAATTCCAAGATAGCATTAGAAAGTTTGGCAAACCATTGCCTGGATGCCTGTTTCAAACCATACAAAGATTTGTTTAGTTTGCAAACTAAAGGACCTTGAGCACCCTGAACAAACTCCCCCTTACCTTCTGTCTCCCCCTTGCTGTGAAACCCTAATGGAAGGGACATATAAACATCTTCAAGCAAGTCACCATGCAGAAATGCATTGTTGACATCAAGCTGAAGGATGTGCCATTGTTTCACAGCAGCTAAAGTAAGAACCAACCTCACAGTAATGAACTTAACCACAAGAGAGAATGTCTCATTATAATCAATGCCTGCCTTCTGTGTATATCCTTTGGCCACTAACCTAGCCTTGTATCTTTCAATGGTGCCATCAAAGTGATATTTCACTTTGTAAACCCATTTTGAACCAATAGCTACCTTACCAGGTGGAAGAGGCACAATAGACCAAGTATTGTTAGCTTCAAGAGCTTCAATCTCTGCCTACATGGCAGCCCTCCAATGAGAAAATTTCACAGCTTCATGATAGAAAGCAGGTTCAGAGTTAGGATTGGAAATGGCTAAAGCAAAGGACTTGTACTTGGTGGAAAGTTTGGCATAGGTGAGATGACACCTAATGTCATAAGGTTGGCCAGCAGTGGGAACAAGAGTAGAAGACTTACATGAATAGTCTTGTAGGTAAATAGGGGGTTTGTGAGATCTGGTAGACCTTCTAAGAGGTGGAGCTATGATGTCAGTAGGAGTAGATGGCTGAGCTATGATATCATTAGAAACAAGAGCTGATTGTGTACTAGAAGAAGGTATATCAGAAACAAAAGAATCATGAAGTTGATTAGGAATAGAGGCAATAGTAGGAGATTTAATAGGTGTATCAATCTCAGGATGAACAATAGGAGTAGAATCTTGAATTGGAGGAGAGTCATCATACTCAAAATGCTCAGTAATATCAAATATAGGATCAAATTCACAATCCAAAACAGGTTTAGGAAAAACAAGGAAATCTGAATCTACCTGAACAGAAGCAGAGGCAAAAGGAAAAATTGTTTCATGAAAAACAACATCCCTTGAAATAAAGGAGGTATTGGTGTCAATATCCAGAACTTTGCATCCTTTAATGCCAAATGGATAGCCTAAGAAAACACATTTCTTAGCTCTAGGAGCAAATTTGTGCCTATTATGAGAAAGAGTAGAAGCAAAACACAAACAACCAAAAACCTTTAAGTGAGTATAGGAAGGTGGTTTTTTGAAAAGCATTTCATAAAGGGTTTTGTGATTCAAAGGAGAAGAAGGTAACCTATTAATCAGATAAGCTGCTGTCAACACACAATCACCCCAAAAATGTAAAGGCAGATTGGACTGAAATCTCAATGCTCTTGCTACATTTAAGAGGTGTTGATGCTTCCTCTCAACAACAGAATTTTGTTGTGGAGTTTGAACACAGCTCAACTGATGAATAATTCCTTTTTCTTGATAAAAATATTTCATCACAAATTCAGCTGCATTGTCTGATCTAATGATCTTAACTTTGAGGTCAAATTGTGTTTCAACCATAGAACAAAAATTTCTTAAAATTGATTGACATTCAGACTTGAACCTTAAAAGATAAAGCCAAGTGCATCTAGTGTAATCATCAACTATTGTTAAGAAGAATCTATAACCATCAACTGTAGGAATAGAAAAAGGACCCCAAATGTCAATATGTATTAAAGCAAAAGCACAATCCACAACATGCTGACTAGCAGGAAAGGGTAATTTCTTTTGTTTTGCCAAAGGGCAAACCATACAAGGTTCATTGTTATTACAAGAAACAATAGGCACAGTTTTATTCAATATGTACAATTTCTGATCAGAAGGATGACCCAATCTGATGTGCCAAAGATCAGTTCGAACAGCTGATGCAATGGAAGGTAAAAATGCAGTAATCTGAGAAGAACACTGTGTTGTAGTGTCTTGAAGAAAGTAAAGTCCTTGAAGTTCTTTACCCAAACCAATCATCTTCCAGTGAAGAAGGTCCTGGATAAAACACATATCACCAAGAAAGATGAAACAACAAGTCAAGGACTTGACCAATTGACTAACAAAAATGAGATTGAAATGAAAAGAAGGAACAACCAAGACATTTTCAAGGATTAAATGTTCTGAGATAATGACAGTGCCAATGTGACTTACTAATGCAGTCTCTCCATTAGGTAATTGAACATAAGCTTCTAAAGTGGAATTTATGGTAGATAGGATAGTGACAGAATGAACAAAATGATCACTAGCTCCAGTATCCAATATCCAAGTATTGGCAAAAAAAGCTAGTCTATTAACTTTCTGGGAAGAAAAAATGGAATGTGAAAGGTCTAAGGTGGAAGCACAAGAGGAAGTTATAACCTTACCTGTGAAATTTGGCATTAGAGGATGCTGAACCATGGCCTGAGAGTGAAGACCTATAGCTACCACATTGGCTGCCTGATGAGAACTTCCTGCCTGATGAGAACTTCCAACCTGAGATCCATCCAAAGACTGACTGTTCAAGAAAGCCATTAGCTGCTGACATTGTTCTTGAGTGATATGGCACTTCATGGCCTGATGCTCCAATGAACCAGTGGTGGACATGGAACCAGAATTTGACATGACCAATTGATCATTTCCAATGAAATTAGAAACCTGATTTGCTGAAGATGATTTTCCTTTTGGCTTATATCCAGGCGGATAGCCATGTAACTTGTAACATTTGTCAATAATGTGCCCTTGAATGCCACAGTGACTGCAAATTGGCCTTTCCTTTCGATTGCCATACCTATTCCCTGAATTAGGCTTAGCACTTGCATTAGAATACAAAGCAGCTGCTTCAATCTCAGAGGAGGAGGATGAACTAATGTTCTTTTGCATTTCCTCATGAAGAACCATAGAATACACCTTATTCAAATCAGGCATTGGATCAGCCATGAGGACTTGAGTTCGAATTGCAACATAGGTCTCATTCAGTCCCATCAAGAACTTCATCACACAATCTTTCTCAAATTTTTCAGTCAAAATCCTCATTGCTCCACAAGAACATTCAGGCAAAGGATCACAATTCATCAATTCATCAGAAAGTGTCTTGAAGTTAGTGAAGTAATCACTCACCAAAAGATTGTTCTGAGAAATGTGAGAAATTACCTTCTGCAGTGAGTAGATCCTGGCAGCATTGCCTTAAGCAAATATGTGCTTTAGATCCAACCAGACCTGCCTAGCAGTCTCGTTGTACATCACACTAGATTTGATGTTCTTATTCACAGAGTTATATATCCAAGAAAGGACCATTGTGTTCGCAAGAGTCCAAGCTTTGTACAGTGGAGAATTGGCTTCTGGTTTGCTGATAACACCATTGATGAACTCAATTTTGTTCTTGGCAGTGAGAGCAATAACCATTGCTCGTGACCAGGATGGATAATTGACACGTCCAATCAAAAGCTCAGTGACCAAAATAGAACTAGGATTATCACCACTCTTCAAGCAATATGGATTGGGATTCAATTCATTAGAATTCGAAGAATCCACTGGATCTGGAACAGGAATCGAAGAAGCTTGATCAACAGAAGCCATTGTTACAGTTCTGATACCATGAAAAACAGTATCACATTCAATGAAAAACACTCTCTTTACCCCTCTCTCTCTCTCTCTCTCTCTGTTTCTCTCTGGAAGAAAGGTGAATAGAAGATTATTGTTTCATTGAATGAGAATGAATCAGAATTTACAAAGTAGCTTTGCTTTTTTATATGTATATGTACAAGCAACTGAAGCAAGCGTAAAAGAGAAAAAAACAAAAAAAATAATAATTTCTAAAACTAATTGATCCATGAATTAAGGAGTTAGTGGCTGCAAATGCGGAAGTAGTTAATGCTCAATCACGTATCTGCATCTGGCTGCTCCTTATCAACTAATCTCTTGTGCATCTTCTCTTTACTAACCTCTTCCATGTGAACCTCACGTGCCTCAACACTCTCATCACTTTTCTTCTTGTTTTTCTTCTTAATAGCATGATCTAAACGTCCGCACTAATAACAGATATTTGGTAACCTCTCGTACTTGAACACTACCCAAAGCATCTCTCCGTTCTCCATTGTTACCAAACGTCCTCGACACAAAGGGAGTGAAATATCCAACGTAACCCTGACTCGCATAAAGCCACCACCTTCTTCATCTACTCCTCTCGTAGATCGACTGACCTCTCAAATCGTATCACAGAGTTCTTCAGCCACTTCCTTTGTCATATACCGAATTGGTATGTCATGAACTTGCTTGAGAATAATATCCTTATATCCTCACACTTACACTTTTTATTATAGGTAATAGATTCTTTTATGTGGTAACCATGTAAATATTTCTAGCAAACGGGCATGTTCTCCTTGATTTGATCCTAGTCAATAAATAAATAAGCATTGATTAGGGTCTAATTATCAAATGTCAGCTTATTTTCATGGACAACCTAGGGTGTCTTTGGTAATTATCTTTTTTCCTTTGTTTTCTGTTTTTAAAAATAATTTTTTTTTTATTTTTGAGACTAAAAAACTTGTTTGACAACCCAAAATGAACATAAAATAAAAACTATAATTATACATTTACATCTTAACAAAAAAAAAAATTACAAAAAACCAATTAAATTAATATCATTCAAACATTCTTAGAGACATGATAGTATTTATTACTAAAATAATGTATATATTTCTTGATTGAAATCAGGTGCAATACCTAATTGTAATGAATGATTGAGATTGAGAGTTGAAAAAAAAAAAATAGCTTTCAATTTCAATTAAATAAAAAAATTATAAAAAAAAGTAAAAAGTTAAAGTTAATTACACCGGATCTCAAACCTATATTTCTAACCATCAAAAAGGAAAAATAATTATCTCAAAAAAAAATTAATATTATTCTACTTTCTATTTTTATGAGAAACCACAAAAGCCTTATAAATATAGTGTGTTAAGTTTTAGACCCTTGAAAAACACAATTCGTTTAACCTAAATAACTACTTGGCTAATATATTAGGTTAATTATTCAGATCTAATTTAAATATTCATCACATGTATCATGCATAGTGGAAAAGTAAATAATACAAGATGTGATGACTCAGGAAAACCAATGAAACAACTCATTTCAAGGTAAAAAAAAACAAAAAACAAAAAACAAAAAAAAACAAAAAACAAAAAAAAAACAAAACTTGTAGGGAACAATCCTGTAGAGAGGGAAAATTCCCGACCTATCACAAGCTGACACGTCACACTACCAAGACCACAAAATACAGCCAATTACAAAGCGCCACATACTGCTGCTAGGTTTTACTATCACTATTCAGAAGCCAACAGAAATTTGCCAAGTGTCATGCAAGAACCAATCATGCATCAACACGTGTAAGCGATGACATAAGCAGCCTCGCACGTGTAAGTGATGACATAATCAGCCTCGCACGTGTAAGCAATGACATAATCAGCCTCGCACGTGTAAGCAATGACATAAGCGGACCAATCAGACTGTGACATGTGTCACCAATCAGACTCCGCCACGTGTCACTCATCCACCCCTAAACTCCTATAAATAGAAGCCTTCCTAAGACATTTAGGAGGACATCAAGCCATCTGAAGCACTCAGAAGTCCAGAAGCTCTGCCGGAACCAAGCTCTAAAGCCTCCAAGAACTTCAACTTCAAATACGAAGAACATTCGAAGAGAAATCATCCAAATCATCCGCCTAGATCCAAAAGTTTGCGGGAATCAAGCCTAAAGTGTCCGAAAACATCAACAAATCACAAATCAGTGAAGCTCTACGGATCCAAGCTCCTAAAGCCCCGAAGAACTTCCACCATAAACCTTCAAAAAGGAAGAACACACGAAGAACACGAAGAACGTGAAGAACAAAGGATTTCTAACAAGCTCATAGCCGGAGATTCATTATAATTCCGTTTTAGCAATCTTCGATCCATCCCTCAACCAAATTGAAGGATATTTTGTGTTCAAGTCACAATCACCTTACCACAAATCCAAATCAATAAGTCTTGCAAGGAGATCGAATCAGAGGATCACTCTTTTGTAATCACAGAGAATTGTACCACATAATCATCAATACAAATCTGCATTTGTGAAACTATTTTACTTGTTTGATTTATTTCAAACTAGAAATTTAGTCGTCTACAAATCCCAAGAGAACAATCTACTAAATCAAATAGAGATTTACAATCAAGAATATATACCAATTTGTAGTAAATCTAACATAGTTACCAAACTGGACTTTGAACTCCTCTAAGTTCTTTGATCTTGATCTGTTCTCACATGAACCACCTATTCATGCCTTGATCTTCAGTACACTTGATAGTTGAAGGCTTGGCTTCAACTTTACTTCATCGGTACTAGCAATATGGATTTGATCTCCGGTATGTGCTTGATAGAGTTAGAAGGTAAAAAATCTCACAGATCTCACAGGAGTAACTCTCAAGACTTGAAAAATGTGTATTAGGGTTTTCCTTTTATACCTAACAATGTTGGACTCAAACCCTAAATCTTTCGCAGGCTGTTAGGCTTGATTTAAAAATCTGTAGAATCGCAGTTCGATCGATTGAGCCTTCTCTTCGATCGATCGAGCTTGTTCGATCGGTTGAGCCTTCTCTTCGATCGATCGAGCTTGACAGATTTTGACTTCTCTTTTTTGCAGATTATATGTTCTTGAATTTTCACTTGTATCAACTTAAACAATGTCTAAAACACTTCGAAAACCCTAAGATCTAATCCAAGACAAGTTTGTTCTCAGTTTGCCAACATACAACATATTTAGAACCTAAACATTTATGACTAAATATTTAGAACCTAAAATAGTGTGTCAGATTGAATTTAAAACCTCCAAATTTACGTCACACTTCAAACCAATAAACCCACCACCCAAACGCCCTAATTGTATTAAGCATTAATTAGAGACACAATTGCATTTATTTAACCAATTAATTGTATTGAGCAATTCAATTAAAGTCATTAAAACAAGTTGTTAAGACATTAAAAAATGCCAGCTTTATTCCTTATTTCCACAAGAGGGGAAAAAGATTTAAAAGAATTACCATATTGATGCCGAATGGGGCTCAATCATGTCCAATAGTGCATTAAGAAACTTATTGTATATATACATATAGGTACATGATCCTAGCAATTCAATAGCACCATCAGTGATCAGCCTTGTACGTACCTCCAGAACCTAGATCCTGAAGAAAATATGGCGAGGCTATCATGGCTGCACCTTGGCTTATTTCTCATTGTTATCATTTCCTTTTCCATTGGAGTTTTAGACGTGAGTCTCTCTCTCTCTCTCATACATACACACTCTATTAATATTTCAAGTATACATATAGTTTATACTTATTATAGGGAGTGGATAACCATGTAAGTCTTTACTAAAAATACAAAGAGGTGCTAGTTGAACTACTCTTGACCCAAAAAAACTCATTTGTTTCTTCAGTTTAGTATATTTCATATCATTATCTTTTTAAGTTGCTCACCAAAATTTACACTCTTTGTATATCAACAGGCTGGTGGGGAAGGCTCACTTCTCCCAGAAGGTACAAGATCTTTACCTCAACCATTTACTTCTTTCCCTCTTATACATTTCCATATAAGGTTTAAATTTCTGATTCTTATTCCATAGTAGAGTGTCCAAGCGCCTGTGACTATCGGTGTTCAGAAACACATCATCCGAAGCCTTGTTTATTCTACTGCAACCAATGCTGTGACAAATGTCTGTGCGTTCCCTCGGGCACATATGGAAACAAGGAAGAATGTCCATGCTACAACAACTGGAAAACTAAGGAGGGTGGGCCCAAGTGCCCATGAAGTGGTAAACCTTGATAAAGCGAGAATGCAGCCGAAAAAATGTTTTTGTATGACAAATAAGTTTTTACCCATTAGAGATATGTTAAATACTCCATTGATGATGTTAAAGTAAATGGGTTGTTTCCTCTCTCTCTTTTCTTTTGTTTTCCTCTTCTTCTTTTTTCTAAGAAAAAAAAAAGTGCTCGGGAGAGTGGGCAAACCCCTACACTCTTAGGGCAACCGAAAATGAGATGGGCACCAACGCACTCATTAGTAAATGAACACTTGAACCCAAGACTGGATTTTTATTTACTCTAGTTCCTTACCACTAGGCCCCACCTACCGCATTTGCAACATGTTTCTTATCTAACATAATAATATTGTGTTTGGTTGGGAAGGGAAAAAGAGAAGCCACTAACATAAAATTAAAAAATTACCCATATTATCCCATTGTTTCAAATTACAAAAAGGGCATAATAGTATTTTACTTTTTACTTTTTTATCTTCTTATTAAATTACTAATTATCTCAAAAGTTTAAATTAATATTAGAATATATGGTAGATTTAATCATTTTAAAAAAATACTTCTAATAGTTCTCTACCAAACAAACATAATGGAAATTAAAAAAAAAAAAAAATTTAATCTCTCACTTTTATATCCACCCAACATTTTTGTTTTTTTGTAACTTGATCAATAATGTTCGATAAAAGGTGACAACAAATCGAGTTCTTTAAGGGTTACACACAAAGACTAAAGGCCTAAGCCTAAGGCCCATTCTGCCCCCAAAATAAATAAATAAATAAAAGGTATTAAGGGCCCCCACTATATAAATAAAATACCCAAAAATTGTATTAAAAAATATTTAAAAATTGTAGATTAATAATTAAATTTTTTAGAAAGAAAAAAAATACATAGGTGGATTCTGCATTCTTTTCTCAATCTTCAAAAATGCACTCGAAATATTGAGTTTACAAATATCCAACCTAATTTAAATCTTAAATAATTTAACTTACAAAAAATGTTATTACTGCACCTAATAATAATCATTAACATTCATTTTTTCCAACAACTTGAGCCTTTATTTTTTGAAAATCAGTCTCCCACACTGTAACTTGTATTATTTTTAATTGAAGTTAAAATAATATCTATAACAAACTAGATTCTATTCTTCAAAACTATAATTTATTTTATTTTTATCATATATAATTTTATGTGGATTAGCTATTATCAATGGTAAAAATGACATTAATAAAATCTAAATACAGAAAAAATAATAATAATAATAATTAGTAATATCATAATATCTCAAGAAATAAGACAATTGGTTTTTAAAGATTTGGAAAACAAATACAGAGGTAAAAGGCTTGGCATCCCAAACAAAAAGAAAAGGCTTTTTTCGCCATCTAACCCTGGTTGCTCTTATTAATGAATGTTTTATTTAGTACCAAAAAAAAAAACCCTGGTTGCTCTGAGATACGATGGCCGGTTGTTCAATGGGGAAAGAGGTACGCCTTGCTTGCCATTAGTCCTTCTAGAACCTTTCAGCTGGGGTTCGCCCCAAATTTTTTTTTTTTTAAACTATTAAATTTGTCACCTTAAAGCTCAAAATGTATTAAACCGTTACTGATCTCACAAATGATTAGATGAGGATCAGATGTTGTAGTAAAATAAAATATAGGTTAACAACAACAAAACCTTAATCTTAAAACTTTGTAATAAATTTTTATTTTCAACAGAATTAATATCGAGATAAGCCACATGTATTGTTACACAAGCCTTTTTCCCCTTCTTTTTGAGCTTTTCATTATAATAGAGAGATGTTCCATAAAATAAAAAAAGCTTAAATCATAATAGAATGATTCGTGAAAAGCGGAACAATGTCAATAAACATTACTTTCAAAAGATAGAAAACTTTTTTTTTTTTTTTTTGCCAACATCTTTAAGATTTAGCAAATTGGTCCCTTAAATTCATTTCTTATTTTCAGAGAGGGAAACTTTGGAAGTACTACTGTACCAGTTCACTTAAATAATAATAATAATAATAATAACTAGCCTCTGAGGCAAGGGAGTCAATACCGTACCGGAGGCTATACCGGTTTGGCCAGCGGTACGATATATTTCGGATACCGGTCAATACCGATATACCGTTTTGGGTTTACCGTTATTTTTTATATTTATAAATAAATAAATAAATATGTGTGTGTGTGTGTATTATAATAAATATAAAAGTTTACCATAAAGTATTTCCTCAATTCAGAACTAATTATTCATGGTTTTAAACTTTAGTATCAATTAAAAATAAAAATAAAACACAATATAAAAAATAAAAAGCTTAAAAATTACCATTGCATACTAAGAAAACAAATAATACTAATAAGTTAATATAAGTAAGTTACCATTCTGCCCTAACAAAAATTACAAAACTTTAAAAAAAAAATAAAAAAAAATAAAAAAAAAACTTTTTTTAGTATTGGCTGGTACGCCCAGTACCGACCGGTATTACCCGAAATTGGCCGGTACATGGCCGATACGGCCGGTATTTAAACCGGTACAAAACGTTGATGTTTCAATACCAATATACATACTAGTACAGTACATACCGGTCGGTACAGCCGGTACCGGTACGGTATTGACTACCTTGCTCTGAGCACACGCTTATGCGCGTACTTAGAGGCTCTTCTATTTTTTGGATAAAAATTAATAATTTGCATTTATTATAATTTGAAATTTCTACTTTTTCCAATCTAAAAAAAAAAAAAAAAACCCTAAGGGTGTAATGAAATTTTTTATAAAAAAATTGAAAAAAAAGGAGGACAAAAGAAACAAATACATCGTGATGAAGTAAAAATAAATAAATAAATGGGGTGAGTTTTGTAGATTGGAGGAGTTTTAAAACTAACAAAAGAGTAATTCTATTTTGTAGGGAGATAGTGAGTAGAAGTAAGAATTTAAATCAACGTAAAAGTAAGAGTTTATTAGAAACAGGAAGGCATTTCAATGTAACAGTAAGAATTTATTATTTTTGTCGATTTACTATTTTAACCCCATTTTTAAGTTTTAGGTAGGGGTATTTTTGACAGTAAAAAAAGCAGTAACTAACTTTCTTTTTTCAATTTACTATTTTAACCATATTTTTAAGTTGTTGATTAATTAATTTAGGGGTATTTTTGACAGGAAAAAAAGCAATAACTAACTTTTTGAATCCTCTTAATATATTCAGATAATAATAATAATAATAAATAAATAAATAAAGTCTATTCATGAGTAAAAGGAGTCAAAATATATTATTGTGAATAAAGAAATGACATTTGCTTATAACTAATATTTCTCAAATAACAATATTTATTTTCTTTTCATCAGGATATGAATTATTAGCTGTCAACTATATACACATGAAAAATAACACGAACAACTAGATGGACGCAATAAAATGTAAATGACATGTACGAGTAAGACCCAATAAAACGACATGTTGTTCTTATATGAAACGACCAGCTGCATTTCTAAACCAAAAACAATTCACATGAAAGAAGGAATAGCGTGCGGGAACAAAAATTAACCGTTTTGTAGTACTTGTAACTTAATTCGAAACCGCGGCGACATGTAGTTCTAAACTAGTAAGAGATATATTAGTCTAAGCTAAAAATAGCAGTTTGCTTGGAGCCGGAAACATCATGCAGGAACAAGTAACACAACGTATTTTTGAACCAAAAAAAACCGAATATTGCAAAACCCAAGTTGTTTTTCTTTTTTCTTTTTAACTATTTTGATGGGTGAGTTTGGCCCCAAGGAAGATTTGAAAAGTGATCTATGCTTTATCAGGGATGTTCTCCAGCCAAGTTGATTGAAGAAAATGTAAGGAGACCCATCTAATTACATCAATTCTTTGACCTTTCAAGCAGCAAAAGTTATTCTTTTCTTTAGAAAATGGTCATTTGTGCATATTTGCCTATCACAAAGTTGTTAAGAAGCATTTTCCAGCTTTTGTCTCACATGATTACACATCCCAAATCTATGGCATTGCTTTGTAGAGCTACATGTTCAGGAATGTGGCCTAATAAGGAAATCAGGAGAAAAATACATTAGTAAGATAATGCTAAGGGCTAGATTTACTATAGCTTGCAAATAGTTAGGTAGAAGAGCTAGAAACTCAGCCCCTAATAAGAAATCCTACTATGCAGGACAGTTATTGTCTGTCTGGAAACTTGATTTTCTGCAATTGACTGGGATTGAAGATGTGGGGATAAGTTGCAGGCCCAAATGGAAGTGATTATAAAAAATTATGAACTGTATCAAGAATCTGTAATGAGGTTACCCACCAAGGACATCGAGGTTTATAGCTCCAAAGCACAAACTTATCTCAATTTTTCTTACAAGAAAACTGCCACCAAGACAAGTAATAGCCAAGAAGAATGTCAATTCAGTGCACATCACGGTAAAATTTCATTCTATATATAATATGGATAAATTTGTGCAAGCACTGGTGTCAAACATCTGAGAAAGATAAAACATCTCCAAGCTGAGGATAATCATTTTCAATTGCTTTTCTCCTTTTCAACCTTCCAGAAAGTTTCAAGTAATGAATCAGAAATAAAAATATGCAAAATTTGGTTACAATATGTAGCATATACATTATGAACATTATGATATTCTAAATCGATCGATTGACAAGAGATGACATGCTTGTCAGAAATCCAGATAAAAATTATAACAAATAGAAGTGGCTCATCAGCAACAATTCTCTCATGAAGCAGGAAGTTGAGCCAACCAGGGAAGCAGCTTTTCATGGACTAAGTCAGGTCTGTCATCATGGGGACAATGTCCTACCCCTTCTAATACAAAGAGGCTTACATTTGTTAGTTCAGAAGGTAGTGAAGAGAAGTATTTTCCAACAGGTCCATCAAGAGGAGTAAATGGGTCTTGATCTCCCCATAAAAGAAGCACAGGTAGGGAAATTCTAGGCATTAATTGCACCGGGTTTGGCCCCGGCGGGCCTGTCACAATAGAAACAAAAGCATCTAGTGCCCCGGCATCATTTGTTGGTTCCATAATGATCTGCATTTTTCAGATCACAACATGAAGTCTGAGCATATACTAATTTTTAAGGAGCCAGAAATGCATGAAGAGGAGAATAGTAATACCTCTACTAGTTCTTCATCCACAGATTCCTTATTTCCATAAACAGACAACAAAATGTTCCTCAAGTTATCTCTGCATGAGGGACATAACATTTTTGGATTCGTTCCTCTTGGATTTCCAAATATCGTGACTGAAACTAAATATGGTACCTCTTTCTAACACGCTCAAAGATTGCTGAAGCAATTCCCCGTTGCCTCAACAAAAAATCAACCAACAAAAGCAAAGGTAATAATAGCTTGATTCTCCAATCATCAACAACTGCCTTATTGTTCATACCACCAGCACAATTTAGAAGTACAAGTCCTCGAACTAGGCTTCTACTAGATTCTGGTTGGAAAAGATAAAATATAAATAAGGCAAACCACAGATATATAAAGGCCAAACAGGAGTAATTATTCTCTTCGTTAAAAATGCGGGGTCTTTCTTCTGCCACAAAAATATGGCTTACCTGAGGCAGCAATTACGCAGGCAAGACTTCCAACAGAGTTGCCTATCAGCACAGTTGGCTTCTGAACAATTTCATCCAAGAAGTCCAATATCAACTGTTTTCAGTGAGTTAAAGGTTAAGAGGGTAAAGTTGCAATAATGAAGGATTGATGAAAAAAATATAGGATAGAATCCAAGTTCAAGCTTCAAAATAAGCATACCTGAGCCCATTTTTCCATGGTATATGAAAATCCTGCTGGTTTATCAGAAGCACCAAAGCCGAGAAGGTCAATGGCATATACTGTGAAATTCTGTGCTAGTGTCCCAATATTCCTGAAGGAACCTCAAAGTAGTGAAAAATATTATCTCAAGTACTTATACAGTTTTACTGCATGGATCCACACAGTGAGTAAAGAACTTATTAATAAAAAAGCAATAACCCTCTGTGATCTAATGAGCATCAGATGACTAGTTTGTGCTTCAAAAGGATTGCAGGACAAGTTAAGCTTATCCGCTAAATGAATAAAGAAATTCTGATAATTTGACATGACAAATTGCATATGCATCTAAAAGAGTAGGGAAAATTTTTATCTGAGAGCCACTAGAAATGAGTGTGTGTGTGTGTGTGTGTGTGTGTGTGTGTGTCAGTGTGTGATACGTTTTTGAGTGCAGGGTGGCAAAGAATATGGAAGAGGAGCATCACACACAACTTTCAGAAATGCCAGAACTTAGTAAAAGGGATTTCAGAATGAATGTAGTGCATTTTAGCCTGACAACATTATCTGCAGAGTTTGACCAATAAAAACCAGAATTTCACATCTATAAATTACATTTTATGAATAGGACATCAAAATTTGCAACTGAAGCAAAGATTTGCTCAGAAACTAGTGTTAATCAAGAGGTAAGTTAGATCATTACTTGCTTACCAGTAAAAGGGCAGGTCATTACTTAATGAGGAAAAACAAATTTCCTGAAATTGGTCTGAGAAGCATAAGAATAAAATTGAAAATATCTTATTTATCTAGTACTATCACAGTCCATATTCCATGTAACTCAAGGATGCCTCAGTAACTAGTTTGGACTATATAAATGACTATATAATTTGATTGTGATGGTCTAAAAAAATTCAACAAGATAACTTCATGTCACCAATGAAAGCAAATTGGTTCCATCGTGATGAATCTTTACTTCAAGAATTAATACTTTGTAGGAGGATCATGTAAGAAGGATCAAATATCACTGCAGTGTACTATCACTTATTGCTGTTTTGAGTTCTTATCACAGCCTTGGCTTATTAAAAGTTAATCAACTAAATTCAGTTGGAGAGTTTGTTATCAGATTAGTTGTTGATTAGTGCATAGGCCATTGTCCATTGCTTGTATAAATATGAAGTGTAAACTATAAGAAAGAAGAATGATAAATGCATATTTAGTTATTCCTATTTTTAATTGCACCTAGTTTCTTTGTATAATCTTCTTTCTTCCTCCTGATTGCAAGAACTTTTACAAAGCCTGGACCACATAAGAACTTTTACAATTCGCAGTCTACCTGATAGAGGATCAGACTCCAAATCTTAAGCGAGAGTAAAGAGATTCAGACAGTACATGACAAAAGCAGAACCTGAACCAAGTAGAGACACATAGGCCTGATTGTTCCAAGCAAAATAGAGAAAGAGGGACCTGGCACTAATTAGATCCCCAAAACAATAAACTGGGCTTTGATACCAAGATCTAAATGGTATACTAATGAAGAATGTTGTAATAAAAATTCTGACCAAATAAAATTAATAAAACTATTCTATTTTATATCATCATTAAATCATAGTTATTAGAAATGACCAACGAACCCCATAAACCAGCTTGTTATTAAACTAAATAAGCATTTGAACAGGAGAAAACTGATCAAAGCACTAGCTTTTCAAAAAATAAAAAAATAAAGAAAAGAATTAAAATATCAATTGCTTGAACTGGTTTTCTGAAATTTTATGACTTGTCAAAAATGATTTGAACTTGTAGTTGTAAGCTCAAGTTCAAATGATCAAATTGCACTGCTATTGAGCTATGGAGCATTTTAGTTAAAATACCATATTCTTTTAATACTTGTCCTGTTGTCCATTACCTTATAAATATGTTTGTAATTCACTAAGGTTTCTAATTCGTCTCTGTACTTTTAATTGTAAGAACATTATCTCGAACTTTAACATTAATTGTCCCATGACATCATTCCATATAAAAAACCAAGTCTTCCCATCAATGTTTGGTACGAATCTGATAGTTATGCATTAAACTGTAATAGAAGTTGTCAAATTTGGATTCAACCCCAAATCAAGTCAAAACTCAAAAGGCAGAATGGTTTTTGAGTTATTGGTTTTTTTTTCCATATTGTTTAGTATTTGGGTCAGAATTATGCATATATTTGATACATGGATACTTTATGCTGTTCAACCCTTTTTCATTTGTTTAAATTATTATATTAGACTATAATTATCACCCAAAAAAACGACTTGCATAAAAGAACGACATACAGAAAGTGGAAAGAGACAAGAGACATGCTGATGGGATTATAATCTGGTGGTTGATTGGCAATGGTAGTAGCACAACATTTAGCTACCATATCTAATTTTAATTATGTTGTATCTTTATCTAATTTCCAATATAAAAAATAAAATAAAATAAAAACCTTGTTTTTCAATGTTTCAATTTTTGAATTAAACAATATCAAAGCTTTTCATCTTGGGATTCACTGTGATCTAAGGAGTATAACAGCAAGAAGGGAAAATTTATTCAATACTGCTGAGCAATCTTCCTTTATTTATTTTTTGTGGTTGTTGTATGCATGATAGCATGTGTGGCTAAAAGGTGGACACTTATAGATAGGGAAATGGATAAGAAGTTGAATGGCAAATAACAGTAGTTCTAGTGAACACTGACCACAAAGAAAGATGACCCAAATCAATAACAATATCTAGGAGTTGAATGCTAATGTAGAACAGTAGAAGTGGAGTTGAACGAAGTTAAAAAGACTAACCTGCGCCAGTGTGGAATGGAAGCACCAAAGCCATGAACAAGAAGAAGAGGAGGCTTATTATTATTAGAATTTGAGGAATGAGAAACAAAGTAAGCGATTGAATACTGGCCCTTCCATTCCCACTTTTTGCACCTCTCTTTTAACTCTTTCACCTCCAAAACTCCACCACCAGAAGTAGCTGTGGTGGTTGTTGCTGTTGTACTTGTAGTATTGCTGCTAGTAGTACAGTTGGAGATTATGCTAATACTATTATGATGATGATGATGATTATGATATTTGTGACCAAGGAAGACCCTTGCCAAGCCTCTCTTTTTTTTAGTTGTGTGCTGAAATTGCAAACGAACTAGCCCAACTGAATGGGAAAGGGGAGCCGTTACTCCAACTCCCATTCTTTCTTTCTTTCTTTCTCTAATTCGCTTTTCCCATTCCATGCAGATGAGGGTTCAATTTATATAAAGACGAGCTTCCACTTTTTCTTTTTCTTTTTTCTTTTTTGGGCTCTCTTTGGACTGCTCAAATTGGTTTAGCAGATAATGATACTGAAAGCCCAAACCAAGATCGTATGGGCTGTGGATGGGTCGACCTTGGCGTGTGGGTATAGCCATGGCCGGGGCCGGTCTTTGACATTGCCCCCAAATTTTTTTTAAAAAAAGTATTAGTATATACATAGTTTAAAATTTTAACTATTTTGTTGTATAAAGGTTTGTTTGGAATCTACTTATTTTGCTAAAATTAAAATTTTTTTTATTGAAAATACGGTAGATAAAGATAAAACTTAGCTGAAATAGTACAGTGAGACTCATGAATAGTACCAAAAAGTACAGTAGAGCTCATAAATAGTAGCAAAAATAAGCTAAACAGTAAAATAAGCTGGCAAATTTAATCATGCCAAATGGACACTAAAATTACACTTTTGTCCCATCTTAACAATATCATTAATTCTTTTAAAAGTAATTTTATATTCACAAATTTTTTTATAACATTTTTACAAACGGTTGAGGTAGCAAAATCTTATTGATTTGCATTTTTTTTTTTTTTTATGAGAATTGATTTGCATCTTAGTTCACCACTTACACTATTTTTTTACTTACCAATAATCACTCAACACATCAGCAATTTGTAAAAGAAAATTAGCTCTAGCATTTTCCTCTTTTTAAAAACCATAAAAAATATATAGATCTAAAATCAAAAACAAAATATACAAACCAAAAAAAAATTAGCCCAATAATAAAAATTATCAATAGTAAAGTTAAAAAAAATTAATCAAAATCAACTAATTTTACCCAAAACAAACAACCATCCTTTTAAAAAAATTTAAACAAAATAATTTTGTCTTTACCCAATAACAGACTCACGCATAAAAATAAATAAATAAATAAATAAATAAAAAACCTTAGCAACTAAGCCACTGCACACATCCAACATCACAGCCAACCCCTAACTCCAAGTTCTGATTTCATCCCTAAGTATAGTTGGATCTGTCTTTTTTCTGTTTCTTTTTTTCTTTTCTTTTTTGGGTGAGATAAGTACATATTGGAGGAGGGGGAGATGGAATTCAACTATATATATATATATATATATAGCTTGACCACTCAATTCTGAAGTTTCAAGACATGATAATTGAGAAATTATGGTGTACCGTTAGAGGTCACTAAGGAATGCATGTTGTTTCTATTTAAGGGCATTGTCAAATCAAAAGTTCTTTTATGTGTTTTGAAAACTAAGTTTCAAATATTTTGTCTACAAATTTAAGTTGGTTTCATGTAACCGGCCTTGAGTTTGTAGGGAACTGTTAGAGCATGCTTGGATTGGGCTTCGGTGCAATTGCAACTATGCAATTAACCCCCTTTTCTATCACAATAATTTTTAACTATTTATATCTTTTTCCTTGTACTTTTTAACTTTTTTTTTTTTTAATTCAATAGCTGAGATGTAAAGTTGTTTTTTGCATAACAATTGCATTAGGTGCAATACCCTAAATCTCAATCCAAGCATGCTCACCTTAGGTCCAAGCCTAGTTGGGCCTATCATACTTCATATTGTATGCATTGTACTATTGTACATGTTGTACTACTAACCCTAGACTATGCCTATATAAAGCCTTCCCTACAACCTTAAGCAATGTCGTTGGCACAATAAATTTCATAATAAAATTTACAACTGTTAACTTAACAAATTAATAAACTGTCAACTCAATCGTTGTGAAATTTGTAGTGAATTATATTGTATCTCTAGACTTATTGACAATTTTATTATGATTTAATAATATGCTTTTACTTTCAACCTCACTAATTACATTTAAATCTATATAGTATAACCTTCTCAAAATATATATATATATATATATATATATAGTATATAATAGCAATTCTTGAATTGTCGGGGGGAAATAAACTAAAAGCAAAATAAAGGCTCCTAATTCCTATTGGAGATAAAAAGTAACTTGATGCCATAATTATTCTTTAGAACATGAAACTTAACCACCTCAAACTTGAACTAATGCATTCACCTCTAAGGAATAATGTGAGATGCCTTTATGAAAGTTTATGCATCCAAAAATGTGAAATTTCAAAGCTACCCTGAATAGAGATTATGATCGAACAAATGCAAATAGATCAGTTTAAAGTAAATATAAAGGAACTGAAATTTTAGGATAGAAAAATTAACTGAATCTCTACCCAGGGTGCAACTCCAGTTCATTTAACTTCTACCGACCAGGAAAGTGTCGTGTATACTAAAGTGAAAGTTCAATGATCACTGTTGCAGATCCAAGTGAAAAAGTCTATGTCAAGAATTAATAATAAATAAATAAAAAGTGGGGAAAAGAGTTAAACATTACGGATCAGAAATTTAAAGTAACTCAAACTTTTAGAATGGCATCCCATGGAGTTGATGTGATGTTCATTGACAAAAATAAGTGACATATGCAAGTAGATTGAAAGAACTAGATTCCTTTCTTGATTTACGGTACATGTTTTGCATTCCTGACAGCACCAACCACAGCATCTCTAAATGGGCAAAGAATCCTGCTTTGCATTAGAAAAGAAACATAGAATAATAAAGAGCAGCAAAGCAACAGCTGAAAACGAGGTATAAATTCACTAGGTAGGTGAATGACCAAAACTGCTATGCTAAGGAACTAAATCAGGCGATCAGGAGGACAAAGAAAACATGAGCAGTAGCAGCAACAATTTCAGAGCCACTCAGGGAATTGGGAGACTGGAAGGGACTATGGTGCCTATACTTCTAACCATGATGAACTGAACCGTGTCCACCCCATGTTTCTAGGTCCCGTTCCAGACGAGTTACTCCTGTAGTATAATATGAATTCATCCCAAATAAAACAACCTTTTTATCGCGTAGTGTTACAAGTACAATTACCATAACATCATTTGAGGATCATAAAGCTGAAATTAGTAATATTTTGTTGTGCATGCTAATAACATCAGTTGCTTTGATGTATGTGACCAGGAAGTAGGAGCAGGCATGCTAGATCGAAGACCATCATTTGTGGAAAGAAGTATAACAGGTCCCTATGGCTTAGCGAGGTAATCATAATTCTAGTTCCGTCTTTTAAAAGAGCATCTTTAACCCAGATAAAATTTTTGGAAGAATAAGATTCATTAAAACTTGTTTCCTATATGGATTGAGTGCATATTACTATATTAATTTAAACATGAATTTTGTTTGATCTATTTGCTGTGGAAAACAAAATTAGCTGGTTTCAATTGCAGAGAGATGTAGTATTGGCTATTTGGAACTGCCTTTTAATTCCAAAGGAAAATGAGAATAATAATTCCGTCTTGGTTCCTATAGCAGTTGAATATGATTCGTGGGGTTTTTTTTTTTTTTTTTGGAATCTTTGTTCCATATTTTTAGTATGATGAAAGAAAAGTTGTTATTAACAATTTGAACGTCGCTTCTGGTTAATTGCTTCAGTTTGCTTAACTTGAAGCAGGAAATAAAACCATTTTTCCTTGTCAGGAAAAGGTATCATCAATTGTACCTGCAATAAGTAATCTAAATTTTACACTATTACCAGATAATGTGTCACTAGAATGATCAGACAATTTACTTATTAAACTTTAGTTTCCAAGAAAGGCATAAAAGAAAGTAACTTGCATATGATTTTCATTCTACTTTTCTGAATAATGAACTTCCTGCAAAATTTTCTTCATAACCAGTCAGAAAACAATCTTACTTTACTTTTCCGAATGACAGTGAATCTGTGTTACAAGTACAGTAGCATTCACTCATAACCTTCTGAAAGAATTTTTTGTTTTTTAAATTACATTCTGGATTTCCTGTGGGAAAAGTCCATTGGTTATGTTGGACAAAAAATTAGAAGTATTCTTCTCTGTTTTCCACAGAGTCTACAATTAGGCGATCTAGTTTTCCATTAATGTTATTCCAATTTTTTGGGGCTATTCATGGTCAATGTTCTATTTCTTTGTGATGGCTTAACATTTGGAAAAACTAATAGTCAAAAAATGTTCCTATAACTGGCTCCAACTTAATTCAAAAACAGATACGTTATAGCTTATATCACATTTTCCATCTTTTCTACTTCTAGTATCACTAACCATGGAAATTTTGCAGTGTTCCAGGAACAAATCTCTCTTCATTGCAAATTTTAGTCCTAGACACTAACACAGCAAGGGAAGCGTACCCCAGGGCCAGACAAGTCATGACAGAATCCCCTCCAGCATTCACAAGCCAGCGGAATATGCAGGTCCCTAGAGTGCAAGGGGACTCTAGAGTAACCCAAGATGAGAACAAGCTCAAGAGAGAAATCTATAATCCTGGTCCAAAGAGATTATCAAGGAGAGTGAGCTTGTATTACAGAGACAGACTGGCCAAAGATTCTTTGGATAAGCTGGAAAAAGAGGTAGATGAAGAAGGTAAAAGGTGTGCTATTTGCTTGGATGATTTTGAGGCAGGACAAGAGGTAATGCTAACCCCATGCAACCACATGTTCCATGAGGACTGCATCACACCATGGATGAAGAGCCATAGACAGTGCCCCGTTTGTCGCTATGAATTTGGCGAGCAAACGAGAGACCATGCATCAAACTTTAACAACAATAACATTGCAAGTGATCTCATTACAAGAGAGCTTCTTTCAATAGCCAGGGCAATGCAGGAAGCTTTTCTATGGGGCAATGGTCCCCGCTAAGATGCCAACTCTGAAACCTTAGCAACAAATATATTTCTTCTTCTTTTTTCTTTTTTTCTATCACTGTCTAATTAGGCTCATGACAATTTTAATTTTGGAAAGTGAGAATTTTTTTTTTTTTTTTTTTTTTTTTTGAGCCAAGGAAAGTTTGGAAGAGAGCCTATAAACCAAGTTCCAAGTTTGTGTATGATGAACTTATATAGCAATCCACACGGTAATAAATATTGTGTGGTTATAATAGTCCTTGATGATCCATAATTCCATTCATGTACTTGTGAGCTGCAAAGAAGTTGAAAATGGTTGCAGCCGAGCAACTAGTAAAACATTTTGTGGGAAGACTTAAGTATGATTTGTATGATTTCACAACAAAGCAATACATAGAAAGCAAGCAAAGAACCCAGAAGTGAACAGGATTATGGTTACCCCATCTACAATTTTAAATTGAAAGCGAATTTCGTGAACCAAATTTAAGCAAAATACTGAAGATTAAAATTAGCCACAAAGTCTACAATTCAACCAACTTTGGAGGAAAATCTCATTTATTTGATTTCTTCATTAGTGAAAGGTTTCCATGAGTGCTCATAACAAATTGTTCATGTATGCCACGGACTTGTAGTTGTAACTTGTAAGTTATAGCCTGCCGCTATCCTTCTTGTATTTTAGCACATTGTCGTAGCTTGCAAGTTATATACAAATTGTTTGTATATGAAACGGACCTTTTTTTTTTTTTCTTTAATTTTAATTTTTTAATTTTTTCTTATGAGGAGAGAGCACATTGTTGTTTCAATCTGTGCGGGGAGTTTACTTACAGAGTCAATTCTTGCCACACAAAAAAAAATAATAAATAAAAGGAAAGAGAATAATTAAAAAATAAATAAATAAAGAGGAATTTTGCAATAAGAGGATTCCTCACCAAATACGTTCCCGATAGACTGTGCGTAAGTTCCCCATCCCCATCTCATATCCATACGTATTTCGTGAACTTTGGACCCATTCAAACGAATATAGGGTACCGTACCATACGCTGAGGATAAATAGGGAACTCATACAATGACTAGTAGTACAAGACTAGGGGTGGGGCAGGGGCATAAGAGGAATTTTGCACCCATCCTTATAGGGGTATCCACAGACCCGCTCAACCCGACCCACCGGGGCTGGAGCACTATGATGAAATCCAGTTGGTCACAAGACTTCAATACAGACAAGAGAATAATGAGATTTTTGTATCTTTGCCACTTGAACCTCAAGGACCTAAGCCAATGGCGCAGCATTGAAAGCCAAAGAATGTTGTACCCAATTTTGTAATGTCATAACAACCAATAGGAATTTAACATTTATGCAAGGACTAGTAAAAGATGGGCTAGTCTCCATTAGAGCACTAGCAATAGTGGTGCTAAATAGCTATATAGCCATTTTTAGCACCACTAAAACTCAAAATGTACCCTGCAATAATGGAGCTAAAACAATATTTTTTAGCTCCACAACTACAATGTATAGTTATTTTTGGCTGTGCACTAGAGCTGAAAGGTAAAAAAAAATAAAATTTTTTTTAATTTTGCGTTTACACTACTTTTCTTATTTTTTATTCTTTCTTTTGTATTTCATTTTGTGTTCACACTACTTTTCCCCACCCCGTGTTTCTGTACAGTGATTTCTATGCATTTCATTTTGCATTCACACTACTTTTCCTCTCTCCGTGTCTGTGTAGTGATTTCTATGGCTTTGATAGTAGTTGTGATTGTGTTTTGGTGGTTGAATGAAATATTATTTTATTATAGTGTTTATATTATTTTATTGTATTAAAAGCTAAAATAAAACCACTTTTGTTGAATGTGAGAAGGTAAATAGATAAAGTGATTTTTTGTGGTGCTAAAAAACTAAAAATTTGGCTCCACTTCTATGGATGCTCTAAGGATAGTAAAGGAGGGAAAAGCAAACATTTTGTATTTTTTGTTCTTTCAACAAATGCGTTCTACCTAGAGCAGAGCATTCTCTTTGCTCCAACCGCAGTTTTTTGCCCCAGGCCTCATGGTGTTTTCCATGTAAAATATTGTGCTCATGTGTGTTAGTTAGGTTTTGAGATTTTAGGTTGGCAAACACATAAATAAAACTGTCTTAGTACTTTTAGAGATCATTCTACATTCAGTCTGAACCGGTGGTTATTGAAGTTGTTGCATATCAATCATCTCATGTACTGGATCTAATCCTTTAAGTGGAGTCTTAAAGTCATGGACTGGAGATTCGCGTTAGAACAACTCAATATCAAAGAAGTATGTGGATCTTGAAGTTGAGTTTGGTAACTTTAGTTAAGTTTACAAAGAAAATGCTTATTCAATTTGTAAACTTCTAATTGATAATGGATTTGTTCCTTGGGATTGATTAGGTAAAGTCCCTCCAAAGTTTTTACATTTCTATTTCACTGGTTTTTCCTAGATCATCATATATGGGTGTTGTATTTAAATTTTGTTGTATTTCATATTTATGTTTATTGCATTAGCAAAATGATGCATAAAATATAATTAAGAACTCAGTCTTAAAACTGATTAATAATTGTTTAACAGAGGTCTAAAAACCAATAATGTTTAATCCTTACTTTCTCACCTTAGTCTTGTCATAAACACACTAATTTAGTCATTGACCCAATTATACTGGCGCCCAAATGTACAAATGGTAAAGCTAAGCAACAATCATCCTTAGTACCTCACCTTAAATCTATTTACGACATACACAAACCAAGAAGGAAAATCATTTTCAAAGACTTCCTTCAAGGCAGTGAGATGAGACAACTTTAACCGCATTATTTGAATCTCAATACTTTAACCGCATTATTTGTGGGTGTTGAGTTGATTTGTGGGTCTAGGTTGATTTGGTGGCTTTAGGTTGTGGGTGTGGGTTGATTGATTCGGTGGTTGGTTGTAGTGGTTTGTTGTGGGTCGTGCCGTGGGTTGAGGCCGTGGGTTGCTGATCTCTCTTTGGTGAAATCTCTCTCGAGTGATTATGGGTTGATTGATTTGGTAGTTGGTTGTGGGTGGTGGCTTGGGTGGTGAGGGTGGTGACAATGAGTGGGTGGTGGCTGGCAGTGGCCATGAGGGGTGGGTTGATTGTTTTTGCTTGGAGAAGAGAGACACACAAAGAGAAAGAGAGAAAGAGATGTCTCATAGAGAAAAAAAAATTATAAATAACAAATAAATAATATTTTAATAAAGTGGTAAAAAAAATAAAACCTTTGATATTGAGTATATTATAAAGTGAAGTGTTAAAATTGATAAAATAGTATCTTAAGATGCTAAATACTATATTTTTTAACGCGTTGATGAGGATGCTATTAATTATCACGTAAACAACTAAAATGAGTCAAATGACAAGTACAGGCCCCCAGGCAAAGTCCATAGATTATCACAAAAACTAAAAATTGAGTTGTAGATTTTCTTAACAAAGGTACTGACTTTACAATCATGAATGTTGAAAGAACACGAGGAAAAAATCTCACCAAGCAAAACAGGGAAGCCAGCCATTTCAAAAAGCGCCACGTACGCCTTCCCCAAACCACATCCACTCCTTCTATAAACACCACCCCTCTCCCTCTACTTTCATCTCACTAACACTACTCTCTCTCTCTCTCTCTCTCTGCGCCAAAGAGGCCCAGAGCTATATTATCTAACGCAAAATACACAAACAGATTACCATCCTCCTGATAATT